>CAXHWN010002137.1:0-185000 GCA_964020975.1 Hermodice carunculata | reverse complement strand
ACCATGTATTTATCAGGTCCCTCTTGGTCTAGCTATAGCAAGAGAGCTCTGTCAAAGACCACATACCTATATCATGTGACCTCTTACTTGTACCTACCATAAAAGTGGTCTCTGAACAGAGGGACTTTGTACAATTTATATGTAAGTCAATTTGCTGTTATTTCCAGGGAGGGGCTGCAAGGAATTATATCCATTTGGGTGCTGAAATTAGTGTCACAACCATATTTCAACATTGAAACAACGTCAGCTTTCAACGTTGGATCAATGTTACTTGATCAACGTCAAGTCAACGTTGAATATTGGTTGCGACTATAACTCAACCAAACTTCAATGTTGTTACAACGTCAAACATCAACGTTGATTCAATGTTGCTAAATCAACGTTGAATCAACGTTGAATTTTGGTTGTTCAACGTCGCAACCACAATTCAACCAAAATTCAACGTTGAAACAACGTCATGTGTCTGCTGGGTTGGTGGTCCACCTAGGAGAGGTGACAGAGATTTTGACCTCTTTTAGTGCCAATCAGGTGCAAAGTTGATCTACTCAGGGACATGTTATAGATGGACTACCAACGGGAGCGCTAATCCCTTTAGTGGTCAACTGGACGCGACGACTACATAGCGTGTTCACTAGTGCCGCTCAAGTTAATCCCCCCTGCTTAGTCCGTTTGTTGTTCCATCTATGTTTCCACTTTTGGTTGTATCGGGTTACATATATCAGGCTTACATCGGGTATGCTATTGTACCAAGTTCAAAAACGGAGAGTTTTATGCGTGTGCAACCAGTCTCATCGTTTGAATCAGAACCGTGCAAGTCCATCGATGTGTTTTTTGTTGAAATCGGCCGATAAAAGGGCTAGTTTTTGCATTTTTTCTGTCCAAAATGATGCAAAGTTAGACAAATTGCGTGTGTAATAACTCCTTACGCCGTTATAAGCAACAAGTAATGAGTATTGCAGAGCAATACATAGTCCCCCGCTCGTCGCCCACGAGGTTGAATGGACTACTACATAGGGGTGTGACCTAGATGAAAAAAAAAAAATTAAAAGCATGGCACATTCTTAGATTAAGCTTCACATTTGTGTAAAATTTCATTAATCTAAGTAAAAGGACAAAAAAGTTATGGCCCGGACCAGATTTTGAATGGATTTCAGAGTGACCTAGATATTTGACCTAGTGACCTACTTTTGCCATGTGACACAACAACTCCCCAGGTAGTATTAAAATAATAAATTTGGTAGCTGTAGGTATTATAGTAAGGGAAATATGGCATGGACAAGGTTTTACATGGAGTTTACACTGGGACCTAGATGTTTGACCTAGTGACCTAGTTTTGCGTTTTGACACACTTTTAGGTCACAATACATTTTCAGTAAACTTTTATAACAAGAAGTCAAAATTTTTTAAGAATTACAGTAAGGACATGAAAATACTGCACATTTATGTATTACTGTGACCCAAATATTTGACGGACGGACGGACACACGGACGGTGCCCATTACCATATCCCATCTAAGGTCTACCCACCATAAAAAAAATCAAAGGGCTGGCATCAATAATTTAGAAGATATGGCCCGGACAAAATTTGTATTGTATTTTGAGCTTGCTTAATGAACTTCGTTAATTTATTTATTAATGGAAGTAATTAGCCACAGAAAACCATGCGTATGCACACCTACTATCTAAGGTCTACACACCATAAAAAATTCAAAGGGCTAGCATTAATAGTTTAGAAGATATGGCCCGGACAAAATTTGTCTTGCTTAACGAACTTTGTTAAATAATTAATCAATGCAAGTAATTAGCCACACAAAACAATGCCTATGCACACCTACTACCTATGGTCTATCCACCACAAAAAATTCAAAAGGGCTAGCATTAATAGTTTAGAAGATATGGCCTGGACAAAATTTGTCTTGCTTAACGAACTTTGTTAAATAATTAATTAAAGCAAGTAATTAGCCACACAAAACAATGCCTATGCACAGCTACTATCTAAGGTCTACCCATCATAAAAATATTGAAGAGGTAGGATTAATATAGGGAAGATATGTGCCGGACAAAATTTGTTTCTGTATATTTACATATCGATCGGTGACCCAAATATTTGACCTAGTGACCTAGTTTTGCTGTATGACACTTTCTTAGACTAAGCTTCACAGTTGTGTAACATTTCATGACTCTAAGTAAAAGGACAAAAAAGTTATGGCCCGGACAAGATTTTTCATACATATGTATTCTGTGACCCAGATATTTGACCTAGTGACCTACTTTTGGCACACCATACACCTCTATTCTAGGAAGTACATGCACATTAAATTTGGTAGCTGTGGGTGTTATGGTGTTGGAAATATGGCCCGGAGAAGCTTTGGATGGACGGACGGAAGGACAGAAGGACGGACGGACGGACGAGGTGCAAACCTATAGTCCCCCACCAAGTGGGCGGGGGACTAATAAAAAATGTATTTTTAGATGGATAGTGTATGCCGGTTGGATCATGATGGTGGTTTCATTTCTTGTAGCTGAGTCCGGCGTAACGCTAAATTTTGACTTTAAAATGTGGAACACGGTGAAAAATTTTGCACATTTTAGTCAGTGATGCGACTATTCTCGCCTTTCATCGCGTGACCTGGCCCACGAGACTGCCAGCGGCCAGCGTGGACCGTGGAGTTGTGTTTGTTCAGCACTGAAGGTGCTCGCTCAAACACCCAATCACTTGAGCAGCGGCAACATAGATGGTACAAAGGGGGCCCTGCCGTTGGTAGTCCATCTATAACACGTCCCTGATCTACTAAAGTGCAATAGTCTGAATTATCATTCTAATCTCAGATTCATATTTCTCATTAAAAGACATTTCATTTAAGTACCAGCATGCCTCTAGTTCCAGGGAAAATATCCCAGATCAACAACTTTTCTCAGTGCGCATTGCGCCCAATACGTGTTGAGGAAAGCTGTTGACTCGGTGCAAAATTTGGCACTTTAGGAGTTAATGTCATGTCATTTCCCTCTGTTTTACTGAAAATCAAAAGGCTCTTGTGTCTCTATCATAGCAGCCTAGGTCAAAATTGAATAGAGGAATGTGTCCAATATGTACAACAGAACTTCCATATTGATATGGGTTAGACAGTGATAGGTTAGCTTATGGGAGAGTATCGAGTTTGGATTGCAGAATAGGGTGAGGATGACTAGGAAGTGGTTTTGGACCAAAAAAACCCTCAAATATAACATATAGTTGCTTCATAATTGTTTTTGCACGCGTTTCGCATTCTGTCATTAATTGTAGATGTACCACCCACAAAATCTGGAGAATACAGACTGAAGGATAAAGTTACTCATATCCTCTGGCACACAGTAACAGAATATACATGTATTCCAATGCAAACTTTTCACTCATTTCCCATATTTGGTAAATTCGATCCATAGTGCTGTGAGAAAGCCTTGCAGACATTTTAGAGTGTTCTCTGGAGGCCCAAACCAAGTGGTGTCTAAGCAGTACCTTTGCCGGAGGAACTCCACGTGATCAACCCCCTGGTGGAAAGTTTGATTTTAATTACACTGTGGCCAGTGGTAGTAGGGCGTGGTTCCCCCAGAGAACACCAGGGGGCACAGTGCTAGTCTTTCTCAAAGTACTGTAGTTTGCAAACATAATACACCTCACAACATGTTTCTTTTGTCTTTTATATTTCAAACTTGCAGCTTACTTCCTGCATATAAATACAACTGTCCCCATCCAGAGATCACTTCAAAACTGGCCCATGGCTGAGGAGTCCTCATTTAGTGGACAAGGTGGTGTTAAGATGCTTCAACATTGTACAACTCTCACCCTGATACATTCTAAGGCCAACTACGTTAATGATAACATCTTTGTTCTACTCCCTTGTGTTTACTTATTCTGATTAATCTGATAAGGAGAGTCCTTTCATTAGTTGGGGACTTCTTGGTTCCTGTGACATCTGCATGGTGCCTGATGTATATGCATCGTTCAGTCAGATTCTGTACTTTATACCTGTTATATAAATGCACCTCAGGAGTTTAATTGGCTATCAGTGACATGGAGGTCCCACAGGGAATTGATAATTTATATAAAACACACAGTATTCTGTAGGAAATATAAATTATTTCCACCATGCAAATGTCATGCATAGACACCACCCCCATCTACACATCTATGGCCTTCTGGAACTCTCCCATTCGTGCGTACACACGGCCCAAGTTTTCCAGTGCTCGTGACTTGGCATCTTCAAGACCACTGCAAAATGTTCAAAAAACAGGGGGTTTTTTGGTGTGATTGGAGAATGGCATAAAGTTGTACATATAAACTCCTTCTTGCAATTTTTTTTTTCAAAATGTGTATTGTGCACAATTCAGACAGCTGCATGCTTCATGTAGTTTTCAAGGGAGAGATGGCTGAAAATTTGCAGAGAAAGCTCATTAAATATCTGAAATGTGTAAATACACAAACACATCTTGTATGTGAAAACTTTCAGTGAACAGGTAAAGCTCCAGTCAACAGCTTTCACGTTCCCAGTGAACCCTAATTAAGTTTGCCCAGGAAAGCTCTTCACTTGGTGCATTCCTTTTCTCCCCGACAAATCTAAGCTGACAGTTATTTGAAAGAAAGGGTCTTGCATGATAACTTTGAGTCCGCAATTATGAATCATGACAGTACTTCATATGAGAATGACTTTTGTTTAAATTAGCACCTAACAAGTTATAAGATTATTTATGTATATGTATTATACATATACATACACATACATAAACAACTGTGCAATAAACGTCAAGTGTCATTTGAAGGTTTTCTTGCACATTTCAAGTTCAAAATATCAGTAGAGCAACATGTTTTGTATTCTCAAGGAAAATATGATTTGTTTGAGAAAAGGTGGTTTGTTGTTTTCAACAATATTTCCTGACTCAGAGTTGATATACGCAGACTTATGTTACTACAAATAACACTTATTTAAGATTGTAACTTGATTTTTTTTTACGTTTGTCGATACCTTATATTTCTATTTCTTGTATTGTACAAAAATGAAATACAGAATTAACAAAAAAGATAAGTTAAAAGATTATGTATATTTTATAAGGAAAACTCGTTATAATGACACCATCTGTTTCCTTAAAAATGTGTCAGATAGATGGATCAAACAACAAAGAAAATGAACCTTTGCCATTCAAAACTTGTGTCATAATGAATATGTCAGATATCTGAGTGGCATAATGAGGTCTTATTGTATGGTTATTGAAGGCAAGGCCATCCACATATTATATGACATGATATCATGCTTTGTACACAGTATATAGCCCTCAGCCCTGTCACGATTTGGGTGGGGCAAGCACGGATGCTTTACTTATCACCCAGTCCCAGATTTGGTGCATGTCTCCTATGTTTAACTCTTTCTGTCCCAATCTTGGACCAGGTCAACAGCTTTCCTCGATGTGCTTTGAGTGCATTCCTACCAAAGTGCACCAAGGAAAGCTGTTGACCTGGACGGTTCTCATACCCTCTGGAATATGGGCTGGTACTGGAATAAAAGGTCACTTTCCAAGTGACATGAATCTGGTCTCATCAAGTGAACTCAAAGCATGTTGACTTGGGTGGAAAGGACAATGACAGTTTAGTTACTGTCGTTCTTTTATGATTCCAGTGACAGGCAACAAATTGAAAATACTTGGGGGTTTAACTATTTCTGGGGAGGACTTAATGTTCAACTAAGCATGAAGGCTTGGCAGCTTTAGTCCAGTTTTCTTGGAAATGTGGACATGAAAAGCAGTCTATACTGGTGGCCTGATACCATTTGGCTGGGTACAAGTTTTCTGTGAGATTGGTGCTGTCGCTTACTGCTCCTCGGACAAGTCCAAGACCTTGGTGTGATTTTCCAGAGCTTTGTGATACTCTCCCTCCTCCAGGTAGGCATTACCAAGGCAGCTGTGTAGATTGGCCAACACCTCTGCCCTGAAACATGCAAAGAAAGCAGTCCATTACCAAGGCAGTTGAGTAGATTGGCCAACACCTCTGCCCTGAAACATGTCTAGGAAACAGTCCATTATCAAAGCAGCTGCATAGATTGGCCAACACTTCTGCCCTGGAACATGTATAGGAAACAGTCTACTACCAAGTCAGCTGTGTACATTGGCCAACACATCTGCCCTGAAACATGTATAAGAAACAGTCCATCATCATGATACAGCCTAGTAATGAACACTTTTTAACTGACACGCATGGGTGAATGAAAATAAAGCTAACTGATGTGTACATGTATGTAAGTGAATGAATTGACCAATATAAGTGAACTGAGCTAAACTGAAGTGTTATGTACCATAAATGAGCAGTTTCCTTTCCTTTCTATTCACCTGGATTCATATTTTATATTTTATACAATGCAGTTGTTAGTACAGAGCGGCAGCCAGCGGCAGATAGTGGTGGTGGGCAGCAGACAGCAGCATACAGCGGCGAAAGGCTGTCTGCCGCTGACCCCAGAAGCCCAAATTGGATTTTGGCGGCAGACAGTGGCGGTCAGCGGGTCCGCCGCTGGCTGCTGCTCTCTGCCGCTGCCTGCCGCTCTCTCCCACCCAAATGCTGCTTTTGCCGCCCAAAAAATTTACTAGTGTATTGTATCGTCCCTCTTGTCCATATACTGCATTGTCCCCATTGCCCACATATAGTAATATCCCTATTGCCCACATATTGTATTATCCCTCTTGCAAACATATTGTATTATCCCTATTGCCCACACATTGTATTATCCCTCGTGCAAACATATTGTATTATCCCTATTGCCCACATATTCTATTATCCCTCTTGCAAACATATTGCATTATCCCTATTGCCCACTTACTGTATTATTCCTACTGTCCACATATTGTATTTTCCCCGTTCGCACATTAAAGAATACATAAACTATTCGATCATCGTTTGGCTAATTGCATGTTTTGAGTTGTGTTCATATCAAGGTAAAAAGTGCACCAGACAGGTAGCTAGCATTTTATCTAAAACAGAATTTTCCTTTAAAGTGTGTAATATCACAATGAGGTTTGGCTATAAATGCATAGAGTTGCATCAGTGGAACTTACTTATTGTGCACTGCACCCTCATCATACCCTCGTACCGTCTGCAGACACCTCTTTGCCAGTCATATGCTTTCTAAATTGCGACCTGCAGCTTGAGCTAATAAAATAAAAGATGAACTTGAAAAATCCTCAGATCATCGACATATTTACCCATTGTTCTTGAAACATTCTCAGATAATCCCCAAAATATTTACCCATTGAACTTGAAACATCTTGACGTCATCCTTGACATATTTACCCATATTATACTCATTATCCTTGTCTTTACCCATTGTACTCTTTAATTATCCTTGAATGTCTAATTGATCTTTATGGCATGGATTGGGCCCAATGCACACAAACACATGCTAAGGAAAACTGTTGACCTGAGACATGTTTCGGGAGACTGTTGACCTGAGGCATGCTAAGGAAAACATTTGACGTGGGATATGTTACGGAAAGCTGTTGACCTGGGGCATGCTACGGAAAGCTGTTGACACGGGACATGGTAACGAAAGCTGTTGACCAGTAAAGTGCTAAAGAAAGCTGTTGCCTAGGGCATTCTAAGGAAAGTTGTTGGCCTGGGGATCCTACCTTGATAGGTCTTTTTTCAATCTCTCTTAAAATGTTTTCCATCAATGATACATTTACAGGGCAAGAAATTAATTCCTAAGTCCTATTGTCTGGGACCTGTACAGTTTGATGAAGGACAAGTGACACTTCAGAAAAATAGCATGTAAAATATAGGGGCACTTGTCTTCGGACAAGTAAACCCTGGATAGAACTTTCTTGCCCTGATTTCACCGTGATTAAAACAAGTGCTTACACTACTGGTTTGTTCCTAACCACACTTGTCCTTTTCCATGTCAGGATGTTGACAGTATAGTATGGACCTGTACACTTCTATAGATAATGGATAATGATGGTCATTTGTAACCCAAGTTTGTAGTATTTTGGTATTATTTCTTGGAAGATCATCATTTTTAAGTAAGTAGGATGAGGGAGGGAGGGGGGTCGCAAAGTTTAGTACCCTAAGTACTTATTCAAAAATGAGGATAATGTTGAACCATCCATAAAAGAAATGTTTAGTATCATTTACCTAGGAATTTTCATTCAATAAATGAAGAAAGGTCACTTCCTGTCTTCAATGACCTGTGACCCACATTCTGTCTGTAAGTAGGTACCCTGAGCCATCAACTTGGCTTAGCCTACAGGAGATAATTGTGCACAGCCAATAGCACATACATGTATCTATCCCACCCCCACCACACCCCCACCCCCACCTGTGATAACATTGTCAAGAGATAGTTGTCTGTGAGGTACTGGGAAACAGCATGTCTCTCTCAAGTTGATCTGGTTGCCAACTGTTACCTTACAAGACAAGGTGTTAAGAGCCCCACTGAAACTTAGAGGGTAATAAAATCAGTTTCCTTTCAAGTTGAAAAAAAAAACATTTCTTATCTACCCCGGGGACTACAAGGTCATCTAAGGCAGGAGTAGAAACATTTTGCAGATCACCATTTTATGTTTGGATGTTTTTTGCCTTCATTCGAGCATGACTGGATAAAGTTAACCCTCACCCCTGAGTCAACAGCTTTCCTTGGCATGGATGCCCAATCCATGCCAAGGAAAGCTGTTGACTCAGGGGCATGTTATCTTGATAGGCCCTGTTTACAATTCTCTTACAAACTGTTTTTCATTAATGTTACAGTAAGTAATCAAATATTGCAGTTCGATCAGCACAGTTGACCACTGGCCAAAACTTTTGCTCGTTAAGAAGCAAAGGCTTAAATGAAACGATTCACCAATATAAGAACTGGCACATCACTCACCCTCCTCAATTTACTCGAGAGTCTTGAGCACATAAGCATTTGGGTCTCCTTTCTTGCTGGACATGCTGGCCTGCTGAAGGAGCTTGTCTCGCTTGCGGGCATACATTGGCTTTTGTTGGCGCCAGAACTCGGTCCTCGTGTCCAAATATCGTAAACCATCTAGAACAAGCTCATAAATACTGCGTCCAGAATCTGTGCCTGTGTCTGTAAATATGTCTATGTATGCAAATGAAATAAGCTTCTCAACCATTTCACGCACATTTCATCAGAATTAAATTGAAAGTTATAAATATAACTGAAACTTCTCTGATATTTCAAGTACATGTACATTCGACCAGAATTAAACTGAAAATTATAAATGCAATGTAACTGAATAGTTGTGCCTATCATGATAGCATTAAGCCTTTGTCTCTAAATTCAGACCGAGCATGCTAAATATTGTAAAGGTGTCATTAATTTATTTCTTTGCACAGTTACTTATTTATTTCTCCTTTATATTAAAATTAATGGAAGTATTTGGTGAAGATGACAATTTTAACTCTAAACTTTTAAATTTACAATTTTAGCCAGTTTTAGCTGTTTTAAAAGGTAGCGGTTAGTTATGTAGAGACTTGGACTATTTTCTGTAGTGATGAAATTATAAGTCTATCCAAATGAGTCTAGAATTTGCTTTCTAATAATAATATTATATATGGCCAAATTTGTTCACATTGTTAAATGTGGTTTGCTCTTCAGTAAATGCTGGAAGTTGACATGATGTCCACTACGGACTGTCGTGTCTGTTTATAATCACAGGTAAGACACCAAATCAATTTTTGACAACTGCAATGTGTCAAAGCTCATTTCGTCCAAAGATTCTAAATCTGGCTATCATTTCAACCTAATTATTATACATTCAGGTTTGTGGGGTAGGCGCTACATGTCAGACTCCTATACAAACATGGAAATAACTTTACAGATTTAATCAATTTTATTTACTTACTTACTTCCTTATTTTTTTTCTCCAATTTAATTGCACCTATGTGGTTCAAAACTGTGCCCTGATTTTTTTTCAGTGTTTCTATTGCAGTTACAAAAATCCAAAAGTGTGGTTTCCATATTTTTGGCTCCCTCCATTTTTGAAAGTGCACAGTTGATAAACTAATCAAGCTATAAAAATACTTGACATATTGTGAGCCACATTAGTGTTTCTTATTTCTGTTATAATAGTTTGAAATTTGACCAACTTGAGAAGAACCAGTTAGAACAATATTTGTGTAGGGGTCTCATGTTTGTCAATGAGTTTAACATTTGCTCCCACAATTAACTCACAATTATAAACATAATTAAAATCTTTTGATCACTTCCTTTCCAGAAATAACATGAATACTTTATAAATCTTTGCATTAATACTTTTCAGTCTCTGTCAGTAATGGTAAGTACATGTAACTGTTACCTACTGTGCCTTTGGTGTCTCTCCTGTTAATAATCAAACCTGTCGCTTCATGTAGTTCTACAAATCTTAGTACACACTTTGTTTAATTCAAATATAATTTGTGCCAAAAAAAAAAAAGAAAAATAATTGTAGCACATTTTGATTTAGTGCATATTGATGGCTGCCCTAAATTAAAATGCACCATACAAAGTGACTCCCCTAAGAAGTGCCTGTAAACCTGCAGTGTGGCACACCTCACAAATGCAAATAAACCAATTTGCACTCCAGCCATATTAAAGCCTTTGAATCTTGAGTGGAAATTTCCACCCAATTCCCAACTCGGATGACCTGCTCACCAAGATTTTACCCTGTTGTTAGTCCATCCTCAACCAGCATTTGTTTAAGACACAAACGTGTACTGCTACTGTATGACATGCTTCCAAAGTGCTGACTTAGAAGTCCACATATTTCTCCACACAACTGTTAAACTCCGACCAAGTCTTCTGGTTCTACCATGTCTGCATAGAGATATTTTAGCGCACTTTAATTTTGTGCATCCAGTAAGTCATTAAATTAAGTTGAGCACTAAAATATATAGAACTACAGTAGGTACTTTATTATATCTATATATTGTGTATTGTAACTTTTATCGTCCCTCCTCACTCCAACCGTGTCCTGTCACTTGACTACATTTTAGGTTTGAGGTTATCACATGAAAAATAAGCTCCCACATTTTTCCTGGAGAAAGCGATAACTTCTAACAAATTCAATACATATAAAAATGCATGGTCCCTAATTTTTTGTGGGGATGTCATCATTCAATGACCATAGGATGGAATATGCAAAATATGCACATAAGCACAGTCTTGACCAATTATCTTTATGATAAATTGCCCATCAACAGCTTTATAATTTCCTACAACTAACTGCAACTGAAGCATGCTTCTGGTGCAAAGTGTAATAAAAATGTGAATCAATTAAAAAAAGCAATGAAATACAGTAGAAGCTTAGCTACATGCAGGAAACATCAGCTGGTCAAATGGTAAGTACGAAGGTGACCCCTCTGAAACATTTGGTAACAATATCCAGAAAACACCAGGCACACCAAAATGTTCAACCAGTAAATGAAAACTTGTATAACAAAGTTTAACCTGGAAGCGAAACAAATTAAGGTTAACTCTACAAATTAAAGCAACCATAATGCAAGAGCCTTACTCTTGTCCTGGAGTAATTTTATTAAACCCTGTCTCACTTAAACTGTTCAAAACTACCTGTAGAGTAACATATGCTTCTATGACATTATATTACTTTCAGTATTAGAAAACAAAACAAAAAACCAACAACAAACACCCAAGTCCCACCAGATTAAAGTAATTCAAGTTAAAAACTTTCCTTGGGGTAAGCTACCGTAAATTGCTTTATTTCGCTCTACTTTTATATTCACTTATTTCACTGATGGTACAAAACCATGAAAATAAAAACACAGTGAAATATAGAATTCCACATGGCCGTGTCATGGGGAATGGATTCAGCCAGCACGAGTTTTAAAATGGTGCACTGCGAGCCTTTGGCGAGGAGTGAATGGTTTGATACGAGTGCTGTGTAAATCTATTCCTCATGACACGGCCATGTAGAATTTTGTTTCTCCTATAGAGCATTAAGTCCTGTGTTTTGGTCAAAACCTACTTGGTTTAGCGTGCTTACTGCTGTTGTTTTGACTCCATTTTGTTCAGTTTCAACATTGCGTTGGTAGTGTATGTCAATCAAGAAATACCTTTCAGTTACTCTTTTTTATTTTAATTAATCTGATTGGCTTACAAAGAAAAAACAACCGATAGGATTCTCTCTTTTATTTTATTTCGGTCATAAAATCGCTCCACATTTATGTTGGGAATGATTGTGTTTCCGCATGGGTAACTATGGGAGAAATAGTATTTTTACATTGTTTGAATAGAAATTATGTCCAAAAAAGTGATGTCAAAACTGCAGTGAAATATCAAACGATATAAAAACCAAGAAAATTTATACACATGAAAATAAAGCGATTTACAGCAGAATCAAAGTGACATGAAGGAGAGCTTTTGACTCATCCTGAATTGATGGGAAGAGAGTTAATTGTAACATTCTTAAAACTGATCAGCAAGGATACAAATCAAGGCAATAAAATCCATCTGCACAACATGTAGCAGCCAAGTGGAAGAGGAGAATAATCTGATGTGGTTGATGTGCAGTTGCTTTCAATCCTGACACCCCCCCCCCCACCATCCCCCAATTAAACTGGTTAAAACAGGCAGACGGACAACCATCATCTGCTCGATTGTCTTTGATTCATTTCAACAGTATCTCAGTATTGCAAAACAACTTGAATGAGAAGTGCATACAAGACCTTACAAGACAACATGACCAGGTCAACGACTTTCCTTGCCCTGGGTTGGGCACTGAGTGCAAACAAAGGTCGTGGAAAGCTGTCGACTCAATGTAGCCTCAAAGAAAAAAGGGTTATGTACATACTTACATCTATTTTCTGAATTTGATGAGAGATTAATCAACTGCAGTAAATTAACTCTTTCGGCCTGAATTGAGACTGAGTCAAAACTTTCCCTTGCTACACATTGAATAACACCAACCTATTCAAAGGAAAGTTGGTAACCTAGAACAGGTCACCCTGATAAGCTGGTGACCTGGGAAAGGTTAGCCTGATAGGCTGATGACCTGAGACACGCTACCTTGATCAGCTGATGACCTGAGACAGGTTACACTGATAAGCTGATGACTTGAGACAGCTTACCCTAATAAGCTGATGACCTGAGACAGGTTACCTTGATCAATTGATAACCTGAGACAGGTCACCGTTATAAGTATATGACCTGGGACAGGTTACCCTGACAGGCTGATGACCTGGGACAGGTTACCCGGATAGGCTGATGATTTGAATCAGGTGGTAAAACCTGATAGGCCGATTAACTGGTACAGGTTACCCTGATGGGCTGATGACCTGGGACTGATTACTCGGATAGGCTGATGACCTGGGACAGAATACCCTGAGAGGCTGATGACACAGCACAGCTTGTAAACCCTGATAGGCTGATGACCTGGGACAGGTTACCCTGGTGGGCTGATGATCTGGGACAGGTTAAACTGGTAGGCTGATGACCTGGGACAGGTTACCCTGATAGGCTCATGACCTGGGACAGATTACTGTGATAGGCTGATGACCTGGGACAGGTTACCCTGATTAGTTGATGATCTGAGACAGGTTACCCTAGTAGGTTGAAGACACGATACAGGTTACCCTGATAGGCTGACGACATTGCGCAGGTTACTCTGACAGGCTGATGACCTGAAGCAGGTTGTAAACCCTGATAGGTTGATGACCTGGGACAGGTCACCATGGTAGGCTGATGGCCTGGGACAGGTTACCCTGATGAGCTGATGACATGGGACAGGTTGCCCTGATAGGCGTGTGACCTGGGACAGGTTACCACGATAGGGTGATGGCCTGAAACAGGCTACCCTGATAGGCTGATGACCTGGGACAGGTTACTCGGATAGGCTGATGATCTGAAACAAGTTGTAAACCCTGATAGGCTGATGACCTGGTACAGGTTACCCTGGTGGGCTGCTGATCTGTGACAGATTACTGGGATAGGCCTAGTAGGTTGAAGACACGATACAGGTTACCCTGATAGGCTGACGACATTGCGCAGGTTACTCTGACAGGCTGATGATCTGAAACAGGTTGTAAACAGGTTACTCTGATAGGCTGATGACCTGGGACAGGTTACCATGATAGCTAATGACCTGAGACATGTTACCCTAATAGGCTGATGGCCTGGGACACGTGACCCTGCTTGGCTGATGACCTAGGACAGGTTTCCATGGTAGGCTGATGACCTGGGACAGTGTACCCTGATAGGCTGATGGCCTGGGACAGGTTACCCTGATAGGTCTGCTCTTCAAGCCTCATCCAAATTGCTAACAAAATTGGCTAAAAACATTGAAGCAGATGACATTTAACGATGTTGCAAGTTTAGAATTTCTCTTTTTCTTTTTTTTTTTTTTTTTGGTTTGAACAGGTTAAGAATTATATGCTCCTAGGAATATGTTGCGGATACCATGCTCAACTGAACTACACATAACATGGGCTCAAGCAGACAGGCTGACGTGTAATGATGGGTCACTATGTAGTTTGCGTTCCTATGAAAACTACAGTGCACGCACAAAACAAAATTCGCATAACATGAAGCATGTGAGGCGCAAAAGAAAAAAATACGAGGCACACGTAAAAAGGAGAAAATATCAGACATGGACAGCAATTGTTTTCTGTGCAGCAGGCATAGCCTAACTGAATATTGACACTGCAATAACAATATAATAATCTTCAAAACATGAACTTGATTTAACAGTCAACATAACTTCCCAAGTGTTCAAGGCATTTACATACCTAAATGTACATGTGTAAATAACAAAGCCTTGCCAATAGTCCAGGCCATGTGTCCAATAAACAAGCATTTTATCTTTCCTACCAGCCATGAAGACTTTCCATCCACAATAGACCATTTCGTAGGACTTTGGCTTATTCAGTTCACTTCGGTAAGCACACTGCTTTGTTTATATTATGGGCTGGACCACGCTGGCTGGATTACCCGTGGAAGGATCAGAAAATAAAACACAAGATGTGCTCGGGTTTAACGAAAAATAAAACCGTCACAAAAACTAATAATGCACGTTTTACTATTGATGTGACATTTTAGGTAAAAGATTTGCACTGTTTTGCACAATATATGCTGTAATCACTGGCATTAGCCGTGGCATCCATTGTGAACATATGGAGGCCTGGGCCCAACTCGGCCACTTGCATATTGCATAATCAGGCCAGCAATGGAATGCATAATTAATTAGGGTCCGGAAAAGTAAGGTATAAGTCAGTATAAACAGGTCTATTGTGAACCCAGACTTCTATCTAGCTAATTCTGTTTGTAGTAACAATGTAGACATTCTAGCTGTTTAAATGACCCACAAGCTGATTAATAATATACCTTTTCCCTCTCTTTTTTGCCTTTTTTTGTCGGGGTGGGGGTTGGGGGTTGGGGGAGAGGCAGAGCACTGACCAATATTAACTAAATTCTAATACATATACAATGTACAGTGACAGTATTCCAATCCACGTAGTGCAACAGGAACATTGATAAATAGTCTGTGGTATAAGCCCAAGTACATGTAATTTACATGTATCTGTACATGTGGTACATGCCACAATGAAATTAATATTTTGTGGAACAAACCGAAGTTGTATTAATATTGTCAAGGCCCTAATGATAAATATTTTGTGATACAAGCCCCTAAAATGTGGACCCTTAAGTTTTGCACAGATTAAGAAGCAGCCCACACTTGCATTATTTACTCTTACTCTCCATGGCACAGAGTTTACTGTATACTGTCCCACCTAACTGTGACGTGGAGGACTTCGAAGGACTGAGAGACAACCACTCGGCACAGACGGAGAGGCAGGAACGCTTTCCACTTGTTTCCAGGCTCAGAATCAAATGTGGGTCACAGAGGTGGAATACGAGTGTGTACTTGCACACTCGCCTTCCACCTCTGTAGGACTGAACCTTGGATCACAGGCAAAATTTTGAGTATGATCAGAGACAGAGACACAGCTTTGTACAGATTGCGAAAATATGGTGATTCAGAAGTAAAAAAAACCCAATACAATAAGCTGGGAAATCAAGTGCAAAGATCAGTTAAAAAAGGAAAATCAGGGTACTATGTGGAACAAATACATGAAAAAAAATTCTCATCAAATAGAATACTGACATGGATATGATGATTGGTGTGGTGTTATGTTAGTGTTACCTAAGAAAGGTCTTTACACAGTAAACCATCAAATATTGTGTCAAAAACTATTGGTAATGGGCCTAGACAGCAGTTTTGTTAAATGGTTTGAAGCATATTTAAATGGTCGATCCCAGGTTGTGAGTGTCAATGGGGAAAAGTCTGACAAAAGATCTGTCACATGTAGGGTCCCACATCTCAGGCCCCTATTATTTCAGATCTACGTAAACGATATGGAAATTGCCGTAAATTGTGATCTTTTGCTTTATACCGATGATTTAGCACTCTTGGTGAGTGGAAAGAATTTGAAACAAACGGAAAAAATTTTGAGCCATAATTTGCAATGGAAAAGCGATTGGCTCATCGATAACAAATTGTCCTTACACTTGGATGAAACGGAATTCATCTTTTTCGGTCCAAAATATAAAGTAAATCATGCAACGATGTAAATTTCGTGTGACGGGGAAGATATCAAACAGAAGCAGATTGTGAAATACCTGGGTCTAGCAGATTGTGAAATACCTGGGTCTCTCTATAGATAATTCGTTTCGTTGTCAGGTGACGTTATTGTGAAATACCTGGATCTCTCTATAGATAATTCGTTTCGTTGTAAGGTGACGTTACAGCAAAATATGTTAGTTTAAAATGTAACAAAATGCTTAGATTTTTATACAGAAAGAATGCAAACTGTATGGACATGCACACAAAGAAATTTTATGCCAATCACTGACACAAAGTCAGTACGATTTACATGCTCTAGCTGGCATTCCTCAGTTTCTGCAAATTTGAAACTTAAATTACAGATAAATCAAAAGAAAATGGTTAGGTTTATACTTGAAAAAAGTACATGTACTATTCAAAGAACCGGAAAGTGTGAATTGGTTAAACGTCAAAAAAGGGTGATGCAGATTAAATTAAGCGATATGCACAAACTAGTCTACTTAAAAGTATCCAGAATACTAAATGGAATGGTTCTCCAAGTATGCCAACAGACCCAAACGTCAAACACGCAATTCAGAAATGACTTTTAACTTATCTGAATATGAAAAAAAATATAGGTCATACGACTTTTATGTGGACGGAGACGAGTTTGTGGAATTGTCTTCCTGACATCATTCGTAAGGTGGAGAATGTGAATCCTTTTAAATTAATGGTGAAGAAACATCTAGTGAATAAGATATATGCAGAGGAAAACCAAACATATTTGTATTATTGAAACACACGAACTGTGCTTTCACCTACACTGGTCTACCTTACATTAATTCAATTGGGATTATCTCGATCTTTAAGTTATTCAGTTTTTATATGACTTGTTATTGTTTAATTTATGTTATGTGCTATTTGCATGTATGTAGTTTAGAGATAAAAGCACCACCATGCAAATAAGTCCACAAGACTTTTTGCTGCTATCCTATGTTCTCCAAATATCTTAGTGTAAATTTTATGAATTGTATAGAACCTGAATAAAATCAATCAATCAATCAATCAAACAAACAATCAATACCACTCAGCCAACCAAGTACACATGGAAAGTGGTATATGTATACAAGGCCCTGAAGGTAGATACTTCATGGCACAAGCCCTGGTGGTAGATTCTTCATGGCACAAGCCCTGGTGGTAGATACTTCATGGCACAAGCCCTGGTGGTAGATACTTCATGGCACAAGCCCTGGTGGTATATTCTTCATGGCACAAGCCCTGGTGACAAGCATTATGTGTATAGCACTAGTGGGGAGGACAAGCATGTAGGTCCATAGATACGTATACATCAACGTAAAAGCAAACTTGCATGCTGTACATACTAACTTAAAGCACCGGCAGAAAATGACTTGTCAAAATGCACAATTACATGTAACCATAACTTCTCTGTTTGGCCCAGTTTGTACATTAATCAAAATAAACATTTCTGGACTGGTACTCTGGAACTGAAATGGAAAATAAATTTATACTGGTTTCCACTGCTCTACAAAGTGGCTGCAAATTTACAAATCTATTCTTTGTTGGTGATTTAAGTATTTTCTGGAACCATAAAGTCTACAGTTCCTCCTGTTAGCACTACTTTCATTATTGGACGAAACTGTTGCGATGCCATGTTCCAAACAAAGTTGTGCACAACTAACACAACTCAAACAATACCAACTTTTTTCCCATAGTGTGGAGTTAAAACGTAATTGTGAGTTACAACATTTGGACATATACATGTATTTATTTTCCAACAGCACTAACTTATGCCCTACATTAAACTGCGCAAAATAAAAAAACCTGGTTTGTAGGCTTGACAAAATCGTAGCAAAATTATATCCATGCATAATGTATTTTGTGATGGAGTTGATTTGAAAATATTCCGAATAGGTTTGTTTCTATGATGAACAAAGAGGTAATTTGTTGGAAAGCATTCATAAAGAGAGAACAGAATTTCACTGTACTGATGTGATATCCTTTATTTTACAGGTTCATGTATGACTCCATGATGCATGCTTTGTCTTGCAGTGTATCTAACAGTGACAGGCTATATGAATCAGATCCTGTTCACTTGTTGTGATGGTTTTGTTTTAAAATTAATATTTGGACAATCAATGAAAATCGGAGCTAATGCCACCAGGATTATTACCTGTTATCACTGACAAATCACAAAAATTTCACCATCTCTACCATTCTAGCATCAAATTTACATCAATCAGCAAGCAAGATTTGATTCCAAAGAAGTGCAAAAAATAATATTTGTAAATTACCCAGAGAAAGCAACATTAATATTGCTCTCTTATGGAAACAACCTTTTATTTTTATCTATAGAAATCTATGTGTCCATATAAAATATACAGGATGTAAATTATGCTACGCATTTCCACCTACCTGTCTCTATGAGAACCTTCTCCAAATAGCATTAAGCTCCATACAACTCCTCCAGTAACTGTTTGGTTGTTTTCCTGTTCCCTGCACTCTTAGCGTCGCGTATTCCCAGTGAGTTTTGTTTGGTCGAGGGTCTTTTGTTGTTGCCATAAGTCTTTGGCTTTGCCTTCTGTTTGTAAAAAAAAAAATGAACAACATATTGCTTAAAATTCAGTCATGATATCAATCAATATGTGTCTGGAAAAGTACTTACAAGAATCAGAGATAAATGCACTGCAGATTGTTTGATTTTCATCTTTTGGACATATACAGGTGTTTAGGTACGATAATGGAGAACTGTATCTGTAACATGGTTTACTCCATGGACCCCATCATTCAAGTGAGGGAGCACTCTATCTATTTAACACAGTCTATTCCATGGACCTCATCATCGGTGTTATGAGAAGAGCACTGTATCTATAACACAGTCTACTCCATAAACCCTACCATCAGTGTTATAATGAGAGAGCCCTGTATCTATAACATGGTTTACTCCATGGACCCCATCATTCAAGTGAGGGAGCACTCTATCTATTTAACACAGTCTATTCCATGGACCTCATCATCGGTGTTATGAGAAGAGCACTGTATCTATAACACAGTCTACTCCATAAACTCTACCATCAGTGTTATAATGGAGGAGCACTGTATCTATAACACAGTCTACTCAATGGACCTCATCATCAGTGCAATATTGTATCTTTACCAGAATACACTCTATGGATCCCATCATCATTGTTATAATGAGGGAGCATTATATCTATACCAGAATCCCTTCCATGGGTCCCATCGTCAGTGTTGCAATGAGAAAGCACTGTATCCAAAAGACAGTGTACTCTATGGACCCCATCATCGACTTGAAAATGAGTGAGCATTCCATCTGGAACACATTCTACTCCATGGACCCCATCATCAGTGTTTTAATGAGGTAGCATTATATCTATAACAGTCTACTCCATGGGCCCCATCATCAGTGCCATAATGAGGGAGCACTCCACCCGTAACACAGTCTACCTCCTGGACCCCATCATCAGTGCCATAATGAGTGAGCACTCCATCGAGAACACATTCTACTCCATGGACCCCATCATCAGTGTTTTAATGAGGTAGTATTATATCTATAACAGGTTACTCCATGGGCCCCATTATCAGTGAAATGATGAGGGAGCACTCCACCCGTAACACAGTCTACCTCATGAAGCCCATCATCAGTGTTATAATGAGGGAGTACTGTATCTATAACACAGTGTACTCCATGGACCATATATTCAGTGTTATAATGAGAAAGCACTGTATTTATAACATAGTCTATTCTGTGGACCCTACCATCAGTGTTATAATGAGGTAGCATTGTACCTATAACACTCATAACTCAGTACTCAGGACTCAGGACAGTTTCATGCGACCACAAAGTTACAGAAATAAAATATTATAATAATGAACATATTGTGTGGTCACGGAGACTCCCATTCAAACAGAGACAACAGTCGCTCTCATGGGGCCACCCGGTACAAATTAACTAGAGAGCTGTGGGCTTTGTTCTCCGACTCATAGTTATAGTGGAGGTAGAGTGTGTTTATAATATTCCAGATTCATAAATATCGCAAAAACGAAGCAGGCCTATTTTACTCTTTTGCTGTGGACTTAGCTGACTGACAAGTCGAGAGATCTAAGGGATGATAGGCCTAACAGGTCTCTTTTTATTTTTGGCAGAAATAATGAAATTTGTGTTTTGGGTAGTTGGGCTATACATTTTGGAAAAGAGCTAGTGTATGCGGTTGATGATGAATATTTCTAAGGTTGAGAGGACTGGTTTGGGGCCACCAGGTGCCGTTTGTGGGTGACTGCCTGTCTCAAGTCGGGAGTTAAATTTGTTTCTTCCCGTTGGTGTTGGAAGAGGGGTGTTGATGCTTTGGCAAGTCTGGAATCTCTTTGCTGTTATTGTTGGGCTTGGAATTAATGATTATGGATCATGTTTTTCTGTACTATTTTATGGTGACTGTATTTGCAGAATGAAGGGTAATAAAACAAAACGTTCAGCCACGAAGAAATGATAAATTATAATAATACGAAGTACTTACACATACACTCTGGTGAAGGCAATAATTATTCTAAAATAATCTTCAACGTTACCCTTCTCGGGAACAAATGTAGCAGTTCTCAATTATGCAATTTTACTGATAATTTTCAATAAAGTATTTTTTTTATGTAATTTGCTAGTCCATTATAGCTATGCGTATATATTTTTTCACATAGATTGGCTGGAGATTTGTTGATGGTCTCAGGCACATCACAACGTAACCAGTCTTTAGTATAACTGTGCTTGTATCTAGGTACATCAATGTTACCAGCTTGTCTTGTATTATATCTATGTATATTTTGACTTGTTTGGAAGGGCAAACTTTGTAGATTTTCTGGCAGTTCCATGTTTACATATTTATGATAGAATTTAAATTTAGATAAGGTAAAAAGGTCTGCCAGTTTGAATAATTTAAGGCTTTTAAATAGTGAATTTGTATGGGCATTGTATTTTTTACATGATATAATTCTTATGGCTTTCTTTTGAAGTTTCTGAATCTTAGAATACTTACAACCCCAAGTTAAGATTCGATAGTTAATGTGGGATAATACTAATGAGTTGTAAATTTTTAATTTGGCACTTAGTGGGAGATACTTTGTTAATTTATTAAGAATACCAAGAGATTTTGAAATTTTGCGGGCTATTTTATCAACATGGCCATTCCAAATTAGATGTTTATCGATTGTGATGCCAAGAAAGTTGAAAGAGTCAACATGTTCTAAAGGCACATTATTCATTTTGATGTTAGGCATTTCATTTTTTTTCTTCATTTCATGAAATATCATAAATTTTGTTTTTGTTGCATTTAGGGATGATCTGTTTGCATTTAACCAATCTATTATTTTCATAAGTTCAAACTTTATGTCGTTGTCTATGTCCATGTTCGTGCTTGTGTTGTAAATATTTAGGGTTGTTAAGAGAGAGGGGAGTCATCTGTGTACATCATTAGGTCAAATATTTCATTTGCCTGCGTAAAATCATTTATATAAATAATAAACAAGAGAGGTCCTACAATAGAACCTTGTGGTACGCAAGTAGTAAATTGCAGTAGATCAGACCTTGTGGCATCAAATTCGAAATATTGGTTACGGCTACGTAAATAACTTTCAAACAACTTTAAGGATAGACCTTTAATTCCATTGTATTTTAACTTTGCAAGTAGAATTTGATGATCTAAAGTATCAAATGCTTTAGACAAGTCTAAGAAGATAATAGTTGGGAGTTGGCCATTATCCATTTGTTGTATTATTTAAGCAAGCAGCTCTATGGCAGCACATTCTGCAGAATGTCCAGCACGGAAACTATATTGGCTACCATAAAACAGCTTATTATTCTAAAAATAATCATAAAATTAGTTAAAAACTATCTTTTCGAAAACTTTTGGCACGGCAGGTAGGTAATTTGAGAACAATGATTCATCGTCTTTCTTATAAATTGGGATCACTTTTGCTATCTTGAATTTATCAGGAAACATGCCTGTATTGAGAGACACTCATTGATAATAATGCAAAGAGATTCAGCGATGAGATTTTGTATGAATATAAGTAGCTTTGTGGATATTTCACCGATACCACAGCTTGTTTTAGGACGTAATTTATCAATTACTTTTGAAAGTATCAATTTCAAAGAAATTAAAAGTGAAATTCACTGGATGCTTAAGCTATTGTTTATAGTCACTCATTTCAGAATTATGTATTTCAGAAGCCAAGTTTGGACCAATATCTATGAAATATTTGTTAAATATGTTGGCAATTGGGGACTTATCGTTTATTAATTGCCGATTATGAGAGAATGATCCACGATTTTTTTTCTTTTTCCTTAGTTTTAGACAAAATTTCCTTTATTGTTGCCCAAGTCTTCTTTATATGATGCTCGTAGTTTTTGATACAAGTTTCATAATAATTTTTTCTGGCTGTGCGGATAGAGTTTCTCAATATTTTATTGTAGGTATTTAAATTTATTTAGAGAGTAGAAAATAGCAGAGTTCTCGCTGTGTAGACTTTAGTCTTTTATACAGACTGTCTCTATATTTAACCGATCTCAAAATTCCTTTTGTAATCCATTTTTAGTGTGTTTATGTTTATTAAGTTAAACTAATTTAAACTCGAGATGTTTCTTCCTGGCTTCTTCAACCACAGTGCTGAGTATTTCAAAATTTTCATTTGGATCGGTAATGGGATTTCGATCTATTCTATCCAGAATATTCATATTTTCGAGTTCATTATGAAAATTTGTCATATCAGCGATTCCTTGTTTTTTTATTTTCATATTCATGAATTTAGGATACTTTTCTTTTTGTTTCAACGTTTCTAGGCAGACTAAAATTGGTTGATGGTCTGAGAACTTTTTTACCATTATACCTGAGGCAACATTTGAATTAATATCATTTACTTTGTGTAGAATACTATCAATGAGTGTTCCTTTGGTATTTGAGGAACTAGTTGGGAATGTTATTCTTGGATAGAAACTGTTCGACAATAAGCAACCGAAAAAATCATCGTAAACCTGACGTTCGTTTGTTTTAAGTAGATCAATATTGAAATCTCCACAGATTGTGATTTCTGTGTTATTTCTTTCAAAAGACTGCAATGCTTGTGAGAACTCGTCTGTAAATAAATTATAGTTTTCAATTACATCTTTGGGTGGTCTGTAAATATTTCCGACGAATATATTACTTGGCAATTGTTCTCCTGCTGCTTCAATGAATTGACGTTCCCATACCGTAGGTCTGACGGGCAACGACTTATTATGGAATGTATACATTTCATTGAAATAAATTATCAGTCCACCTTTTTTGGAACAACTTTGGCCTTGAGCAATGCATTGATAACCTTCAAGCTGTACAAGTGAAAGATCAGTATTGTCTTTAATGCAGCATTCCTGCAAACATATAGCACCAAATTCAAAGTTGTGTAGTCTCAGTTCTTAGACAAAAGCTTTAATTTCAGAGAATTTTAGCATTTCCTGAGTTTATGTTAGAATTGAGAACACAAAAAACGTCCTTGTGTGCAACTAACGTTTGTATCAAATCTTCAAAATAGTATTGCGACTGCAGTATTTGTTCGATATGACCATCTTCATCTTGGTCATTTAAAACAAGAACATTTATTAATGAATTATTAGGAACTCCACCAGAGTTTTGAAGTATTTCTTTTGCAAGGATCATTTCGATCTAAAGTATAAGATACATATGGCGATGTTATAGATAAACTGCAAGCGTGACTGACTTTTTTGGTACGAAAAACAGAATATTCAAACATACATTGTGTAGCGGAGTCTGAATTAAATGTAACAAGGTATCACTTCCTCCTGATACTAAGGTCTGTACCCACTCTTAAGGCACTATCATGTCAAGATATAACCAGAATCAATGAATATTTGGGTCTTACTTATTCTGAACACACATTTCCACAATTTTTTGGTGAAATAGTGTATGCTTACACTACACCTATTCGGAAACCAGATTCTAATAAGAAAAAAATGGATAATATGTTTTTGCAGCACTCTTTGCAAACACAAAATTATCGATTCATTGAAAATTCAGTGCCTTTTCAAATTGAAATTTGTTCCTAACATGATTCCTAAGGACTTCAACATAAGGAATCCCCGTATTATTTCCTATAAATATGTCAATAATATTGGGCAAAGTATCGTGAATTATAAGAAATGTCTGGCTTCAATAACTGTTGAGGATATTGCAGCAAATCAAAATTTTGACTAACAACGAAAAGCAGGAAAAAATATTTGGATCATCTGCCAAAAATTTTATCTGGAGGCTTTGACAAATGAACTTGGTATAAACAATATTTCAGACATAAGACGAAAGGACGTATGTAAATTATATAAACAATGCATTGAAAATTTGATAGATATACATCAATATGAGATGAAAGGAATTTTAAATGTCAAAATCTCTGAAGAGGACTCCTGTATTCCACCTTTGTTCTGAATACCCAAGTCACATGAAAACCCTTTTAAATCTCGATTCATAGTTGGAGCTTCAAACTGTACAGCAAAACAATTATCAAAGGAACTAACACTATGTTCGACTGCAATTAGGGATTATTTGTTTCTGCTACATTTTGTTCGACCCAGTATTAAGATTTATCTATAATCAGTGTAGTTAAAGTGCGGTCACCCTCGAATCAGCTGATTACCACGATGTCCAATGTAGACCAATTAGTAATGCAGTCATTTGTTTCATCGCCGCAACAGTGATCATGTGGTCAAAGGGTAGAGCAAGTGGAGGGGAGAAACCATTGAGAACGGTCTATTTAGCAGGCAAGACAGACACAGCTGCATTACTGACTTACTGTAATGGTTTGCAAGCCAATAGTACATCTGCCTGAGTCAGCCAGGGAGGGAGAGAAGGGAGCAAAAATGAGTTCTTGGCATTTTTACTTGACCGTAAAAATGTTCTCTTATAAGAGGCTGCATGTTACAAGAAATTTTATAATGATTGGAATTTTCAATACAAAAAATGCAATACGAAGTACTATGATTCCTCTTGTGCTATTCCAAGGATTCCTGTGTGACAGGGACGGGAAGAGCTCTACAGCTAAAGTTGCTCAACACACCTGGATACTTGTATGTGTAGGGCAACTAATTATCTACCACGATTATTGCATCTGCCTTTTCTAGCTTGAAAAGGAAAGGGGGCCATCTGTAACCTTCTGCTTTTTACCAGATCTTTGATTTATAGCATATACAGTTAGATAAGTTTGTTGACCACAAATAGTTCTCTTGTGTATTTAGTTTATCAATGGCTGACCTCTAGTCTACATGCTTAATTACTGGAGTCCATATTTGCCTCTGATAACCTATTTAATGCTCGATACCTCTCCAAAATGGCACATATACATCCTGCAGTAATTTGGTTGAAATGAGTATTATCACGTGACTGATTTCCTTAGTATCCAATCTTATAATCATGCTGATTTTACAAGTTATTTACAACTAATGGTTAGATTTATTGTTGGCAATGCTGATTAGTATGGCAAAAACATTATTTCTAATGTGCAAATGGAGTCCGAGCACGGGCGGTACTGCAACTATCCGTCTGTATGTATTGCAATCAGAACAGAAAGAAAGCTACATTAGAACTGTCTGAATCCTGTGAAAATATCAAACCTTTTACACTGTAACAGGATCAAAGAGCCCGACTTACCACTTTTATGGCCGGCAACATATATGCTTTCACCAAGACTATCAAGACCTGGACAGAAGTCTTGGAGGAAGTGATGGTCTGGGTAATGTCCATGCTCCTATTGGTTCACGTGACTAATCTTCAGAGATAATTATTAAACTAGACCACATGACAATCGGATTACATCAGTATCAACCTATAGAAAGGATCATCTGAATAACTCCAGTGACCTTTGAAAAAGTGGCGTTTGACATCAATTACATAGTCTGTACTAAGAGTGATCAAGTCTTGCGAGGAACAGACGAGTGACAATTTTACTGGTTTTTTTTTACATTCACATGTCTATTGGAACTATAAAAGCGCTGAAATTACATCTTGCAAGGTATATGAACCCTCCATTGAATTAAATTTGATATCTTTATGTGACAACAAGACATTAACCAAAATAACTGCATCAGTTTGTCAATCATATAGTCTCGAATTTGGCACTCTTTGTTTTGACATAGCGTTTTCCCCGGAGTGCCAACTATTACACAAATTGCGTCAACATAAAATTAATTTGGCAGAGAGAATGCATGTCAACAAAAAAATAATGTGGTTTCCAAAGAGTTGTTAATAACAACAACAATAACAATGATGACAATAACAACAAAACAACAACAACATCAACAACAAAAATAATAATAATAATGATAATAATAATAATAATAATGATAATAATAATAATAATAATAATAATAATAATAATAATAATAATAATAATAATAATAATAAATAACGAGTTTTTCATGGCAAAAAAAATATGCATTTCCCGATCATGACAACTGTGAATATGCAGCTAGGTGTACATCCCCATCAGGTTTTGGAGTAAATCTGGCCAATTGTTTTGGTGAAGAAGTTTCAAAGGTGAATTGCCATTGCAGACACATTCACTTACATAGTAATAAACAGGAATCTATGCAGTTTTACCTTATGCAGGCATTCATGTTTAAAACAAACCATACAAATCAAAAGCACATGGATACTCTCCTATTAACGTTTATGAATACCCGTGAGCTTATGATACCCCATTAATAAGGTATAAGCCAATATGTAAAAACTGCTGAGTCTGGAGAAAAGTGCTGCAAGGATTTAACCTTGACCTTAAGCATCAAGGTTATACATTAATATATGAGGAAAAAAATCCAGACCCATAGATAATTTGTACTAAATTGGGAGGCAATATGTCAAGACAGACAGAATTTATATATAAAAAAGAGACACGGTGACAGCAGAGACAGTGGTAGCGGAGCCGATGACGGGACTAAATGATGATGATGATGATGATGATGATATTTTCTTAAAAAACCCCAAGAGACGAGGGAAATATACATACAGACGTCAAAATACAAATCACACTGTACCACACGATCAAACATGTAATATACAGGCAACAAAATTTTTAAATACAACAAGGCTTATGAACCATGTAAAGTCTGGTGTCTCCTCCAGTCAGGACCCAGTCTTAAACAAATAGTCCCTCACCAGCGGAGACACACCTCAGAAAAGAGAGATGATGAAGTGTCCTTATGATGTAGCAGCTACCGCAGGGAAACGGAGTCACCAGAGGTGCATTCAACCCCTGCATCACCACTCGGAGCTCCAACCAAACAGATTAAACTTGGTTAATCAAACACAGAAAGTACATAGAGTGGAAAAGCTTCTGTTATGAGCATATCCAGATAATGACAGCCTCTATCAGGTTTGTTATAATAGTTTCTGCTAAGAACATATTTAGGAAATTCAACCACCCCATCTTTCTGCTTTGTGGGGTGAGGCTTATAAAAAGTATGCACTTCGAGATAGGAGGGAAAAGGGAAACAGGATAATCTCCCAACTGTAATATTCTGTCTACAATGGTCTTCCTATTGGCGCTGATAGAAAAAATTGCATCAGAAAGTAGAAAGATAAAAAGATGACTTTTTGAAATTGAAACACTCCGATTCAGCATAAGAATAGAATCTGTCAATGAAGACCTGCTGCTGAGGGGCTGTGGACGCACATAAGTTTACATCGTCAGCAAAAGAGTTTTAGATAATATAATAATAATAATAATAATAATAATAATAATAATAATAATAATAATAATGATGATGATGATGATGATGATAATGATGATGATGATGATGATATAATAATAATAATAATAATAATAATAATAATAATAATAATAATGATGATGATGATGATAATAATGATAATAATAATAATAATAATGATAATAATAATAATAATAATAATAATAATAATAATAATAATAATAATAATAGCCTCAGATTTCGGGTCCCAATTTTTTTGTATTTACATTGTTTTATTTGTGTCTGTTGTAAGTCTGCATTTTGTGGTCCTAAAAATTCATCACTTTTACATACTAGCTGACACACAGTCATGTTATGGGAATGGTACTGCCCTTGATCACATAGCCTAAATGAAGTCCACTTCCATACTGACAACAGACCTGGCTAAATTAAACATCAAGGTGAGGTTCCAAAGTCATTCTGAGATAAAACGTGCAGAAACAATGGCTGCAAGTTTATCACAAGGAACTCTTTTCACACATATGAAATAGGCCAGCACCATCCTATTGCCACATAGCCACTCGCTAAATAACGTGGTTTTCTGTCAACCTTAAGCTTTTGCCAGTCTGGCTATTTTTTTTTCTTTTGACTATAGGTGCAAATATTTATGGCATTTTATTCATTTAGATTAATTGGGCATGAACTCATAATATGGAAGTTGCTCAGTTTGGCTGATGTAGTTTCCATTTGGCTAATATGGATAATGTTTCTCCAGCCAAAGTGCCTACGGTTTGAAGGTTCGTAGCACCCGGCACAGCCATAATCATTTTATGGCTAATATCATTAGGCATGAAAACTTTATAGGTTTTATATTTCAGAAATATACCCATAAAACTATATTTTGTTTGAAACAGCAAACTATTTTTTTATACTTGGAGAACATACACATTAGTGAAGCAACTTTCAGATGAATGTGTTCAGGGTTGGCGATAGCTATTTTTCTGTGCCCTGGCGAATTTTCTCCTGGACAGTCAAATTTGATCAGAGGTGTCGATTATATTGATTTGTAGGTAAAATATAGCCACATCTTCAACTGGGTATGATTGAAGTCCATCAAATTTGCTCATTATTTACCTTAGTGAGACTTCCCTGAAATCTTCTTAGAGATGACCTATAGGTCAAAGGTCAAGGTCAAACTTTCTGCAGAAGAATAGTGGCCCTCTTATATGGGTAGCCTCTAGTGAGAGGCTCTTGCTCAGGGGATGCTTATTGCCATTTTGCACGAAAATATCGCTTCTAGTTTGCATTTGAGGGCCCGAAGTGGACATGCTCCCAGACTACCCAGCAGGACTTTGACCTTCGGCACTAACTATTGTCCCACTACTGGTCATCAGTTAGAATGGTAGTTTTTCTCCTGGCTAAACCCTTGTCCAAATCAATTCGTGTTCCTCATGTTAGAAGGGGGGGGGGGGGCTTACACTATGTAAAAGTTGGATCAAGTGATATTCCTGATGTTTCTTTTTTGAAATTAATATGGGTGTCACACTATTTCTGTTGTCCGTGAAAAGTGTAAGACCTCATCTCCAGATACTATCAGAGAACCTAGAGGAAAAAGGATCAAGTATCAACTACACACTGTAAGGTGGTACTGTATATGTCAGGTTACATTTCTGGGGTTTGCTCTGCAAAGTCCTCTGATGAGAGACTGTGTTGTAGTATTATTTTAGCTCTGGTTACTGCAGGAAGCTTCATTCATCAGTCCATGAATTTTTGTTTGTGAATGGAATACAGTCCATAGTTTTCCTGACAACCACCTGTGACAGTGTGATATTGGTGGTGCCACATAAATCGTTATGCTAAGTATGGGCCGAAACTGGGAAAAATTTAAACCTGACCTGTCAGCCCTTGCTCACCCAAATATCCAGATGTCATGTACATACATTTGGATGAAATTTTGTAAAAGCTAGGAGATGACAAAATATTTCGCCACCCACTACAAGGATATTTTGTTGATGTGAGCAACAAGATGTAGGTCCAAATTAGAAGGAAATAATCTTGTGACCCAGCTTTGAATCTCAACTTCTAACATCCACCATCTTGCACGAAAATCCACCTTTTTACAAAGCCCCGCTTTTCTAACAAAACCTCTAAAAAGCATAGAGACTTGTTGATAAAGTTACAGCATGAATGAGTCATGGGCCTGGTTTCAAATATAATACCATAGCAGCATCTGGTGGGTACATGTTCCGAACAAGCATCTATTACATCTTCAGTGGAGTGTTGGATGACAGGAAACTTGTAAACTGACCATTGATCTGGACTCATTAAGTGCAACGACTGTTCTCTAAGTGATTAATCATTTATAACACACCTTTCACGTGATCCGAAGATGAGAAATGAATAAGCAGAGGGCTAGTCATTTTGTATGGTGCCATGGGCACAAGAGCTATGTGATTGGCTTTTCACTTAAGATGGCCACAATTCCCATGGTAACAAGGCTCAAAAATTCACTTTTGCTGCATGCTGAACCAGTATTTTATCCAGTTTTGTGGAAATATGCACAGAATGACGGAACTGCACACAGTACAATTTGAATTAATACAGACCTCATGAAAGCAGGATATGGCAGGGTCATAGGAAATAAAATTATGCCCTATTTTATCTTTGACAGGGTCATAGAACATAAAATTATGCACTCTTTTATCATTGTTTATCTCCACTTTCAGTGGCAGGCACATTAAAAACTGATATTCTATGTTGTAACCAAAGAGAAATTCCTAAACATGATATGTTCGGGTGAGTTAACATGTATTTGGAGAGTTAGCTTGCATTCAAAGAATACAAAACTGAAGATAAGGAAAGGTGATTGCAGATCTCCGGATATTGAAAGTGCATAATTGGTGCATTTTTGTTCCAGAGTGAGAGCATTTGTTAATTATTAATAACCATGGCCCGATTACGGGGTCACCCAGAGCATACTGATTAATGACCTGTAATATATTTCTACCAGCTACGGACAAAAGTGGCAAAGTTATTCCAAGTTGCATGATATCACCTTTTTATTCAAAATTTTCTTTGTTTGTGACATTTGACCCCACTGTTTTCGTGTTTTATCCAAAAATTTTAGCTTGGTATATAGCAGTTGGGAAATGGCACATGGTAATGCTCTTAAAACCACTATAACCCAAGCTATACCCAAAAATGCCAAATAAATCCTTATCCAGAGTGTTTTTCTCGATTTATGTCCTGACTATTTACAGTGGTACCTTGAAACATCAGAGTAATGATTGGAAAAGCACTGAAAAAAGCTAGCATGGATAGACTGCGTTGCAAGGTATGACAAAAGAACATAACATGGTGTAACATAGCATTGTACATTTTATCGTATACCGAGTAAACACTCCAAACAATCGATTTTTCAACTTCATCACAGTATAAGGTGAAATGCTGTATCACAAATACATTTTCATAATTCTGCAAATCAGGGGACTTACTCATTTGCTTGGGTATAGAAAAAGGCTAATACAAGTAACAGACATAAATTACACAAAATAATGATTTACACAAAAATAATGCCTTCTGGTGTCTACTTCACTACAGTGCAATATTTGGTCACATGTACCCAGTTGCTATATACAAACACATGGGGATAAATGGAACATCACGCTGCGTGTAACATTGCAAACCTTTGACATTTCTTCACAAATGGATAGACATGGTAGGCATGAATACAAAGAAAAGTCCATCTCAGCATGGATCAATTACTTTATGAACTACCCCACTGCCGGTACCAACATTTGACAAGTGAAAAGTTGAATGACTATTGCAGTTTGATGGTTGTTTTGTCCATCTCAGCACTGATCTTGAACTTCATCAGTTACTTCACTTCAGGTACCAACATTTGACAGTGAAAAAGTGAATGGCCAAGGTAGTTTGATGTTTGTTCTGTCCATCACAGCATGGGTCTTGAACTTTATGAGCTATCTCACTACTGGTACCAACATTTGACAAGTGAAAAGGCGAATGACTATCGTAGTTTGGTGTTTGTTTTTTAATCGCATCAAAACGACAGTCCTGCACTGTACTTTGTAAAAACAGAGGAGAGAGTCAAAGGCAGGGTGCAGCAAATGCCATTATATCCAAGTTTTAACACTGGTAATCCATCTTAGCCTGGATCTTCTACTTATGAGCTTCCTCACATTTGGTACCAATATGTGACAAGTGAAAAGGCGAATGAGTATTGTAGTGTGATTGTTTTTTAATCCAAAAAAAAAGAAAAAAGAAAAAAAAATGCATTGTGACTTGCAAAACATATACGAAAGTCAAGTGAAGGGTGCTCCAAATTTCCATTTATATCCATATAACTCTTGTAATATTTGACACTTTTTAAATTCAAAAATGGCCACCTGAGGGCAGTACCAGTGTCTGATGTTCAATAGTTAAAATGTAGGCCACAAATGTTTTTATCACATACTGATGAGCCCCGCCGCCAACAAAGATTGCCTTGCAATTGCAGATATTTAGTTGCATCTTGCGTTCTTGCCTTCATGCATATCCACATGTTACTTGTAGCTGTTGTGACCGGTGAAGCAATCCACATCATATTGGAGATGGAGATGACAGACATCTCATTGATTGAAACTGTATAAGATCATCTACATCTTATCTTTGGCACCAAATATTCACTCAATATCTTTAAGCATTTTTACCTGGATCTCCTTATGGACTATACTTGTGGGTTGGCCCCCATAGCTGCTGCAGACCAACACATTAGGCATGAAAGATGTGCCATGTTGTAATAACTCTGTTATGTGGGTCACAGTAGTAAATTCTCCATGATAGTTACTGAATTGTGTAGTGTGTGATCAACTGATGGCAACCCTTTACAGTCTAAACTGTTTCAGAGCCAAGTTATGGACAGAATCAACAGCTTCCCATAATGTGCTTTGGGTGCATTGTGCCCAAAGTACACCAAGGAAAGCTGTTGATGCGGACCATTGTTTTCCCTAGAGCTATAAGCATGCTGGTACTTGAATAAAATATCTTTTATCAGGAGGAATATAAATCTTGCATTCATTTTACTTGAAAGCCGTTTGTCATAAGTAACTCAACTTTAGTCAAAGTTGACATTTACAATACGGGTAAGGGATCATTCAAATTGAAAGCCAGTGCCACACAATGAATAGTACAGCACAATACATATGAGGGGGCGGGGGTCCTTTACAATCTGAACTGCTCTCTATGTAACAAGAAATGGCATCCAGTACAGCACACACTGTTCTTGATAATGTAAACATATTTGTTTGGGATAAAAGAGAGGCCATGGGTATCTAAGAACTTGTAGACAATTGTTGCAAGAAACATTGATTAGAGTTTATATTGAGAGCCTTTGACATGATCAAGTTTGCGCTTTAAAAGATATTTGTAGCATGATGAGAGCTTTTTAGATGCAAAATTGGGCTGTGATAATGGCATTGGAAATATACATGAGGCAAGTACAGTGTATATGTTTACATTCTCATTGTGGGGCTTTTAATCCTGCAATTTCAAGTATTAAACGTCTGAGCAAATAATATATGTTGGGTGAGTTGAGGGGTGTTGATCTATCACCAGTAGCAGTGCAGAATGATATAGTAGTACAGGTAATATCTTATGATGCTCTCCACAATGAAATACCAACAAAACTGATCAGCAACTTTTTGTATGCAAAAATAGTTTTATTGTAACAGCCAATCATGGAGAAAAGTAAATACAAACTTACATCAAAAAGCCAAGGAACACGACAATCATACATCATAATCACGAAAAGACCAATATGAAGGCAAACATTCCACAGTACACAAAACTGATTATTTTGCTGTGAAGATGGATGGCACACTCTGAGGGCTCAGTAACCAGCATATCAATGGACCTAATCTGCAACCCATAGTATTGCTAAAGAACAACTTTCCAGGACACCAGTAAAGTGGAATATCATTGTAAGCATAGTGGAAGAGACATATTCTCCTCACTATAGAGTTTAAGAAAATAGTGTAAGCAACAACACCAGTCTATGATACCATCATCATCTGAAAAAGTAATTCAAAGTTCATTGTAAGTACAACTGACATTTAAAGAGAACATGTTGTGAACAACATGTTAAAAAGTATGTCCACAGAAAAGGCTCCTTCAAACATATACAAGCGGCTAACATGCGCATTTATAAATTACAACCTGTACTTTCAATATTAAATATGCAAGAATATATTGAAGGGGCACCCTGTTTCAGGAATTGGTCTATTGGTAAAACATGCAAGGTATTGAGTACAATTATGTTTCAGGATTGTCACATTGCTTTACAAGACCACCCTAGACTCTAGATATGGCTTATATCAAGACAATATAGTCTATACATTAAAGTATTCTCACAGGGAGGTGCAACAGGTAACCTTCACTCTCAGTTCTTGATATTTAGGATCATATTCACGCAGGTTATAGTTCTGCAGCTATATTGAGGCTTTATGTGTGCTAGTTACCTTTACAATTATCAGACAATATGAAAAAAGCATCTCCAACTGGTCCACATTTTTCCTTTTCACTCACAACATTGTATTGACTGAGTTCACTGAAAATATGTCATTCAGATTTGGCAGTACTGAACGTAAAGCCGCATGTTCGGGCATAGCCTTTACTGCCATTCATAATAGGATGAAACCTATATCACTGAAAACGTGACATTACGTCCATTGGCACACAAAGCATTTTTGTTTCCTCTTATTCCCTTCTATCTGCACTCATAGAGGTCTACATCTGTCAATAAATTACCACTCACTGATCTGTTCCCAAGGTGTATAGGCTTCATTTGTCCAGACACAAAGGCATAACTGAACATTTACAATTCTCCTATATTTTCTCACATGAATTATGGGATTTAAGCATGGGGGCCTAAGAAATGTGAAAAGCATATGTTTGGAGCTTTAAATGGTTTAACTTCAACAGGACACAAAAAAGAAATTATCAGCGTTGTATCATGTAGTAAATATAAAGCTCATACAGATGCTTTGTTTGAAAATTTGAGATTATTAAAAGTTGAGCATATCTGTACAATAAAAAGAATAAAATTCTACTGTACATATTTAAATCGAACACCACAATTATGCCTGCACCATGATGAGGGCACATAGGCAGGGAATGTTATATTAGCAGGAAAAATAGTCAGAATTTATGTACCAAAGAAATAGTGATGTCTACAAATGTTCAAGATATTAAAAAACAAATATTTGAAGCTTGGGGCCTTCTCAATTTGCTCCTTTTATTTAATTGGCCACTTTCAACTCTTTCAGCACCTTTTCTTAGGGCACTTCAGGGCACCAGGAAAAGTTGTTGACCTAGGCTTTTACATGTTATGGGACTTTGGGCTTGCTGGTATTTGATCGAAGAGCCTTTTTACAAAAAATATTAATGATCCATTTGATAATTCACATAATTTTGTTTTGCAAACTTCGATTTTAGTTGCAGTTGACAGTTAAGCAGTTTCATTAAATGTATGTGCCCCCTTCCTGTCACGTCAGTTAGGTGCTGCGGGGTTTTATGCAGCAAAGGAGATGATTCAATGTTAAAACATTGTATCCAAACAAACCATTGGGAGATAAAGCTCATAAATGGGCTGGGGTGGGTGGGGTGGGGGCTTGAACTAAAAATCTACGAACACACTCATAGGTGCAAACTAAACTTGCCGCAGGTATCGTAATAGCTGAGTATCTTTTTATTTTTCCTACCAAGTTCTCATTGAAGCACACAAAATGCTTATAATAAGCAAGCATTAGCAATATATTTCAAAGACTGTCTGCATAGAGTTTTGCTTACCTACTTGCTCCTTATAATTATTGAATCTAATCATGTTGCCAAGCCTTGAGAAAAATTTACATTTACATTTCCATAGTTGTGCTATAAAACCGATGTAAGACAAATTCTAACCTTTATTGTGTCATATTGTTTTCTTGTTATGGAGTTCCTTCCCAATAGATGATTAAGTAGCTGACCTTGCAATGTCATATGTGTCGTCAGATCTTTTCTGTACGTTCTCAGGCTTTCAACATACCAATCCTTCTCCCCTTTGAAAGGACAAAGAAAATAATATTTTGTTTAAAAAGCAGTTTGCAATCAGTCAATTAGTTATATTAAAAAGCAACAAAAATTTCAACTTCTTTTTAAATGAAGAGAAACAAGGTACCTATCTAAAATCTCGAGGAATTTTATTCCAAACTATTGGACCATGGTACTTGATTCCAAATTTACAAACATCTGTTTGGTATCTAGGGATATATAGATCTTCCTTGTACCGGGTAGAATATTAATGAACATGGAAATTAAAATGAAAAAAATTCTTGAAGATAATTGGCATCAGGTTATGAATCGCCTTATAAACATAGATAGAAGTCATGTAGATATTAATTTGTTGAAATTGTAATATCTTGAGGCTTGAAAAAATAGGATCTGTGTGGGCGTTATAAGTAGAAAAATTGATAATTAGCCTAATTTCTTCTGAAGTACAAGAATTTGATTTAGGCTTGTGGCATAAGCAGAAGCCCAGGATGTATTGCAGTAGATAAAGTAAGGATATGCCCAACTATAATACAACTGAGACAGTATATTTGTCCCAAATTCCCACCTTAATTTTTTGAAAATACCTACAATTTGTTCACTTTATTAGAAGTTTGTGAGATGTGATATTTCCAATTCAAATTTTCGTGTAACCAAATGCCGAGGAATTTACAGTGTGTTACCTGTTGTAATTCTGTATCATTGAATTTTATTTTTAAAGAATGATGGCTCATTGAATGATTCCTTCTGTGGAAGAAAATGTTTTTTTCTATATTGACAGATAGTCTGCTGAGTTGAACCACTCAATAGCCAAGCCCAAAGACATAGTAATGTTTTCCAATGCATCTAGATCGAGACCATTCATTATGAGACTAGTATCATCAGCAAATAGTAAAGAAAGAATGTCTTGTGCCACAGTACCAAGATCATTAATGTATAACAAGAAGAGAAGCGGGCCAAGTATTGAGCCTTGTGGTACGCCACATGTGATTTTCATACTTGGTGATTCAGTGTTTCGAAAAGAAACAAATTGTTCTCTAATAGTCATTTGATGTTTTGGTAATTTTTAAATCTCTGACTTTTGCTCTATCTTGCTTTACCCTCATTGTTGGGTTTTAGTTTATGAGCATGGGTAATGTTTTTCTGGCTAATTTCGTCCGGTGATAAAAGGACAGTGAATATAGTGGCCTGGTCCTGCCCCTTCACAAGCAGGTGATGCTGTGGCAGTACCTTGTGATGCTGTAGCTCCTGCTGTTGCATTACCCAGTGATGTAGTAGCAGAACCAGATGGCGCTGTGGCACTTTCTGTTGCAGTACTCGCTGATGCTGTTGCAGCAAGTGGTGAGGCTGTCGCTCCTGCTGTTGTAGTTCCGGTTGACATTGTGGCAGTATATGGTGAGCCTGTAGCATCTACTGTTACAGTATCCACTGATGCTGTGCCACTACCATGTGAGGCTGTCGCTCCTGTTGGTACAGTACCCGTTGATCCTGTGGTGCTCCATGGTCAGGCTTTCTTGCCGGTTGGGGAAGTAGCAGGTGACGTCTGTGAGCAATGGTAAAAGTGTTATCAGTCTTTCAAAATACTAATATTAGGTTCACCACCTAGACTCACACTCGGATAATCACTGTTCACTGCTTTGTGGACTGTGTTTTCCTCTTAAAAGAATGTACATACATACTCTTGTTTAGTGATCATAGGATACTGTACCACTACAGATTAAATGTCATATTTACTTCTCTGACATCTATATTTTTAATTGATTTTAATGCTGCATTTTCATACTCTGCTTGTTTTTCGTGTTTTTGTTACCTCTCAAGCGTGTAGGAACAGATTTAAGGTATTATCCAACCTGCAAAGCGACTTCACTTTCGGTAAAAACATCACAAAATTATGCATTCTTTTATACCAGAATATATATACACTATAACAAAACTTCATACTTAATTCAATGACCTTACAGAATCTATCTTCACGACAGATGGAACTCGAAAAACATTCAAAGTTGTTGTTTAAACAATGTGCTTTGGGAAATTGTGCTTTTGTCAAATTGTTGCTATTTCTTGAAAAATATTCAAGAGAAAATGGTCAAATTTGTGTTATTATTTTTTCAACAAAAGTATCTCTACAAAAAAGTATTTTTGCTTTAAAGAAGGAAAATCAGACATTCACTTTATGAGAAATATCCACAAGAACTGTACATTTTGCGGCAAATCCAATTGTCTGTAATCAAGATTGAAAGGTTAACATGGTCCATTGACTACCATGTTAGCATTCACTCTTTGAGTGCCATATCTTTGACTGCATTTACAGCATTACCTCGACCCATTGCCCCCAAAGCACCCCGAGGAAAGATGTTGACCGTGATTACAATATTGTAGGTAACATAAGGTGCGCTGGGGCTTAAATATAAGGTCTTTTCTCAAGGAACATTAGTTAAGCATACTTGTTATGTATCAGAGTGGTTTGAGTTGTGCTGAAAAAAGCCGTTGACATGGACTCTAATATTCTGGGTAGCATCAGGCACATAGGTGGTTTCATTAATGGTCTTTTCTCAAGGAATATTATTAAGCATCCTTATTATGACTCAGAGCAGGTCGCGTAAGATAGTTTGACTTAAGTAGCAGTTGGCACTGAAAGAGGTTAAAGTATGTGCCTAGTTTCTTCAGATTGTATGGGGACTAGAAATTCTTTATTTTGACAACTGATAGACAATATATAGGTGTACCAAATTGTCCCTAGATTTCAAAAGGAATTAAATTATTCAAAACTGTAGGACATAACCCTAAAGACTACTTACCCATGGGTTTGGCCGTGTGATTATCATTCTTGTCCATTTGAATTTTTTTCTGTAAATGAAAATGTTGGTACAGTTAGATAGTAAAGGTGGTAGTAGGAGAAATCACAAAGTATGCTGCTTTGTATAATCAAATATTATGCTGTATGATTTTTTGTGAACCTGAATCAAAAATGTGCGTCAATGTATTTACAAAAAGGGACAAACATTTGCTTATGTCACAGTAGTCTGTCTTCCCATGTCTAAAATATGGTACGAATTGCATTGAAATCCAACAGTTGGTTTGTACAAAATTATGGGAACGAAACTCCTTTGGCGGCACTAGTCCTCAACGTATTCATTTAACCCCAGATGATATCACGTCTTTAAACAAATACTCTGACGGGAAATATCATGGCTCCAATTCGAAAAAGTGTAAGGGTCCAACAGACTGCTTATGATAAATACGATAAATGTCTGTCACATGCAGCATTTTGCTGCAAAGATTTCGACAAGGGAGCCCACTGTACTGCAGGTCTTCCATCCAGAAATTGATGGTTTACAGCACAAGCATAAGAGAGCACATTTCATTCGTTATACATGACAAAGAGTTTGTCGCATTCAAGTACTTCTTAAATCATTATCTAAAATTTATTTTGAACATTATTCATTTTTGTTATGAGCACTCGAGACCGAATACGCAGGTCAAACATCTTTTGACTTTGAAGCTAGATACTCTTTTGATAAGTACCTTTTGTACTATTAGGCCATCCAGAATAAATAGATTTGTTTAAATCAATCAAACCAACCTTGATGTCAAGACAAGTGACATTCTAAACTGTGTTTCAAGCTTTAACCCAGCTGACATAATAAATTTGAGGCAAATGTAACAGTCAAACAAATAAACATAAATCTTATAATGAACTCTAAGATGGCATAACTCATCATCAAGGGGTGGAAAACGTTTTTATTGCGAAGACATACGCATTCATATAAATTTGTCACTGTGAAATATGTACATGACCAAGTGATCTAAGTTTGATGGGGAACTTACCCTGCGGCCCTTTTATAGGAGAGTGTAAAATTTCACGACAGTAAGTTAAAGTGTAAAATTTGTGCAGCCTTCACAAACATCAGCATTGGCTAAACAATAGACTTGAGTTTACATATGGCAAGGTGAACGCCTAGCGAGTATGACACAAAATTTGAAGACGTCACTGTAAAGCAAAATCACGCTTGATAGAAATTAATCCAAAAATGCTTTTGACGGGAAGACCATTTTGGAATTCGTTTGAGTAAAACCAACCAAAAGTTTTAGAACAGAATAAAAGAAAATCTACAATTGCAAAACCAAACAAAGTATCATAAAAAATAGCAAAACAAGAGAATAGTGCAAGAAACTGATGGATTTGGCTATAACAAACAGCAATGGAGACATAATCCTTGTACAGGAAAGCCTTGTGCCAAGTTTCTGGCTTGATGATTATCAGTCGGGTAGTCTGAGGTGAGAAGTCGAAGGTCCAAATTGCAGAAATCCTTTAAACATTGGGTAAAAACGAAATCACAATGCTATGTGCTCAAAACATGAAGTATGCTAAGAATTGCCGCTTAAAATTTTGAATCCATTGGCACTGTGGTTTAAACATGATTTTTATGATTTTACCATGACATGAAATAACTTTCATGAGGAAGGAAACTGTGATAGTGCTGAGCTTATGTTAACTCCGGTGCACAGACTAAAGTGATGCTGTGACTTTTGAAATAATATCAAGGTCACCACTCTTGAAGACCGCCATCACTGTTTGTATTATAAATAATCATTCACAGAGCTTTGCAGTCAACTTTTTCAGGAAAAGGCACATGACCCACTTTCACCAATATATTAGCCAATGGATCAATATGACATACGAAGTTCATCCAAGGTTAAAATAAATTAAGCCATAAGGCGTCCAGAGGCACTTTGCTGTTAGTGTTAATAGTAACCATTGACCTAGTACCCTCCTTAATGTATTTATGTAATATTTCCTGCCAACGTGTTTTTCAACCATATCTGATATCGGCTTCGTTAGCATGCATACATACCCTAATCATTGAATGTGGTGGCAACCTAAGGGCGAATCTGGATGTTGGGCTTTCGTTCTTACTGCCCAGAATGGTAATAAGTGGTGGACCATCATCCAAAAATTTGACATGATCAAAACAAACATTTGTAGCCTAGTTATATGTGACACTGTGTCAGAGACGCAACTTCTATGGGCTATATCACTGGGTGTAACATTAGTGATAAAGCCAGCAAAGCGACACTTTTCAATTTGTTTTATTGTAAGTAACCTATTGGAACCCCACAAAAACAGAGTTTGGCAAAATTGTTCACAGGCATAGCATGAGAAAATTTCATGGGCTAAATCCTACCCGATTGCACTAATGGAGTCCACAGATCATTGACATTTTCATCAAACGCAGACTGACCAGTTACATGACTGACTAAGTCATGTGGACTACTAAGACTATGAAATCCTGTAGGCAATCCTACTTACTAATAACAAACACAATGCAGACTGAACCTTCGTATATGCCTCCCATGTATTTCGAAAGAATTCAACCTTTACCTTGAAGGAGGCGAAAATGCAAAAAGACAGAAAAAAAAATCATAAAATGAGTAACAAAGAAAAGACTTTTCGAATTTCGATGCAATTAGCCAAGCTGTTTTCGAAATAACTTTTCAAGATTTTGCCCAAAATTCAAGACCAAAGTTCGTTAAAAATCACGGGACTATTATTATTTGGACTTACTTGTTATATTTTGTTTTGTTTTTGTTTTCGTTTTTAACATATTTAGCTGACGGCTTTGGAGTAAAAGACGAAAGATATGAATTATCATTGCAATGCCCATTGACCAATATAGCTACCCATAGAAATGTATGAACTAAATTGACCAATAAATGAATTGAACAAATCGTTAAATTCAGGTTCAAGGACTGGAATATCACTAACAGCTGTAAAATCTCTGTTTCTTTGACCCTCGGGCAAAGTAAATTTTCACTCATTTTCAGCACTTATGCTATTGAAGAATTTAAAACCATCAAAAGCCACCAAACATTAAAAAAAAAATAATAATAAAAAATTACAAATTAAAAAACAACATTAAATTAGGTAAGGTATAGGGTTCCCCAGAATTGGCTATAAGCAATTTCGAAGTAATTGACATCGTAATCGTGGAACTTGTTAAAACAATGTCGCCAAAACTAAAAAAAAAATCTCCCTTACCCCCCCCCCCCCCCCAAATAAAGAAGTACAGTGTTTGCCATTTGAACCAACCTGGCAGGGAAACACATGGATAACGCCCTGAAGAGTGTTGTACAAGGTTCACTACTGACTCAGGGTGGTAAAGAGAGTGACCATGCCATATACTGAAATGCTCCTATTCCTATATGTATGTAGACAAATTTACATTAGATGAGCGCAGTTAGTGTGTCCATTAAATATAGCCATGGTTTTTATTCATGGAAATATATGCTTTTTTCCATCCACCCACAATATAATTTTTAGTTTTATGTTTTTTGACAGATCAAAAATCATAACATTATGATGATCCTGTGCTCTGTTGAAAGTATGCTGTTGGTACTAGCTGTATTAGTATTAAAGGATAGATTGAGAGAGTTCAATTGTTATAAGTGTCAGCTTGAGTGCAAAAAAGTCACTTGTTTTGCTGCAAGTTGCATCATATGTTTGAACAAATTTCATGAAGACTCATTATGACTAAACATGCAGTGTTGAATCATGAAGATCTTTACAAGAAACGTTCATAGAACAGTCAGGCACATCAACTTCCACAGAAGGAATAGGGGGAGAGAGAGAGAGAGAGAGAGGGCGAGAGAGAGAGAGAGAGAGAGAGAGAGAGAGAGAGAGAGAGAGAGAGAGAGAGAGAGAGAGAGACAGACCGACAGACAGAGATAGAAAGAGATTGATGTCTAACTGTTTGAAAACCCAGAAACCATGTATGAGGGGGAAATCATGTCAATTTCATATTTGAAAATTAGTCCATCAACATTGATATCATCAATGTAACAGCAAGACTTGAATATTATCCAAGCAAAACATTATTCATTGAATATATAAGGAGGATGAGATGCCATATTGACAACATGAGAGTAATGACTGTCATGGAAAATAGAAGCGCATACGTTTTCAACAATTGTGGACAAATTGCACCGAATATTAAGAAAAACAAGCAAGTTGAAAGCCAATAGTTCAAAGTAGACATACAAACAACTTTATCATATTTTCATATATCAGTGAATGAATATGAAATGCAGTATGAAGGATAATATCTCCTGTCTGACTTGAAACAGGTACCTACAAAAGTTGGTAGTATTTTTAAATCAATTTGATACTAACAACTCACAACTGAAAGAAATATCTTGGCCCATATATGCATTTTAAAAAATGTTGATGACAATTATTAAGTTGACATATTTACTACCACGTTGATGTAACATCTCAAATCCATCTGATATCGTAATTTTGATGGGAGACAACTCTTTCCAGAAGACCATCACTGTTGCTTGGAATGTGTTATTGTGCTTTGTATTTAGTACCGTGGTATCAGAGCCATAGCTGTGGACTACGACCAGTACCTATAGACTATACTCAGTACTTGTGGACTATGCTTATTTCCGAAATAATCTCTAGAACAAAATGTATGCTTTGTTATTTCAACCTTGTACTAACTTGTTTTAACTTATTTTCTTTTCGAACATATCCATCAGTTTGTGATTAACATCAAATTCGGGAAAAGGGCACAGCCCTTTCTTGACCCCTTTTTGCAGAAGTAAAGACAATGGATATACTGGGCAGAAGATAACATACAGTCTGCCATATGACGGTTTGACGGGCAGTAACAAGGATATATTGGGCAGAAGATAACATACAGTCTGCCATATGACTGTTTGACGGGATATAATGGGCAGAAGATAACATACAGTCTGCCATATGACTGTTTGACGGGCAGTAACAAGGATATATTGGGCAGAAGATAACATACAGTCTGCCATATGACTGTTTGATGGGCAGTAACAAGGATATACTGGGCAGAAGATAACATACAGTCTGCCATATGACTGTTTGACGGGCAGTAACAAGGATATACTGGGCAGAAGATAACATACAGTCTGCCATATGACTGTTTGATGGGCAGTAACAAGGATATACTGGGCAGAAGATAACATACAGTCTGCCATATGACTGTTTGACGGGCAGTAACAAGGATATACTGGGCAGAAGATAACATACAGTCTGCCATATGACTGTTTGACGGGCAGTAACAAGGATATACTGGGCAGAAGATAACATACAGTCTGCCATATGACTGTTTGACGGGCAGTAACAAGGATATACTGGGCAGAAGATGACATACAGTCTGCCATATGACTGTTTGACGGGCAGTAACAAGGATATACTGGGCAGAAGATAACACAGTCTGCCATATGACTGTTTGACGGGATATACTGGGCAGAAGATAACATACAGTCTGCCATATGACCGTTTGACGGGCAGTAACAAGGATATACTGGGCAGAAGATAACATACAGTCTGCCATATGACTGTTTGACGGGCAGTAACAAGGATATACTGGGCAGAAGATAACATACAGTCTGCCATATGACGGTTTGATGGGCAGTAACAAGGATATACTGGGCAGAAGATGACATACAGTCTGCCATATGACTGTTTGACGGGCAGTAACAAGGATATACTGGGCAGAAGATAACACAGTCTGCCATATGACTGTTTGACGGGATATACTGGGCAGAAGATAACATACAGTCTGCCATATGACTGTTTGACGGGCAGTAACAAGGATATACTGGGCAGAAGATAACATACATTTTGCCATATGACTTTTTTACGGGCAGTAACAAAAATGAACCCAATGCAATGGACAAAAACACACAATATAGGCTAGCAAAACAAGATTTCCATTTTTTTTTCAGAAATGTTGGTTAACCACCACATCATGTGATGAGGAAGTAGAAAGTACAATATAACCTTGAATTGACAAATACATTTTAACACTGATCTGAAATTGTGCAAGTTCAAGAGCCATATTACATGTTTAAGCATTAAAGAGCCATAGGTTTTTAAACAAACTTCTACTATTTAAAATGTTCAGCAGTATAGATTAGACAAAAAATAATAATGCAAAATAATAACCTTATACATAAGACTCATTTGAAATCCAGTTTTTAAAAGCTGATTGCTGCCCCAGTTTTATATAATTATATGATACTGGTGCATATGATGACAATATCCCAAATCCCCCAAAAGCAAAAGTTGACCTTAGACCTTAATACTTTTTAGTAGTGTAATTTGCTTTATTTTTTCTATTTCCAATAATCCTATTTGTGTGTGAATTATAATACAGTTACTAAAAAGGCTAAAAGGGATAATAATTCACCAAAGCTCTGAAGAGGACCACCTTGTTGTATGGATTGGTTTTTTGTTGAGACTGACACAGAGAAAGGACCTGAACATTCATGGAATCTTTTTTTCAGAGTCAGTTTAAATTTGAATTTTGATAGTTTTATGTATCTTTGTGCATATACTAATTCAAATAAATTTGTCAAGTCGTGCCATTATAAGCAAGAACTTGCTATACAGTATGTATTTATGTATTGGCTAATATTTCACTTTCCTACTTTCTTCACATTCAAGGGGGTTGTCTTCACAACATACAAGCTGAAGGCGAGCAGACGCTATCACATTATAAAGCTTTTCATGGAATTTACGGCTGCAAAACATGCGTAATGGTTTTCCACTGATGACCCGTTTATAAATTTACTTGGCTTTTGAGATGCATAGAGCTCTACACATTTTGAATCGGACATGATATATTAACTATTTTATAGGTTTAGACATTGACAGTGACTGGATTGGCTATGGACTGCAGATAGATTGAATAGCGTTATCTTTTGGGGTTGAGAACTACATGGCATATGAGTCACTGTTGCTCCTGTTTGTATAACAGTTGCGTTCAATTATAGACGGTGCCAAATGTTGATATAGACACATATCTGCCTAGCACAGTTTCCTCATTTTGGGCCTATGAATTAAATTTCCTGTTCACAATTTCAATACAATACAATTTAGTCAGGTCAAGCCAAATATTTTGCCCACTTGTTAATTTAAAAACAAAGTTTCCATGTTGTATGGGATCAAAAGTTAATACATATTTCTCCTGCCTGCACGATTTCTCTCCCCCCCCTAAAAAAAAAGAAAAAAAAACTGATAATGCCATATCATTACCAGAATATGACCTACCATTTTGTCGAATGTGGACTTTATCAGCAACCCGCCTACCATCCCGCTTCAGATTCAGCAATGAAAAGACAAAGCTGATCATAACAAATGTCAAGGGGACGCATGAGGACAGCACTGCAGGGCTGGGAGACCTCATGAACCTGTTATATACCAGTAATATGCATGGCTAACACTTTTTTTATGCCTATGTCAACGTAGTCAGTATGTCTCTTTTCTTTCTTTGTGCCAATGCTACACAATTCTGGGTGTCGTGGTTTCAACTGCTCCTGTGATAACTAAAGTTATCAAAGGTCATTCCTACCACACCACGCCGAACCACACCACACCACAAAGCATAAACGTGAAAAATTTTGAGTAATGCACCCATTCATTAATAATATATACCCTCCATCGGGATCCCTTGCATGGATAGGGAAGCATAAATTGTAGACAGGCAACATATCTGAATTGGACCCTCTGCTGATTGCTTATATCGTGGAACCACGCTTAGTGCACCAAAGGAGATGGAGGACAGCAGAGTAGGTCAGTTATATGGGTTTCAGTTGTGTCTGTAGCTAAGCGTAGTTAATAAAGCCTATGAGGACTGAATACAGAACAGTTAAGAGTTTACCCTGTTGCTTTGCAAACCAAATTAATAGTTTTAACTCACCACGAATATCATACAATTGACTGGTCAGTGTATATTAGAGAATACGCTGTAAGATGCTTTGCTGCCGAAAGGAAACTAATGGGATCTAATTTCGAACTGACAGCTTTACGGCGTGAAGAAAAGATGTTTCTATGGTGCATGCGCGACTGGCCTTTTTTCAGCCATTGCTTTATTTCTTTGGCGAAACCTCAATATACGGGCACAAGCGATCAGGCCATCTGTTCGTGTGTGATGGAAATACGTGTAGACCAAAGCCTATGGCTTTATTCTGATGCGCAACTTTTTGGTAACGATCATGCTGGTATAGGCCTGACGAAATATCACCTGTTTCTTTTGTAAATATACCTTTTTTTCCCTTGTTTTGTACCCAAGCAATGCGACATGCAGCTTCACGTTATAGACTTTGCGACAGCAAAATCACACGTGAGCAATTAAGGCAAAATCCTGGCGAATATCACGATAATAGGGTAATGTTTGAAATTTGATCCCATAACTATACATGATAAATGATTGGATTGCTCTAAATATCTCATAAAGAGGTCAGGATTCATTTTATATGGAACGCCATAACCGTTTACCAATGGAATGATGGCGGATGGTAATCTCCATGACCCCAGAAACGGGACCCCAAGATAAAACTCCTATCTAGCTGGGACAATTAGACCGGAAAACTCTGAATTATCCTAAGTGTGATTGACCAGAAAAATAATACAGCAGGTGATGATCATGAATGAGCCTGCTAAGTCCATCACTGTTGGCTGCCAACACGATCAACAAGAGGGCTGTGTAAACGCCCTATGCTCAGCTGACCTAGAGATTCATTACATTAGTGGCTCTGTGAACTTGAGATAGGATGAAGGTCACCCATTTAATTTATGTAAGAGCACTAGCATGTGCAACATCAAGATCTCACTTCAAGTAGTTCCCAAGTTATAGTGTAGAGCAAAATTCATGTATGTAGCACTGTGACCTCATAGATGAGGTCAAGATCACTCGTGTGCTGTCAAAGCCTGACGTTCATAGATAAACATAAACGTGTACAACATTCAGGTCCTAAATCAAAACATATCTCAAGTTATTGAGTGAACGGTAAATTTCGTGTCAGTTTTTTCTGTGACCTTGATAATGAGGTCAAGGTCAGTTATATAGTGTCCTAGCAGAACCCTCACAAAAACCCATAACCATATAAAACATCCACGCTAAAAAATTTTTCTCAAGTTATCATCTGTAGAGTGAAATATACCTGCGTGACTGTTTGACCTTTACAATGATGCCACGGTCACGCATGTACTGTGTGACTCCCGCTGTAATGCCCTCAAATGTCCCTCTGCAATTTTGAATCAATTGGCCAAGTGGTGTTTGATACTTTTTCATGAGATTTGGTCAAAAAAACAAAAAAAACAAAAAAAAAACAAAAAACAAAAACACAAAAACCAAAACAAAACAAAACAACACACAAAAAAAGACCCCCCCCCAAAAAAATCATAAGAAATCCAAAAATTATTGGAGCGTGTCCATTTGAATTACTTAGTAGAGACTCACCAAAGGTAAATGCCAACCAAGCTTGATGTGAATGTGGCCAGCGGCTTTGGAAAAGAAGCTGAAAAAATGAATCTGGAAAGTGCTTGTGGAGATAAGTCAAAATCGCATTATCATTGCAATCCCCATACACTTATAGAGTAATTAATGGGACTGTATGCATAAGCTGATAAGTACCCAAATTAAAAAAAAATCATTGAAAATCAGGAATTTTTGCTGCAACACCGCCTTGTTTATAATTTTGTTTGGTCTTTCTACAAAAAGCATTTCCATCAAATTTCAGCATAATCTGAGTGATGGTTTTACGGAAGGAGTCGAAAGAAAGAAACACACTGTTCTGCATTACAAATATTTGAAAAATTACAGCCCTTGAACAAATTAAGGCTTCAGAAGTCTGCCTTAACAATTTCAATTGGCAAAGCGGTTTCAGATAAGTGGATTTTTTAAGATACCCCCCACACACACACACACACAGACACACACACACAAACCCTAAAGAACAAAAAATCACTGGACTGTAACCATTGGAACACACTTGGTATAGACTTACCCAAGGTACATTCCCACCAAGTTTGAGGTGAATTTGGCCAGTGGTTTTGGAGAAAAGCTGAAAATGTGAATTGTGGACGTCAATGGATGGACGAACAATGGACGACCGTTGGCTAACCCCCACAGAAGCTTTCTACTAAGTTTGTTCAAATGGTCATGCTCCATTGGTTTTTTACTTTTTTGGGGGGGCGTGGTTCTTTTTGGGGGGAAAATCTTAAAAAGTTTCTTCTCCAAAGCCACTCCCCGAATTGCTTTGATGTCACATAGAAACACTCCTAGGGACTCTTAGTCCTTAAGTTATTCACCAGGTGGTACTGCAACTTTTTAGGAACTTTTATGATTTTGTGTGTGTGTGTGTGTGTGTGTTTTTTTTTCGACTTTTTCTCCAGAATCATACTCAAATTAAGCTGAAACATGGTAGATATGTTCCTTGTGAAAGGGTCAAGCAAAGTGGTTCACTAGGTGGTGCGGCTGTGGATTCTCGATTTTTAACGATTTGTTTTTTTTTTTCAATTTTGGTACTTATCAGTAAATGCACCTTTCCCATCGATTACTATGTAAGTCTTTGGGCATTCTAATGGTAAAATCACATTTTTCACTTCTTCTCCGAAACCATCAGTCGGATTGACTTCAACCTTGGTGACAATGTACCTTGGGTAGGTCTCTACGATGTTTGCTCAAATGGTCATGCTCTGATTTTGGGATTTTTAAAAATATTTTTGCTATTTTTTTTGACAAAACGCAAAAATTCTTCTCTGAAACCGCTCACCCAATTGTTTCGATGTCACACGGGAACACACTCCTGGGAACTCGTAGTTCTTAATTTGTTCACCAGGTGGCACTGCACTTGTATTTTTTAAAATAATTTTTGTGTGTTTTGACTATCTTCAACTTCTTCTCCAGAACCGTCACTGAGACTAGGCTGAAACTTCATGAATATGTTCCTTGTGAAAAGGTCAAAGAAAGTTGCTCAGCCGTGGCACTGCTGTGGATTTTAAATTGGATTTTTTTTTCAATTTAGGTATTTATGGGTAAATAGACCTTTCCAATCAATTACTATTTACGTCAGTGGGCATTCTAATGCTTATTCACATTTTGGACTGCTCGGAAGAAACTGTCAATCAGATTGATTTCAAACTTAGTAGTAATGTACCTTGGGTAGGACTCCAACTTTGTTCAAATGGTCATTCTCCAACGATTTTTTAAAAAAAAAATTCTTTTAAAAAGTTTTAAAAGGAAAGTTTAACATTGAATTTCTTGTAATGGTTAGAACTTCAATAATCCTGGCCAGAGTTGAGTCAAATTTAGTGACGATGTACCTTTGATAAGTGTCTACCTATTTTTCCCATCCCAAGTTCGTAAAACATCAAGTATAATGAATCTCTAGGTTAGCTGAGCATAGGTTGTTCAGACAACCCTCTTATATTAATATTTTACAGTCTACACATAGCTTTGTACATGCCCATCAACAGGTATTTGTCATAGCAAAAGCAGACCAGTACCAAGAACCATTGTGCTATTTGTACACTTAGGTGTAAAAGAGTTTAATTTCTTAGGATCTTATGTAAAATATTTTAAGGTTCGCCGACATTAAAATGTAGTAATGTTTTCATCCCATTTTTTGACAGGTAATATACCCATGGTCCACTTACAACAAGGTGGACCAGAATAACGTATTATATGCATGTGTGTATCTTTCGTCTGCATTTATGTATTTTTTCTCTTCTTTTCCCGGTTTACCCTTTGGTGAACCATACTGCTTTGTATTAAATGGTATTGATATGTCTCATGGGCCCAGCTCCGTGAGTAATACTCCTGTAAGGGCCTTCCTTCCCTTTTTTGGCAACTGATAATGTATGATGCATGTAAAAAAAAGTTTTAATTCAATTCAGATTCAATTATGCATGACACACACCTCCCTGGCTTTGGTAGCGATACGCTTCCATGTCATACCGGGCTCATGGTCTAATTGCTCTATGCTGGGATGGCAGGATAACAGGAACCTAGACCCTATGGCTTTCTATTGGATGATGTGCACCAGACTATATCTTACATGTATATATCAAGTATGGACTTCCTTGTGCACATGTACCTCACCACATAATGGTCTGTTAGTCATGCAAGCCAAAGCAGAGCTCATTTTCGCCATAATATTATGGCTGTTACCAGACATGAATTTGTCCTGAATATTGCAGCTTAGCTCCCGCACATGCTAAATAATGTGACACTTGATAGACCGTAATATTGCTATTTTTGCATGTCTGTAATTGTTCCACAAGTTTACAACACGTCATTGTTATAAATGTACTTGTGAACATATATTTCTTTAAAAAATTTATCCAGTGATACATCATTATACATGTTGATATATATATATATATATATATATATATATATATATATATATATATATATATATATATATATATATATATATATATATATATATATATATATATATACATGTGTAATACAAGCATTATGTATCATCTTTGCCATCACATAATTCAGTGCCTCCATGGCTATGGTTGTTTGTGGTTATGCTCGAAGGGCCTTGCTGCTCCATAAATGAGACTTTGGCTGCGTCCCCGCCGAGGTTGGCGACATCAATACACAAATTTAAGCACCCAATGTTTGTAAGTTGGTCAACTGTAAAATACGACGATGACATACAAAACTGATTTCGTCTGTGCAAGAATAGATCAACCAGGATGTATTATAGACAGGGTGGTACCAGGACACATAAAGAACCCTGGTTGCCCACCACACTGGCAGTCCTCACAAACATCACAATTATTATATTACCTCTGGTTATCTGCTGTTTTGTTAAGGTAGCGGCGACATTTCCACTACATCGGGAATATGGTGACTCATCATAAAATGACTTTGTGCTCACCAAAAATGACTTTAAAAAAATATTATATCAGAAAAATGAAGAAAAACATCAGCAAACTTTGTCTGTCAGTTACACGTGCTTGGTCTGTTTGTTGAATTATGTTAATTGATCGCAAAGTTTAGATAGTACTCGCCCGCCGCCTATGGCCCTGACAACGCGGAAATGCGGTCGACTGTGACTAATGAGACGATGGGGCATCGCTTGATTGAATTTACACTGCCACATGATATGAAGACGAAAAGGTGTTACTTCTACCCCTCCTATATCGACAGAGAAATTTTCCGTTCTTTTTGTTTATCTTATGGCCTATGATTGATATAAAATAACTCTTGACAACCCATTTTGACCATCGCCCTCTGTCAAAATGGCGGCTCGATCGAGGGGCACGGAAGATTACAGCAAAGGCGGCCGAACGAAGGATTGCCCGAAAATAACCATTCAACATGCAAAAGTAATACTACCAGTATTAAAATAATAACAGCTTGCTGATGTTCTCATCAGTTTGTTACATGATGAGTAGACACAATTGGTGATCGGTGAATTTCAGTAAATGCAATGCTGCACGCAAGTTCCTGTAATGACATATCCTTTGATCTCAGGCGGCACTTCGTTGTCTGCGTGGTTCGTGTGTTGACTACATTCCAGGGAAACATTGCAGTGGTGGTCTAAACCTTACAATGGACACTTGTCGGAAGGTACGTTGAAAGTGATGGGTTCCCGGCATTTATAAGACATTTCTTTGAAACTTTTTACTGGGGTGGGGTCTGTGTGTTCAGCAATATTACGACTCTACCCTCAGCAGCAGTCTCATCGGTGGATTACCGGCCCCTGATACGTTCATCAATTAGACAGTGTAATAAAACAGTGTGGGCATTGACCTTACTTTCTTGTTCGTTTCATTTACTGTACACAGAAACCGTATAGTCCCTAGTCACTGCTTTCAGACGTAGAGAGTCAAGTAGGAAAGAATTGTGCCAAAAGCAAAGAGAGAATCTAAAGCAGGACGCCGCCAGCGTCAGATTGCCGAGAGTGTAACAGTGACGGAGAGAGAGCTTGCGAACCAGATAACACAACTTGGTAAAGCTTTATCCTTTGTTTCCTTTTCAAGTATATAAATAACTGTATATTATCATCATGCTTTAAGCCTATGGATGCCGACCAACCATTTAAATTATTGTTTATTGGTTGGACATTTTAATTAACCCAAATAAAACATAGGTTTGGGGGGGGGGGGAATTAATTGAGTGAGCAATAAGAACGTATAATTTACCAAAATCAGACGTATCCAAAGTCTTGCATTGGCTGGATATTATATTATTATTATATTACGCTGCAAAAAGTGCGGTCTGATACCCTCTTGGAAAATTACTCAAGACACCGTCAAAAGTCGTCTCATTTATACAAAACGTGGTTCTTTCAAATCTAGACATCTGTACCATTAAAATAAGGTTTAGTTTTCTGGGTGAAATGGCAAAAACAAAAAAGTTATAAGGGGTTAAAGTCGCTAGTTCTATACCTGCGGTCGAAATATGGCTGCCACCTTAAGGCTTTCGAGGAGTGTTTGCAACTGAGCGATTCATGCATTTGGCTTTGGAGCAAACTACATAGATCTAAAACAGCTTACATAGTAAAGATCTTGCAACTTGTGCAGTGCATTGCGCAGCCATAGTATTTCGTGGTAAATGGAGATAAACACACAAAAATGTTTGTATCAACATGTTGGGTTTGGATTCATGTTGATTAGTTTACAAAATATGCATAGGAAGCCTATAAAATGAGGATACGTGCTTTTTATCTTCAATTTAAGTTTATTCCTTTGTTAGTACGTTAAAGCACTCAAAAACAAATTTCGTTAACAAGCTTTGATGGCTGACCCACACCATATAGACAGCAACCCATTAGCCAGAGCGTAAGCACATATAATCTGCACGGAACGTCATAATCTCACCAAAACTCCAGAGAAACGCCATCCATAACATACGCTCCCACAAGCCACACTGTCCTCCTTACATGTCAGTGGCAATAGGCACTATGACATTGGGTGTGCGAGGCATCCCATGACATACTTGTTAACATTGCGCATATGTGCAAATAAATAGACTGAAACACACCTGCGTGCAGGGAAAAAACATTATGTAGACTAGAAAAGAAGATTTGCTTCAAAGCAAATCTGTCTGTGTGCCTTAAATGGTTGTAATATTAAATGCTACAACTTTTGTCCCTTTCGTACTTCACATTGTATAAAGCTTATGGCCGGATACAAATTTCAAAGTCCAAATGACCTTGACCTTTGACGTTTACAGGTCACGTGTAAATTGCACAGTGTTACAATACCCACAATTTAAGCCCAACACGAACCAAAACGGATGTAAATTGACCAAGTTATGGCAAGGTGAAATTTCAAAGGGCCAAATGACCTTGACCTATGCCCTTTTGAGGTTACATGTTCTCACAAAAATGCGCAGTGTTGAAATACTGACAATTTGAGTCCAACATGATTAGAATATGATGGAAATTGGCCAGGTTATGACTGGATGAAACTTCCAAAGCTCCAAATTACCTTGACTTCTGACTTTTACAGGTCGTGTGTAAGTTTTAAAAAATGTGGGTTTTTACAATAGCTACCATTTGAGCCCAACATGATCAAAATTGGATACAAATTGACCAAGTTATGCCTATAAGAAAGGCACCCTCGAAAGTGGCCTTTGACCCTGAATTGATCTTTGACCTTTACATGACCTTTGACCTTGACATGGCCATGACATTTGAGATGACCTGTACCTTGCTATGACCGAACTCCTAAACACTCGGAACCACATCTATTATAGTATATAAGATATTGAAGATTTAAAACTTTAATAAGCCCTCATTTGCATAATTTTAAAAAGCACGAACTCTCATTATAAAATGGCAGACTTCATCTATAGAAGTAAAATTGGGCTAAGTTTGGAGTTTCTACGTGTAATACTTTTTAAATGAAATGTCGGACAAATTTTCCTGTAACGAAAGAAAGAAAGAATTCCTGCCAAAAACAATATGTCCGTGTTGGCACACACACATAAATAAAGAATTCCTAGAAAAACAATATGTCTGTGTTGGCACACAAACATAACAAAGTAAAAATATTGGCAACTTTGCAGAAACAAACTGAGGGTCGATTTCAAATATTTAACAAAACGAAATGTATGTAAATCATAGATAACGCCTTAAAATAAATTTTAGGAATTTGCCATTAAATTACATACAACATTTAGATTTATTAATATGCAGTCGATATGGTCGCTTCAATGGATTGACTCAATTACTGAATCCAAAGTCACCCACATTAATATGCTTTTTCTTTCTTGTACCTTGTAAGTTTTGAGCCATGGGGCCTGTACTCATAGTTTTGCGCAGTCACTTTTCAAAAGTGTCCTGAACTGATTAAACTGCATCACAAAAACATCAAAGGATGTGATTTCGAGATATAGGCAGAGGGTATCAGATTGACAAACCACAGTTTGTAATTTAATCATACAAATTGTCTAAATTTATTTCTTACCATTTGTAAGCAGCGAATGTACAACACCGGATACAACCACTAAAGCCAAAACCATAACTCAGTTCATTCTGAAACTTGGTGGCTTTTTTTGGGGGGGGGGGGGTGGTTTAACAAATTGTTCAGTTTGGGTACATGTCGGTTAATGCATGCATCCCTATTGATTACCATGTAACTCAATGGGGATTGCAATTGAAAGACAAGTTTTTACTTGCTGTCAAAAATCCCATCGCCTGGATCAGAGTGGAACTTGTTACGGGTTGGATATCTAGGTCAGGTTTAGATGGGCCGTTCACACAAGCCTCTTGTAGTTTGTATATTTTTGGTTCGAAAGGTGGCACTGGAAAGTTTTTTTTTCATAATCCTGGAGGATTTTGTGTGGTTTGCTATTTTCGATTCCCTCCCGAAAACCGTCACTCAGACTTTTCTTAAACTTAGCAGAAATGTAGCTTTTTGGAGGGTTAAACAAACTTGTTTGTACCCCCCCCCCCCCCAGTTGCGACCCATAAGTTGTCACTTCACCTGGGGAATGGGGTGATTTGTGGGAGTGACACACAGGCCACAAGCCTCATGTATGTCTTGCCTCTTATGGTTGAATGCATGTTTCAGGTCAGGAGTGAAATTTGTATCTTCATACTTGTTACGGGTTGGATATCTAGGTCAGGTTTAGATGGGCCGTTCACACAAGCCTCATGTACTTTGTATATTTTTGGTTCAAAAGGTGCCACTGGAAGGTTTTTTTTATAAGTCTGGAGGATTTTGTGTGGTTTGCTATTTTCGATTCATCCCGAAAACCGTCACTCAGATTTTTCTTAACCTTGGCAGAAATATAGCTTTTTGGAGGGTTAAACAAACTTGTTTGTACCCCCCCCCCCCCCCCAGTTGCGACCCATAGGTTGTCACTCCACCTGGGGAATGGGGTGATTTGTGGGAGTGACACACTGGCCACAAGCCTCATGTATGTCTTGCTTCTTATGGTTGACTGCAGTTTTCAGGTCAGGAGTGAAATTTGTATCTTCATATTTGTATTGAAAGCTGAATGTGGATGGTTTGGGTTTCTCGAACCTATGCCTTTTTAAATTTACGTTTGCTGACATTATTGGGTTTGAATTTATGAATGGGTTTATGTTTTTCTGTAATCATTTGATAAATGCTTCATTGGCTTTGTTGCACTGTGGACTGTGTTCTCTGACTCATAGCTATGATGAAGATAGAGCCTTGTTGTAATGTCACAAGTTCATGCATTTCACACCGATGATGTATGCCTACTTTATTCTTTTGTTGTCAAGTCAGCTGACTGACAAGCCGGGAACATCGACAAGTGGCAGACCCCCTCCTCCGTCTCTTTTAATCTTTGGCGCAAGTGAACAATTTTAGGTTTTAAGTGTAAAGGCCTATATGTCTTGCGTAAAAAATTAACGTTTGTAATCAATGAAGATATTTCCAAGGCTGAGAAGACCAGTTTGAAACCAGTGGTTGCCTTTTATGTGTGACTGCCTGTCTCAAGTCAGGAGTGAAATTTGTTTCTTCACAGTGCTATTGAAGGTGAATGTTGATCCTTTGGTAATTCTTGAATCTCTGTCTTTTGCTGTTCTCGGGTACGTTTTCTCTCAATGTTGGGATTGAAATTATGAAAGTGAGGAATTTTTTTTGTAATCATTTTATCTTGTGTAATGAAAGGATAAGAGCACACCACTATCCTAGCAGATTCTATTCACAAAAGGATTATTACAGTTCAACCTAATTGCCTTGTGTTAGAGGATTAAGCAAACACAGAATCTTATTGACTGTAGGTGTTCATTAACTCGCAACCCAGAGCGTGTTTTATTTGACAAAATACAGCAAGTTAATAATCATATGTGTGAAAGAAAGTGGTTAACTCTTAATAAATGATATAGGCATATGCACGTAACTAATTAGCAACATCTTTAAACACTTACAATAGACACATATTGAAAAATTAAAAACTTTTTAGGTTTGTAACCACCTGACAGAGCCACTAATCTGTTACACACATAACAATAGGATACAATACAAACATCCTTGCGGTTATTCATACTGTGTAACTCCATACAAGTTGAAAATTTAGAAAACTTATGTGCATGAATATTGTCTTTTATACGAAGAGGGTATTTTGCAGTAATGTAGGGTTTTACTGTTGTTGTATGTGGTATTAGAATTCTTGCCATTCAACTTGACAGGGTATATTAAGAATGTGTAGCTGTAGGTGGTTTCAACATATTGATAAAAAAATCTGGGAACTTCATTTTTTAGAATATTTGTAATAATATTTGTTTTTAAGCGTAGAATGCTATTAAATTTCAACATCTAAAGCTATTTAAACAGAATAAGTGCATGTGTATTATATGAAGCACTGGACATTTAACGAACAGCCTTCTTCTGTAATATAAAAAATACGATCTTGACAGTGTCTCCAAGCAAGACTGCCAAAGTTCAAATGTTACAAAAACATAGAATTGTACATAATTAGTAGGCTTTTTTGTTAGAACGTATTGGCGAATTCTTTTGAAAAATCTCAATTACTTTAGAAAGCTTGTTATCAATTTTGTGCAAATGGGCATTCGAGCTCAAAATTCTCTGTACACGCAAATCAAAAACATCAAATTGTTCTGTTCTTGAAATTGAAGTACTATCAATTTTCAAATCCAGTGTAAAGTTAAGTTCCTTTCATGAGCAATGGAATATCATATATTTAGTTTTTGCCATGTTCAATGAAAGCTTATTTGCTGCTAACCAACTATAGACTTTATATTCAATTCAATATTCATGGATGCAGATAATTCACCAGAAACAGAGTCAAAAGTACATAGAAAATTTATCAAAGTCATGTCATCGGCATATAGAATTGACTCAAATTTTGATGTGGCTAAGTACATATTATCTGTATAATTTATAAACAACAGAGGCCAAAGATAGATCCTTACGGTGAGCCGTGTTGTTAAAGGTACACCATTAGAGCAAGAACCAATTCAAAGCAATTCCTTTATTTCTATAATCCTGGAGTTTGGTGATCTAAGCTATCAAAAGTCTAATTATTTGTTTTCAAATTTGTTTAAGAACATGGAACTGTGGATCGTTTTCTTGGGTATATTTTCTTTTCTTTATAAAGAGTATCAAGAGATTGTAAACATCTGAGAATACCATTTGTAAACTAGGAATATTTGTGTTTGTATTTACTAAATTTGACAGTATTAGCGGGGAGATGGCTATGTTAGGCACTGTGTCATACTTTTTCCATTTTCTTCAACATTTTGGGTCACAATTTAGATCTGCATTTAATATACCCACTATGTCAGAGCTACGCATATCATCATAACAGCAATGTAAAGAGTAAGGGCCATTGCTCCGTGTTTAATTTGAATTTATTATTATTTTGGGGGGAGGGGGGGAGGCTTGCGTTAGAGACTGTATGTAAATACATGTCAACAGAGCGAACTGGTCAGATATATCCAAAAATATGATACTGGATGAGCACACCTTGTCAGAGTTGGAACATTTACCAAAGATTTGGTCTGTCAGAGTGGCTGTTCTGTCAGTAAGCCTAGTAGGCAATATGATTTTGGGATAAAAACCATCACATAGCATCTAGATATTCAGCATAATCTGCCTTACATTGAATCTTAGTAAGGTTAAGTTGAAATCACCGACAATAACTTTGTCTGACCATTCTTGTGAGAAAAACTTCAAGTATTGGGCTCATGTTATTTATGCATAAGGCAATACCATTAGTATGATCTTTAGGGGGTCTGTGTATGATGAAGAAGGTAAACTATCTGTGTCATTGCACGGCATATCAATAAACTGACATTCCCAGATCGGATAAAGCATGTAAAAAATTCTACGTATATACTTGCCACGACCACGTAAATATATAAGGAAGCCACCATGTTAGCTTCAGGTAACTGCCAGGGGTATCATTTTCAAGAGAAAACGTGTTACGTTAGAGAAGTCTTCTATCCAGGTTTTCTGGAGGCAAATAGCATCAAACTCATTATCATTTTTAGCGAAATCAATAACCAATAAATATAACTTGTCAAACTTGGCATTTAAACTTTGAATATTCAGATCTAATATACAGAAAGTGTTTTTTAATGGTTTTGTGTAATTTCTTAGATGTTTCATGTCCATGTTTGGGGAATCTGACGCCAAAGGAATAGTATTATCTAGGTTTTTGACATCAATTAGTAGATCATCCAGGCACTTCAGTGATGTGCCACCAAAATATTTTAGTGCATCTTCATTTATGCTATGAAATGTCATAAATGGACAAAAATATTACGTTAACTGGCAAGGTATTTCCATTTACAAAAAAAAAAGACATACAAAGTTTTTGATAAAATGACAGTAATGAGGTGGATAATTTACCATAACATGATAACCATGTGTGCAATTTAAGGCATTATATAGCATTTTCTGAAACAGGTATAAAAGCAGGCCTGAAAAATTGACAATTCAAAGTGATATCGTATACTTGAACACAATGAAGACTACAAACATAGTTGCATGTATAAGGTAATGGAATGCAAGGATAATTGCATATGTATGTACATTTATAAGTGTGATGCCAGAAAAAAGAAACCACGTCTGCAAACATGACTAAATGAACTGGCAACAAATAATTGGATATGCAAGAGAGTAAAGCATCTCAAAGTAACAACTTGTATGGAACCCAGTACGGGTACAGAACAAAACAATTGAATGTTGCAAATATTGGAGTACTTCCAGGATTATAGCATGTACATGCATAAGTAAGTATGAAGGCAAACACAGGTGAGTTCAATGAACTCCATATACTACAAAATAGAAACGACGTGTGACACAAATGAAGAACATGAAAACTCCAGAATAATTGAAAGTGTGGGAGTACGAAAGAATGATGATGTATGTGAGTTCCAGAAAATACCATAAAATAATTGCATGTATGAATACAGTGGGTAATCACACGTACATGTTTCTATTTTTTTTTTTTTGTATGGCAGATGGGTAGGCATCTGAGCAGAATTTTGAAAACTAATGTGCTGAAATACAAATTACAAAAGTTGAAAAGACAAAAGAAGATTAAAAAAAAAACAAAAACAAATGTACACTTATGTCTATGGCAAAAGGGGAAATTGAAGAAAGATAGTTCCCAAGGAAATTTCAAGTCCAAATAGTATGTTAGGCTATAAGTGGTGGACAAAGGACTATGATCTGTGGACAAAGCCGTATTTATGTTCGGAATCTCTGTTGATGTTTATATTTGTGTCATGTCAAAAATTAAATAGCGCCATGGCTGTCTGTCTAGGTGATTTCAGAATTCTATTAGGAAGTCTATTGAGAAATTTGAAATTCATGCCAAAGCCAGAGCAGTGCCAAGTTCAATACCCAATAAATCGTCAGTTATGTCTTTCTTTGTTATTTGTGGGTAGTAGGGATCTTTTCTACTTTGATTATTCAATCGAACGAATGACCAGTTGTTGATATACTTCACTCTTTATTTTCCTTCATATCTGGTGGCATGTCAGGGGACAGTGAGATTTTATTTGGGTGGTTTTTAAGCTATATGGCACGTGACAACCCTTCATGTTTTTCTCCAGCTCAACAAACGAAATTATGATGATTGTATCTGCACTGCTGTTGAGTCGATGGCAAGCAGCAATCTATCTGAGTTGATTCAGCATCATGGACTTTCATGTGGTCATTGGCAAAATCAGTACATGATTTTCTTGTGCCAGGCCTCTCAAACCTTGCACTATAAGTGACCACTAACGTTTGTGCATGTCATTTTCAAGCATTTTCACTGCTAAAGCTGAAGTAAGAACCTGGATTTTTGTGGGAAGCTCAGGCAAAAGATCATTTGAAACAGAGTCAATAAAGTCACTGCAGTCTCGAATGCTTTTTCCCAAAACCATGAAATTTTTGTTGAGAGTGTCAAGCCGGGTCACTGACGAGTCACCCGTTGTTTTAAGCTCTGCAAACCCTTCCCTGACAACTAATCTGATCACTCTCAAAATCAGTTGGTTGTAGCTTGTTTCATTTTGAAATATTTGAAAACAAAAATCAAGTTGAAACTCGTCAATTAAAAAGAAAGAACGTGTGCAAATATGGAGCCTTCAAATCCAAAAAGGAGGATGCCATAACCTCACCTCTTCATCCCATAACTCCAAACCACATTGAAGTCTACAACTCTGACGTTGTCCAAGTACCAAGAGCCTGACAGCACTTAATTGTATGGTGAGTGTTGTTTATCATGATTTTTGGTATAATAAAACAATTATTGCCTTCTCAGGAAGGGTAGAGCCAGAGTCATTGCCACCCCGATGGAAGACAACCTCCCAAGGGGTGAAAATCTGGCTGTACCCCTCCCGAAAAGGCAACAATTGTTTTATTATAGCAAAAATCATAATAAACAACACAAAAACATAACTTTGTGGTATTCTTCCCAGTCACACTGCAGCATTCCTTGATTGCTTGCTTCATGCGTGAGGCTGGGTCACATCATAGCCTGGTTCGCCTGCACACCACCAGGCATGACCACTTTAGAGTGCCCTCTGTCGGAATGGGCAGGGTGTCAATAGTGATGTCTCCCTGCACCAAACATGGGACATTACTATATCACGTGCATCTCAAGTAACAGTCATAGTTGTCTAAGCCTTAATAGATAATCAGAATCCTTCATTTCTATTTGAAGTATAATAATAGCTATTTCACAAAGGTGATTAGGGAAGACCTTGCAAAACAGACCACCTGGGCAAAAGGAATAACATGAATATCTCTGACGAAGTGTATCATGACATCATTTGATTTATATCTTCAATGTCACAACATGCTGGCGTTCTCTGGGCAATGGCATTCAAACCTCCCATGCAACTAGACCCACATGCTACAACAAAAAGTAAGTGAATGTGCCAGGATGGTTTCAGGCGCGTTGCAGACTCTGCCGACTTTCACCCCGTCCAGCTCATATAAATTGATCGTTTCACCCATAAAACTATATATTTACATAATTGTATGGATGTTTAGATTTGTAAAAACAGAATATCGAATCAATAGAGAGATTTTTTGAGACGTTTTACTGTTGTGTGAGCGGGTATAGATTCAGAAGTTTATTTCAGCGTGTTTGCACAACATTCAATTGAAGATCTGCAAACTATCTGAAACGATAACATAGGCCACTCCCGTGGAACCGAATTTTTGCATAGGGGTGCAATTGATTTTATACAATTTTGTAGAATTTTGAAGTTGGTACCATGATGTTATACAGTTTCTTAATTTTTGAGCTCCAAAATTCACAGAAGGAAGAGTTGAAAGGCCAAATAAAAAACGGTTCCTAAGTAACACATTTATCTTGCTTAACCCATTTATTTTAAGAGAATATATCTATCTATGTTTGATTGACGTCATTTTAAAATTTGATTGATCTTGTGAAAATTGACTTCCAAGAAAATTGCTTTCAAAGGTCATGGCTCTGATTTTTCAGAAAAACGGATCATTGTGTTAAAGTTACTCATTACCTCCGATCGAACTTTTAGTATGAGTAGAGTAAATAATATCTTCAATTTCGATGTATTCTTGCAAAGATACATTATTGTTTCGTGGTATGAAAATCAAGTTTTTTATCTCAAATTTCGTAAGCCAGACACAATGTTGGTTTTAGCGATGTGGTTTCACATACCACTTTCAAGGATCAAAGGGAGGACATAAAGTGATTACAAGGTGACCTGACCATGGCCCTGACAACACACTGTTTCGAAATGGCAGCCAGCAATTGGGTCCAAGTGTGGTTTGACAGTTTGCTTTACAATATCCACCTGGGTGAGAGGCTTTATAATCTGAGATCGTTCAACCTGGGCCAGGCTGTATAGTGTCAGCGTGCGCTACAAGGCAAATATTTAATTATTTGCGCAACAAGCAACATGATTGAACGTGCGAGGCCTTTTTGTATCAAGTTTTACTGAGAGTGACCACCAGAAAGTTTGTCACAAATTACATGATTTGCTGTGCAGTTTCCAGGTCAGAGTATCCAAAGGTTAGGCACCCTTGGAGATGTAAAATGTCTAGACTGTACTTTAGTGCGGTTATAGTTATTCGAAACAACATGGGTGGCAGAATACAAGAGTCTGCATGATCACGGGCATGATTTACCGTAACATCCCGATTTGTTTCTGTCATGCATCTGGGTCTGTGTTACAGACTTGTTCCATTTGAACTTTTTAATGAAAATAAATTTCAATTCATTGTTACAATATTAATATGTCATGTCAACATATAGCGATCACCCAGAACGATAACAACACAGTCGTCATTGTCTTCGCAGGGGCTTTGTCACTGTGTGGTGATGAATCTACCAATTTTTCTTTTTTGCTTTCTGTCACAACTTTTCACAACTTAAGCGTACCTAGGTGAGAAGTCTTGCAGGCGATCGTCATGTCTCACCCAGGGAAGTTTGAACTACATTCCATCAGTTCGGTATCATAACCATACATCCCCGATTTTAGGTACATTATGCTCAAGGCGCACTGAGGAAAGCTGTTGACTCATTGTCAAACCTTTCATATTCTTTGTCTAGCTTTAGGCCAATGCATTAGAAACCACCTTCTTAATGTTAATGTATGTTTTACATCCTTCTATCATGTCATCACAGACTATGGTGTACAGTTACCTAACAAAAACATGTGGAGCAAGCTGGACGCTGCTTCAACTTAAAGCTGCAATGGTTGCCACAAAGGGCAGGGGCTCAGAAATAAGGAAACCAGCTTTGCAGCACAGCATTCTGTACTCCAATCTGCAGAGCCACATCACTCGGGTTCTGAAGAATAAGTGTTGGGTACGATTTGGCCGGTCTTCCAAGTTTTCCTGGAAAAAGAATAAGTCAATTAGGCTTAAGTGAAAGTCATAGGGAGAAAGACATTTGGGTTGACATAGATTGCCCTACAAAACATGGCTTTTGGACTGACAGAAATCAATCGAATAAAATACCCATTTAGCTACGGGATAGCAGGACATAATTGGGTGAAAAATTTGATGAAGAGGAATAAACTTAGCCTTCATATGTCAGAAACTACAAGCATCACCAGAGCAAGCAAGTTAGATAAACTTCATGTCAAAAAGCTTTTTTATCTGCTTAAAGGATGCTGATACAGGTAACGTATGTATTTATCTGTTAGGTACAACTGATAGGAACAACTTGAAAATTACTTTACAGGATCTATAAAAATGCTATCACCAACGCACAATTGTTCAAAGCTAGAACAAATAAAATGTTCAGGCACCACATTACGCATTCTCTTGAAAGCTGCAACGAAACGGCTATGTGGATAATTGTAGAGTAACGTAAGTATCAGTTTCACTTATTTTACAATGACCATGTTACAATACGTCATGAGGGTACCCATATAGAGTTCCAGAACCTGAAAAATGTTTGCAAAACTTTATGTCTTATGCAACATCTTAATTTGCTAACTGCACACTTAATATTTAACAAATACATATTGTTCTATCTTTTGTTCCTCAGCGTCAGACAATTTGGAAATGCGTCCAGACTTTCCAGAAGGTCCTGGAGGAGACATTTTGCAAAATATATTCGTAGTTGCAACCCATAAATGGTCGGGCCGTGTTGGCCATCTGAACATATTTTTCACCTTTTCCATGAAACTGATTTCACAATCACTGTCAGCAGCATCCACATTTTCAACTCTTCCAATGTACCAGGATGCATCATGACGAGCTGTGACAAAATCACTTTCATTTAAAGCATGGGGAATGTCTGCTTTTCCCTGTCTGTGCTTGCTGCTTACCAAGACATTTCCAAATCTAGTTGAATTTCCACTGTTTGCTGCGGAGTTTGTGAGGCTGGTCCACCAACAGACCCTTCCTCCCCCTTATCCTTAACACTAGATGCTACTGGTCCTTCTTTGCTAAAAGAGGCGCGTTTTTTTTGGTCATTTGCACATGCTTAGGTGGCAGATGATTAGGGACTTTTCTGAGATCGAGTTGCTCACAGTAATCACAGAAGTCTCCTGACAGACAAACATTGCAGTAGCAAGTATGTCTACCTTGCAGGCAATGTGTGCTGCTGTGACCTGCTACAGAAGGAAGCTTAATGGTGTTTTCTACTTGCTGTAATTTCACACCTTCATCTATATTTTGACGTTTCTGGCTGCTTTCATATTTTGAAATGAATGAAAATTTCACCTCTTTGATGGTTGATGTGTCTGTCCATTGGTAGAAATCTATCACATTTTGGATAACTGTGTGCCCCTGTCGCACGGTGTATTTGCCACTTTGTTTGTTGTGACACCAAGGCCGTCATTGGCCTTTCCCATGTACGGCCTCGAAATGATTTCACCGTGCTTTTATCCCATAGGCGTTTTGTGGCTTGTGATTGTGTGAATTATGTTGCAATTTTGATATTGACCAGAAGGTGAATCTGTCCAGCGGCATCTTCAAGTCCTTGTCAATGTCTTTCACTAATGGTATAAGTTGAACAATGGATGTGCATACAGCACTTGCTGAATGTGACATCTGATTGGACACAATTACGTAGCTTTTGTGTTTACGCTTGTTATCCTCATTGTAATTTACAACACAGGGATGTAGGGTTATAGAAGTTTGTTTCCAATAGGCGTACTGCACTTCGTCAAGGGACCTATAGGAAAAATTCTCTGCAAAGTCCCTTTGAAAAATCATTTCATGCATGGTGAGATTTTCCTTTGGGGTTCGCTGTTGTTGATACTGCTGATAGAATCTGCTTACATACTGGGAAATCTGCAAGTTCCTTCTTCAACTGAAACTTAAAATCCGCTGCAGTTGTTCCTTTATCAACTAAGATCATTTTCATAATGCCATTTTCCTCAGCCTTTTGTTCCCATTTTGTTACAGTGGACATTCATTGTAATATCCTGAAGAGGGTCATCTATGTCATTTTCATGCAGAAGAAAACTGTCTGGGTTTTCACCGAATTTAACCCCTGTTTTCCTCAATCCTTACACCCTGTGAGCCATATTCTGGTAATGAATACATTGGCATGTGTTCCTTGAAATATAAGCAGTCAAGAGGATATTTCTAGATTGCTAACGACAGAAGGTGCAGAGTAATGCCGATATCTGCAGAGTTTCAGCTGTATACTTGCAGTGGAGATTTTACATGTAATCTGTGAGAACCTTGGTCCGTTTTTTTGTCACCTGATCCATTCTTCTTGGCATCAACTTTCCCTGGCTGGGTTCTACTATTTATTGTCTTCCCTTTCGAGGAAAGCTAGAACAGTGATCTCAACTTCTTGTGACAGACACCATCTGTTTTCACATGAAGGCACATAATTCTTTGTTTTTCAGGAGAGAATTTGTTCTCAGGCCTGTTTCTAGACTTAACACGCTCATACATCTATATGTCTTGGTAATCTTTACTGCCACTACTCTGTGCAAAGTCGAGCACTCCCTCAAAGATGACGTCTTTGTGTTGATTTATTCAGAACATTCCCGAGCAATTATTTCCGTCCACTAAATATCGCCGTTTTGGCATCAAGCCAAGTTTTTGTATGTCCCTTTCATACCTTTTGCTTGCTGTTAGATTTTTCTCGTATAAAGATTTCAGATTTTTTAGGGGACGTTAAAATTTTTGTTCTTGGTTTACATTCTTTTCCTTAGAATCCCTTCGTCAGTTTGAAGTTGTTTCAATTTCTTGTGTGTTCATGCTAGTGGACAAATTTTTACCTTTTAGATCCCACTAGATCTAGATGTAGAACAGAGCTTTTCGTGGCTAAATGGTGACCAAACTAGGAGCCTTTTGTCAGGTGAGCCTGAACAACTGCCTTTACTGTGTGAAAGACTGATGAGTGAAAATGGAGATGTAGACCTAGGCCTATATTCACTGTCACTCCTCCCATCTGTAGCAATAGAAGCATCGCCACTCCTTTCTTGGTCCGATGTTTGATGAAATTGCTGCATCCATTTTCTGAATCGAGAAAGTTTGTTGTGGAACTTTTTTTGCTTGTTATGATTACCTCGTTGTTGCTTACTTAGCTTGGCAGCAGGAACCTAGTACTGCTTGACCCGCACTCTCCCCCTTACCAAAAACTCGCAATTTTTGAGTCTGAGTAACCACTTAGCTTCTTGTTTTTGTTTGTTTGTTTGTTTTTTTTTTGTGTTGTTGTTGTTGTTGTTGTTGTTGTTGTTGTTGTTGTTGTTGTTGTTGTTTTGTTTTGGTTTTGTGGGGGGGGGGGGGCGGCATTGTTTGTAAAGTAGAGACCTATGCAGATTTACGTAGGGATGTTTAAAAGTAATGAGAAATGGGCTTTCTTGGATTTTTGTTTGTGTAGTACATAGATCGGATCAACAATACTTAGATCTCCTACTATAGCAGGAAACTTTGCAACATTTAATTTGGTTGAAAGTGCGGAAGTTACAGGTAACACACGTATCAAACTCACTGATACATACGTTACCACATGTTTTATGCATGGCAGTAAATCTTAGACCACTGCACACACAGTGTGCAATATATTTTTTTAAATTGTGGTAATGCAATGCTGTTCTACCAACTATCAAAAACACAAGCCTGTAAATTGTTAGTATGCAGCCACATGAATTTCTAACATGTACTCATCGTCCACACAGATAAGCTTGTGTTTACATATATTTTCCAATCGTATATTTTATTGTGCCTTGTTTTTCAGCTTTTATTATGGCTATTTTCACAGTGGCGAACCACTGCAAGACCTTATTTTCCCTAAACAAGGTCAGAAAAGCACTGAATTTAACATTGAAAACAGATATATATGTTAACAAACCTAACATATGTATCTGTGTATGCAAGACTGAATTGAAAAGTTTCCTTTTAAAATTTTGATTTGTGCATATTTATATTATGAGGACAACGTTTTTGCACCTCTTTGTGTAGCCGTAGGTGGCCCCAACTTCACCATACAAAGACTTACCTCAGGGCAAAACAATATCAGCACCAGAATCTCAGTCAGTAACAAGTTTACACAGCTGAAAGTCGTATGTGATCCACACGTGTCTTGAAGTTATCATGACGGGAAGTCCCAGCGTGAATGTAAACAAAGCTAAGCAAAACCTTTCAATTATGTAGTCAAATTGATCCATGGGCGAAAGTTTCGTATCTACCAGTAACGTAGGTATAGGTACGTATCATTTTGCATGTTTTTTGTTTTTTGTTTTTTTTATAAAGAGACATGTTTAATTAAGAACATAAGACAAATATGAAATGCATTTTTTGATGTGCGTCTGTGAACTATTCTGGTACACTATCTTCACAGATTTGTCATTTTTAGTCTTGAAATTCCTAAAGTCATGTATGTAACCAAAATTATATAACCTTCGACTTCAGGCTGGTATTGTCTACATAAATTTCGACCATCTCTGTGACCAGCACATGGTATCCATACTTTGATTTTTGTAAATTTACAAGAGGTTTGTACAATTACTTCTGTAACTATTTCGGTATTTGTACAGGGTGTGTCTTACAAAACACAACAGTTAGATTTTTATTCATTGTACTCCACCCTATGGGGGGGGGGGGGGGGGACTGACGAAAATTAATTTTGAAATGATGCACTCCAATGTTGAGTACAAGTTGATACTGGTTTGGTCTTTTTGTGTTCCAGATGACTGGGCAATCATTGTGTTTTTTAAAGGGACCAAAATACCCTTTGCCACAGTTTGGGTGAACGGGAAACTGGTTTCAATAACATGAAAAAGGTTGGTTGTTAAAATACAAATCATTGTAAAATGTGTCAAAATTGTTTAACATTACAATAACAACAAAAACAATCTAACAGTAACAATTAAAGGCTTTATCTGCTTGATAAAGATTTTCATACAAGTTTCAGCAAATACGAAAAATTGTTCATGGCACTTGAGCCGGTCAACCAAAAAGTCAAATAAAAATACTGGTTATAACCACAGCACATCTGCCTGAAATCTGCAGTATTAAGAAAAAAAAATATCACAGTCATTGAGTCGAACTTTCACAAAGTTACAGCTAATGAAACTTAAGGTACCACACCTTCCACATGTCCTCCATGAAGAGCCAGACATTCTGCTGCTCAACGATGCATACCATGCATTGCTCTCCGCAACATCCATGGATTTTGGTGCAGATTGTCAGACTCTGCCTGTATACCAGCCTCCAAATCAGCAAGGTGGGCTGGTGGGGTCGAATACACCCTGTTTTTTAAGTAACCCCACAAAAAGTAAACACATGGGGTCAGATCAGGTGATCATGGAGGCCACTCAGTCTGGTGATACAGAGCTACCACCCTATCGCCAAAGAGCTTGTGGAGGCAATCCCGCACTGTGACTCCGCAATGTGCTGGGGCACCATCCTGCATCCACCACAGGTATCAAAACTTTCCCAAGCGCTGTCTTGGGAAATTTGCAGCCTGCTGAGGAACTACATCATCAATGATCATATTCAGGTTATTTTGCATATTCACATTACCTGGGAAGAAGAAAGGACCAATCAATAGTCAATTGCCACATAGTCCAACCCAAACAGTAATCTCTAGACGACTGTCATTCCTGTCATAGTTGAAGTGGGGTGGGGAATGGGGCGGGCTATACTGTCGGACATTCTGTGAATTGACCTCACCATTCATTGCAAAGCCTGCCTCATCACCAATGATGGCACTGTCCAAGAACCTTGGTGGTCTAGCTTGAAGCCACTGGCAGAATGCTGCTCGTCTCTTATGGTCCCTCAGTTGAACGATGTATAATTCATCCCCAGTCCATTCATGTGGTCACGTGTGAGGGTTTTGTACCAACATATCCCTAACTGCCTGAATGTTCCTAGCAGTGCAAACAGTGCACCTCTAACCACTTCTACCTTTATTTGGGTTTAAACTTGTGTCCCTCTCTTCATATTTTCTGCAGTTTCGTAAAATGGTGCTTCTTTCTGGAACATTCACATTTGGGTACTGTATGGCAGAAGAGTTCCTCACTGCATCCAAGCTACCCAAACTGGCATATTCTGTTACGACAAATGATCTCTGTTGTGGAGTAAACTGCACCATTTCGTAAAGAAACCAAGATCTGAGTGGCTTATCTTTGACTCAAGTGGCAGTTGTGCATGTTGACGGGCAAATGTGTAACTTATGCCTGATTTTTTTGTTGTTGTTCTTAAGGAGACAATCACAATGAACACTACTGATATCTTATGTAATGAGCTCGGCCCAGATACAAGACAGATCTAAGCATATGGCTTTGAGAGGTACCAAGTATAAACTCAGACGAGACAATTTTAACCTCAATAATGCCACTTATTATCTGCCTGTACATCAGTCACACAGTGTCAAGGGGTGCAATATGAGCAAAAACAATTTGTGAAGACCTGTACTTTGTCTCAATGTGGTGTACTAATGAGGGTTATTGATAGTTAAATCCAAAATGGAAATTTAATCCTATCCTGCAAAATGCGGCAAATGGCATGTTGGGTACTTTACAAAAAACAATGATTGCTCAGTCATCTGGAACGCAAATAAGACCAAACCACTATTAACTTGTCGCCCACATCTGGGTGTTTTATTTCAAAGTTAATTTTTGTGAGTGCCACTGGAAGGTTGAGTATATTAAAAAAGATTATAACTGTTGCGTTTTTTAAGAGACACCCTGTAGTTTGCTATCATGTGTGCCTCGTTGCTGAATAACATATGTATTTCTTTTCAAGTGACATATCGTGATCGGGACCAAACTGCTTGTAAAATTGGACACGGAATGGCACGCCCCTTAATATCTTTGCAATATAGTGTGAACTTCCAAAGGAAAACTGGTGATATAGTTTTGCCATTATGCATTCAAAAACCGATTCTCCAATGTACAATTCATTTGTGGTGGTGTTTGGTAATGCACGTTTCATTATACTCGATGGGGTATGCAGAAAAAAACATTCTAGAGAGTTCAAGAAAAGAAAAATATAAACGTTGTCAGATTATCTGTATTCTGTAACGGGAAAGAAACTCATGTTGAGGTTTTCTCCCATTTTACCACAAATCACAGACGAAGTTAATTGCACCTTATTATTGATAATTGGTGGACATTCTATTGTTACAAATCAGGCTGGATTAATTCCAAAATATGTCTAAAGTGGATGGAGTTTTTCGCAAGTTGTACACAGCCAAAAAAGGACAGTCCAGTTCTGTTGATTGTAGACAATGAAAGTTTCCACAGAACAATTAGATCACTTGATTACGCAAAGAGAACAAAATAATCATTATTATGTCCCACCACACACCACTCACATGTTGCAGCCCCTAGATCACTGCGTATATAGCCAACTAAAGGGCCCCTATGAGATTGGAGAAAATTCTTGTCAAAAACGACATCCAAACCTTGCCATCACCATATCCCAAGTAGCGTCAGTGTTTATATGTTTATATATTATAATGAGGCCCAAATGAAAGCAGAAGCCATGTTGGCTTTCACCACATATGGCGTAAGGACTTACACTGGTATCTTCTCAGAAGTAAGACTTCGCACCCTCAGAGGCTAATGACAGACCATAGGTAAAGCTGGATGACCAGATGGGCCTGCGTTTAGCCTTGGTTTTAAACCTGAAACAAATATAGCTCTTGCTGTTAACATCCTCGTAGGTCTATATATAGGCTCGTGACAGTATATTTATCAGCATTGACAGCTTACAAAGTTCTGTCTGCAAATTAGTCATTAAAAATACAAGCTATTTGCCTGTTGGCCTAATTTTAGACAATTAGCACTAGCTTTGGGCAAGGAAGTGTTCTTCCCTTGTTCTTCCCTTGCTATAGGCCTACCTGTTCCTGAGGAGTCAGCATGTAGCTATGACGACACTATCACAGTTTCAGAGCGGTAAATTAGGCCTTTTTAGCCTATATACTTATTAGGCCTATGTGCATAGGACTGTGTGAAGTCTGGCTGCATCGTTAATGTGGAAGCTTGTAATGATTATTTTTTAAAAATTATTTTACAAGTTGCAAATTTATCATAGGACTTTTTATATGATATAGGATCATAGGGAAGGAGTCCTACCTGATATGCCTGATGAAATATCTCAGGTGATGGCAGCTGCACACCCACAGCAAAGTGTGTCTACACCAGTAGTAGATGGGTATGCACCTCAACCCACTTGTCATCCACTTAACGGACTGTTTTACAGCCAATCAAGAGACCAACAGGCAGGCTATAGGCCTACACAGCTTACAGTCAGGTAAAAACATAGGCTGAGCCTAAATGGTGTATATTATTGAGTATCATTGTTGCACTATCTGTACGACCCTCATCTACCTGCCCCCAGGTAGGGTAAAGCTTTCTGAGGTGTGCAGGTTACATTTCAAGGAAAGCTCTTAACTGATTGCTTTGGCAGCTACATACATAAATTGATGACGTAATGCTTGCGATGATGTATATTATGATGTGATGTTCTTAATGTTGGTGTAAGATGACAATGGTTTATCCTGTAGATACAGGCATGGAACCTTAACATAATTTCACACATAGGCCTACATTAACTTTAGATCAAATCAGAACACCGCCACCAAAGTAACAAACGCACCTTAAGCAATATTCAGAGCTTGTTGGCTAGACTTATCTAGGCAAGGTATACTCACCGAAACAGATCTCTAGATGCTTATTTGTTTGGCGCGAAACCCTTTTGTCTTTTTTACCACCAGCTACTTAAACCTAGGACTCTTGTATAAAAAGTGACGTCTGAATGTGATAAGGCTTGGCTATTTAAATGTACAGAGTTCCAGCAGATTTGAAATGTTTATGGCCGCATACAGTGAATCTAATGAGTTATTGGACCCAAAACAGGACAGGCATTCAAATGAAGACAATTTAGAGTGGATGTGTACTTGCATTAGTGTGAGCTATATTTAAACTGTATAATCCATGAAATATTTACTCAAGTCATCGGTGGTAAGGTAGCCGTTACTACCAGCTCAAATCACTTGACTGACAACCAGGAAAGAGTTCATGTTTATGATAACGAGCTGGTGGAGTCTTTAATTATGCACACATGCGGCAATCATCATGGCAATTCGGCGGGGAAAGCAAGGCCCAGTTGTACAAATAGACCCTAGTAGATATTTCATATATTATAGATTGTTATGCATATTGTGTGTGGGTTTTTTAAAGCCATCTAACACAGACAATGCAATGAAAACTAATTAAATGTTTCAGATCTCTTAAAAATGCAAGATCTAAATGTCTACTGCCAGAAATCATTAATGTTTATGGAATGTACTAAAGCATATTTGGCAATCTGCTGACTCAAGAATATTTGGTAATTAAGCTGCCAAGAGAATTTGCACTTGTTACAGCACATCGCAGTATTTCAATATAACCGACAGGTACAAATATTTTATAATCACTGACTATGACATAAATATTTAAAACACATAGTACAGTAAAACAGATCTGTGGACCCTGTCCTACTCCATGGAATAGGGACATGTACTCAATGAAACTGAGTATAACCACACCATATGTGGAAAACTGGCCTTCAGAACGAATCTGATGCTTTAGCCTGCATCTAAATTCAGTACAAATTGTACCACAATCTATGATCACAACAAGTCAATTTTGAAAACACACATTGCACCACAGTAAAAAATTCTGTGGACCCTGTTGTCCCATTGAATAAAGACGTGTACTCCATGAAACTCAGTTGTATTATTCCCACCATAAATGGAAAACTAGTTTTTAAAATGCACCACACTCACTGACCACAATTAGTCAATATTCAAAACATATATTGCAGTAAAGCAGCTGTTGAACATGCATTGTTTTCGTCTTCAATATAGTTTATCTCTATTGGGTAATACATTTGGATATCAATATTATACATACATCTCTTTTAAAATCTGAAATTATATCCATATCTATACCTATATCTATATCTATATGTATATATATATATATATATATATATATATATATATATGTAAATATATATGTATATATACATATATATATATACATATATGTATATATATATGTATATATACATATATATATATATATATATATATATATATATATATATATATATACATGTTAAGCCTCATCTTCATAGCCTTCAATCTAGAAAGATTGTGGGGAAAGATCTAATGGTGATGGAGACATAGGTGTTTGCGGCCCTTTCATCAGGGTATCCCCCTTTTTGGGGTCAATCTTCTCAAGTTCCTTCTTTATCAATGGCTGCCCATATAGGTCGCCTATTCACTTGGACAAGCTGATTATGTGAAGCTTTTAGACTACATCTGGGCAAGGTTGGTTTGATGGAGGTAGACTACAATATTTCCTCTCTTTTGCTGGCGTAAAATTTTAGAAACTCCAACTCTGCAAACGTTTTATTTTGCATTGTCATAGAAACGTTGCTGGAAATCCCATGTGTTCTAACCTTTGATGTACATGGAAGTTTTGATGGGGTGGTTGGCAGACTACTCTCCTTAAAGTCATTGATACTATACAAGAATGCTGCAATTTGTATACATTGACCCATAACTCCAGCTTTGCATGTGCATTAAGTATTAGCCACTTGCCCGCCAGGCCACCTAAGCATGAGTCTTGCACTATAAATGTCAGCTTTGAAACAAGCCTGAACCTTGCACTGCATGGATGTACATAGCATTCAGCACCAATGCCCTTTAACATGATACCACTTTTTTCTGATTTGTACATTTGATAACCAGACACATGGTGTTTTTTTTAGGTTTTTCCCCCTACATGTTGATGCATACTGCCTTGGCCAAATGCTACAGGCATTTGCAGTCCTTGTTAGGATTTTCCTTGGTTTGTACAGGTGGTCTGGCTGCAACTGTTTATTTTACAATCACTGGGACTGAATATAATGCCCCAGCTTGTTTCCACTTCAGTTAAACATTGGCGGATGGTTTAACTAGGAAAAGCTGTCCAGCTAGAAAGGGTACATTTTGGTTCAGGGGTAAGTCAAATTGTTCTTATCTGAACCTGTACTATGAAAATTTGGTAATTATGGTTTGTTTGACAGGTATTCTTCTTTGATATGAAGCTCTGCATTTACAAGCAAAACTTCACATATTTAGCTAATTCATCAATTGCCACGTTCATATTTATTCATTATAATGTGGGTTGTCTTTGCTGAAAATTTAGCTTAGGCAAGGAGCCGCTACTCAGAGAGACGTGTACGGGTGAAAGGCTCCGAAACATGTTGAGTAGTTACCCGCTGAAGACCCTTTAATTTATTTGGGCTGATACAGCCTATGTCAAAATTTTACAGAGGAACGTGTGCAATATAGACAACAGTAATTCCATATATATACAGGTTAGACAGGGACAGGTTAGCTTATGGAGAGTAAAGAGTTCGAACTGCGGAATAGGATATTGACTACTAGGAAGTGGTTCTGGGCAAAAAGACACAAATACAGGTATATCCTTAAGGTCACTGCACCATCCTTCAACTGGATAACATTTGTTTTCACTTTCATTTGATGGCACATTCGGTTGTGTCTCACCATCAGGGTTTAAAATTCTATCTGTTCCTAAGGGTTTACTATTATATGCTTCGCATCCGCAAAATAAAAAAACTATTCCCTTTGACTTTTATGGGTGAGCATTTCTGATCCTTTTTATTTTATGATCCCGCCCCCCCCCCCCCCCAGTGGCAGGGGTGGAATGTTGTTACCCCTAGGCCCGATCCTTTTTATTTTATGATCGCCCCCCCCCCCCAGTGGCAGGGGTAGAATGTTGTTACCCCTAGGCCCGTCATTCGCCTAAAATATTTGCAATATAAATAGCACATTTGCCTTCATACCTGAACATGATAGACAAACACCGCGTATTTTCAAATATACCTTTAACAGCATGATTGTTACTGTTGCAAAAAGTGACAAAATGTTGCATTTATCTTTCATGCAAAAGCATTTGACCTATTGATAATTATTATATATATGGCAAAAGTTTACAATGAGTTCTGTTAGGCAAGTACCAAATACTTCTAATGGCGTTCAGCAATGCTACATGTACCAAATACTTCTAATGGCGTTCAGCAATGCTACATTTGTTTATGTCCTTGGCACATAAGGCTCATAATTAAGAACAATAGAGTACTGTGCTATCTGAAAAGAACGTTCATTGTGTCAAATTTTATACTTCCATAGTAACAGAGAAAACGATCGCCCTGAGCATTACAATCTTAAAGTATAGATTGCGAAAAATACGATAAATTTATGTGAACTGTATGGGATTCGAACCCACTACCTTCGGCACACTCGCCTGTTTACAGCCAAATGTAAATTCCAACACGCTGACCTCTAGGCCATCGGGACAACCCCCAAAAAGGACCCAGGGTGATGTTATAGCAGGTGTGGCTTGTACATTGACACGGTAGGGCACTTCCACAGACCGACAATTTATGAAATACACCTCTAATATAATTTCGAAGTCGGAGCAATGGCCCACAGCACTTCGAAACCAATAGAGTATTATCAAGTGAAAAATGCGATAAATTTATGTCGACCTGTATGGGATTCGAACCCACTACCATCTAAATTCCAACACGCTGACCTCTAGGCCATCGGGACAACCCCAAAAAAGGTTGACCAAGGACCCAGGGTGATGTTATAGCAGGTGTGGCTTGTACATTGACACGGTAGGGCACTTCCACATATATGTCATATAGGAGTATATTTTCAACCCCGTAAATACAACATGTTCATCTCTTATATTCTGTACGAAAAAGACTTTTCAAAGAAAGCTATAGACAACTTAATACAGCAATTAAAGTTTGAAAATCCTCCTTACTATAAAAACAACAACATATTTTTGCACATCATTGGTGTAAAACGAGTTTAAATCATACAGGCATTGTTAATCTACGGCAAAGCTTCATCAACAGAAGCGGCCACATATTCTATTAAAATTCTCATATTCTATATTGTATGGTGAAGAATAGAACCAAAATTCACAACATGCGCAGACTTAGTGATTGTTCTATATTGTATGGTGAAGAATAGAACCAAAATTTACAACATGCGCAGACTTAGTGATAACGGCACAATATAAGTGCCATTAAAAAAAGAGAAAAAGCCAGATGAATGTAACTGCTAGAAATTAAAAGCCTGTAAAGTGAACCTAATTTGGTACCAAATTCATCCATTCACCAGAGGTGGCCACATGCATCCTAAAAATGGTTCCTCGGCTTTTGCGCTATATTCAAATGTAGCAATGAATATTTTTTTCACTAAAATATAAGGCAATAAAAACTGCAATTTTCACACCTTTTTGTATCTTGAGATTGAGTTACATTACAAATTATGATTCACATGTCTGAGACAAACCTTATTACGAACACTAAATAGCAAAAATGCAATACCTTTGTGTAGTAATAGACGGGAACCTTCAGTCAAGAGGGTCATCACTGACCAGGTCTAGTGTTGAACTAGTAATTAGTTTCACTGTGTGTGGGACCAAAGGTGGTATGTGTATAGCATTATTCATAGGCTATGGCAAACTGTGGTCATTATATAAGATATCTGTCTACCCAGGTTTTGCTGTGCAGATGTGGCAGGGACCGACACTGTTGTGTACTTCCCCCATGGTCTTTGTACTCAATCAATACTCATGAAGAGTATTTTATTGTTGATACTGACCTTCAATCAAAACCTACTTTGTGTATCATAATTGCATTGGGTTTCCCTGCTACTATTCAAGCATGGTCCCTTAGAATATATGCAATAACTACAGAGTTCAAAGATACCATATAAACAGTGAAGTAAGTGATTCAATTTTACACGATTACAAATTAACCTGTTACTGTTTCAACCTTCACTGGGTCCACCAGGGTTTCTTTTTTCCATATCGCTTCGACTGCTGTGCTTAGTATTCTTCTGTAACCCCAAACCATGGGCACCAGCAAGTTCTTCTATAAAATACACTGTTGATATAACACGTTTAGCAAGGTCCCTTATAGAAAGGAAAACAAAGGAAGATAATCTCACAATCAATGCAAGTCATCTCATAACTAGCAACTTTCAAAATCGACATGCAAACTACACGTAGTACCAAAGAAATCTCTGTTGCTCTTTGGACCTTTAATGTTATTGTCAGAAACAGACTTTGCACAGTATTCTTGGACTAGTTTAATAAAGGAATTTTGCAACATAATAATAACAGCCAGATAGAGGATCATATCCGAAGATATTAGGGACGGGAATCATGTGGATATAACTAAGCCTAGTACTCATGCGAGCTAAAATTCCCAGTCCACCCCCTTTTCAAAACCTGAAGCTTCCTTGTATTAAAATTTTAGAATCATTTCACCCTCACCTGAAAAAGTCATAATGGTAAATTGTGTCATCCGTCCATTCATCTGTTTCATTGAATTCGTACCAACAACTAGCCACACATCTGTCATCAGATTAACTTGAAACTTTGCTTGACTGGTAAGCATAAACAGGACCATTGTAAATTACCCTTGGAGCCTCTCACTTATCCTGATTTTTTTTTGTTTGTTTCTTAACTTAATCATATGTATAGTGTTGGCACTGTACAACAATGTACTGTATATCACCAGGTTGGAATATCTTCCTTGCTTGATTTTTTTTACAAAACTTATATATATATATATATATATATATATATATATATATATATATATATATATATATATATATATGTACATATATATATATACATATATATATATATGAATACAACTGTACGTGCCATGAAATACACTAGGTCACGTATATGGCTCTAAATATGTGCAGACATGATTTTCATCACGTCTATACAGTATACCAATGTTCATTTACAAGTATATCCATCTTTACCTATGTTCACATACACATCCAAGCCAAGTTAGACCTTCCGTGACTGATACAGGTGTACGGTCAACTTAGTATTGATATGAAACCACCTACATGTACATGTATCTCTTTAGGGGTTCATACATGTAACCTTTGTAAATAATATACTACTTCGTTTCAAGTTGTTCTTCATTAGCCAACTCACGAATTAGTCACTGGCATGGGGTATATTTTGTTGTCATCCTTAGATATTGTCTCTCAAGGTTGCATAATGCAAACTCTTAATTTTTTTCACTGTGGATGTTTGTGAAATAGCATGAATTTTTTACTTTTTTTTAATTCGCCTACATTTCATCCGAAGGACTGGACAGGAATACAAAGTGTCTTTTCATAGATGCACATTAGAGTCAGAAATCAAAAGTTAGATTACAATTCTGGAGAAGCAGTACAAAGTCTTTGAGGGAGAGACATGTAGACAGAGAGACATGCTGGACTACATTTCAGACCAAAATGGTATCACTCCCGAACACAGAGAATGTCTTAAGCTCCCAGGCATAGCAGTTGCTCATGCATTCTTACTATTCTCACTCGACTAGGTATTTAAGCTGAATGGTTCAACAATTTTCCTTTAGTTTTGATTTATTTATATCTTGAAGCTTCATTTGCTGTCTATCTGTTTATGAATTTTAAAAACCGGTATCTAAAATGTAACCTCTACAGCCAGTATTTATTTTGTTTACAAACGGCACTGAGCAAGCTTAAAATTAAAGTTTGTCAGATAAGTAATCATGCAGTTTAAATGTGCAGCCGAATTTGTCAGTATGTTAGCAAACAGTTTTCCTGCCCAATAGAGCAAGGTCTATGGGTCTTGTTTCCAGATCAAAATCATTTTTCTAACAGTATAATGAATTATAATAGGGCAGGATGATATTTAGAAAGCTACTTTTGGCAGTATTGGTATAGAATTTTATACCATTAGAGTAAAGTGACTATAGTTTGTAATGCGCATTTGACTGCCGCTGTGACTGTCCACTATGATCAGAGATCAAATGATGACTAAGCAATATTGGAAGCAAGCCTTATTGACACCAACACAATGTTGAGTAATCCCTACTGACAGCAAGACCAATTTCAATTGTTTCAACATCACACTAAACATGGTGAATTATTTCCTCATTTGTTTCGTGCATATTTGTAGCTAAAATGACACAAACTAATTCAAAGATAATTTCTACATTGGGCAGTTATGATCAATCAGTGATTGCTAGCTACATCTACTATATGGTTATAATCAAGCTGAATTACATGGAACAGCAATCTTGCAAGCAACATGTATAAATCTGCATGGGTTCTGAAAAAAATTATTTTGGCTGCCGTGTGTCGTGAATCAGTCTATACCAGTTTCTAAAGCAAGGAAAGGAACAAATAAGAGACAGCCCATTGCCAAAGATAGCAAGAAATCTGCCAAAACATGGTGTTAACCAATGAGGTTACCAGATGGTTAATTAGCATTGCCGACTGTGACATAAGTGCAAACACTACCAGCAGATTTAAGGTTGCTTTCATACTGACGTTGTCACAAGCAGCTTTTAATGCCATATTGAACAATCTTCTACAGGGACAATTTAACAGTTTAATTTACATGCACTGGGAGGACAATGTCTGAAAATGACACAATAATATACCCCTTGTGAGCGACCATTTAACATATCCTTGGTTTTGGGGAATCATTAAGAAGACAAACATTCAGAAATAGTATTTCTAGTCCAGATTTGCATACGTTTAATGGTTATTATGAAAATATTATTGGTTTTAATTTCAAGTCTTTCGATGCAACTCAAAAGAGTACTTATGATTTTATTTAAAACCATTTCTGATATTTTTATGTTAATTAATGGTGCACGTCATGCCATAAAATAAATGTTCAGTTTTGATCATGTCAGTTACTATGGTATTCCACTTTTCTCCTTCATGGTTGATCTGATGAGCCATCCACATATTCCTATTGATGATACTGACTTTAACTAGCTGGATGGTATTTTTGACTCCCTAAAATCTCTCCATCCTGGTTACAGTACACCACAAAGTCTCCAACATCAGCTAGGCATTCTCCTCATTGCATCTTTTTAATTCCGTTCAGTACAATTTCTAATTGCGTTATGATTTCATATATTATAAGGTACAATAGCAATATAATATTCTTCATGGACGTACCTATTATTAGACGGTTACATGTGGTTGATAAAAGAGCTCACTGAGGCATGGAAGGGATCATTTCACGGTGACCACTGTCTTAGTTTTTTGTCGGAAATGTCTATCTGCGTCACTCCACTTCATTGTCATGTTCGAGTTCAGCTTATAATATATTTGTAAATATTGATTTAGTTTCACAATTAGGTTAGGTGGAACCTTAGTTCATGTTTCATTTTTACGAATTTATTTGATGTTATGTTCTAATTGCATTTGATAATGCACTATGCTTTTATGTCATCTGTAGTTAATGTTTGATTTGTATGGTTTAATGGTTTGATTTTAGTAGCATTATAAATAATTTCGTATATTTCTTCGTTTTAGGTTACATAAATTAACAAATAAATGAATAGTCAAGCGAATAGATTAAAAACAGAAACATTCAAATCATTGGAGTGTGACCTATTGAAGAAACATGATAATCCCCCCCCCTCCATAAAACTGCTAAGTTTGTGAGTTGGTTGTGGTCAATGGTTTCGAAAATACTACAAGCTATGTATGCCAGTATTCCAAAAGAAACCAAGTTCAGGTGCACTTACCGCCATCAGTTTGTCAAGTCAAAAGCCAAGTAGCAAATGTATATCCACCGAATGTACAGTTCTAACATAGAGTGAGTCAAGGAATATTTGAGTAAATGTGGAATGAAGACAGCTTACTATTTTGGAGTGGATGTCAAAAAATGACCAAAATAGACAAATATTCATCAAAACAACAAATAATGATAAATGAAAAAAGATATATAAAATCGCATCGACACCTGTTGCACAATTGAAGCTTAGGGTTTTGCAGGATTGACTCTGGGAATTTCAAAGTAACAAGCACAGCAGTTCATTAAGACTTAGATGAAAACTTAATTATAAAAAATCTGTTAAATGCAAAAACACCTGGACAATGAGCCAAACAATGTTGCTGAAAGCCACACAAGGAATGCCTGGCCTAAGTTTAAAGAAGATCTACCTGACCTTTCTATAGAAGTCAACAATGTAATTGTGTGAGATGGAAGCACAACGAACCATCCAAAAGCTCCGTTGACTGGTACCTCTGTTTAGGTTTAAAAGACCCTTCGCATAAGTTTCTGGTAACGAAATCCAGTTTTGGGACAAAATGCGTTACCAGATCAGTAGGTCATTTAAATATAAATAATGTTCCATCCTCTGCACTGTTGATTGTGAAAATCAGTTTCAATGAAACGTGACTTAATAAAAGATAGAATGCTCACAAAGAATGGTTGTTCCACGAATTGTTCCCCTTTCCCCTAAAAATGTGATGCAGTTTTTAATCACATGTATTTTTTTATTCTGCGAATTATTCTGTAGTGGTGTATATTGAGTGATAAATGTGTATGCCGTCAGGTGGCAGGGTAGCTGGGCGTTTTGGCTCCCCACGAGTTCTGTACCACCTGCTAATGAGACAATTCACCACTACCTTCTGGATAGTTCTGCATTGATTCCAATCTGGGCCTGGCAGTGATCAAAACCTCCCAAGAATCACATGTCAACATAAACATTTGCAATAGTTTCATATCTAGGTAGTAGAGGGTCAAACCATACCGCTGTCAAAGCATACACCAGCCAAAAGGTACCCTGGTCAAACTGTTTGAGTAGCTGCTGTGGCCAAGTGGTCACAGTCCTTGCTTTGTGTGAGGGATATGGAGTTCAACTCCCAGCCAATCTAAGGGGATTCATCCCTGGCCCTTCACATGCAGTGACAACTTAACTGCTCAAAACCTTAGTAGGACATGTATGGGTTACCTCTGCCTGATTATGTCAGTGGCGATGATGGAGGCTGCAAGTCTGCTGACTCATTAGTGGCGGCTATAAGAAATGCACTCATGACACGTCTCTGTACACACATGCGTGAATGGTTGATTGAGTGGAGGGTCCTGGGGGAGATAATCGTCAGCTTACCAGGTTTAATCCTTGATAAATAATGTTTACTACTACTACTACTACTACTACTACTACTACTACTACTACTACTACTACTACTACTGTCCTCCACTGCCAGTGGGCATAATGGGCCATGAGCAGTCACCACACTAAAACAGATTAACTCCAACGAGACTGACGGTTGAGCCTTCCAGTCAGAATTCCTAATCCAAGATTGAATTTTGATTTGTTTTTGCCGTTATTTGTGGCACACCAGGGCTACCAGTGTCCATGATTCAGCAATTTGCCTCCAATGTGGTCCATATGTTATTATTGTCTCCAATTCAAGTTGTTGTACCCCTATCATGCCTATGGGTGATACCAAAAAGGCTCAATAGGTGGTGCCGAAACGTCCCATTGAGTGGTGCAGAGCTGGTCTGGTGCCAAACAGTCCTGTTTGCGGTGGCAGCATATCTCTGTATCCTATTCATTATAACTTACAATGCTATGCTATGAATCATGAGTGCATTTGCCATCAGGGGGCAGCACATATTTGCATTATTTTCAATGTTCCTTATAATTTGACAAACAGATGATGTTGTATAACTATGTATGCATTTAGCCACATCACACGCGAACTGCAATTCAATATTACAGGGCGTTTTAATGTATCTGTTTTGACATTATATGTTGGTTCATAATTCCATTTAGTCTACCACTGTATACCTTGGTTGCTGTTTCATTCAGTCGACTACTGCATACCTTGATTGCTATTCCTTTTAGCTTACCTTTGTATAACTGAGTTGCTGTACCTTTTAGTTCACATTTTTATATCATGTCCGCTGTACCCTGAAGCTGACAAACTGTATACATGTACTTTGGTTGCTGTACAGTCCAACTGTCAGGACATTTGCTTACTCATATGTACCTGCAGTGTTCTAGATGTAGTCGGGTCCCGGCTGCCAGCATCGTCTGTGCGGTTGGGCGACTGGTGAAAGTGGTGATCGACTGATTGGGGCTCTCCCTGTCGACCTGCCGCGGTCGCAGCCCTGTTTGCCCCAGCGGCGGGGATCCAATAGTTAATTGGGGCCCCTCATTTGTGAAAGGGCTGTGGACCCATAGCCCTGGGTGGAGTGGTTGCTGTCGGGTGCTCCCTACTCTTGTCGGCGTTGTGGTTGCCGCAGTGGAGTGGCTGTAGAGAGTTGTGACCAAGTGGTCGGGGCTCTCACAGTCATTCTGCCGCGGTAGCTGCCCTGCCGATTCGGGTGGTGGGGGCCTGACAGTTTCCCCTGTGAAACACTGATTCTCATTCATCTTGATGTATTTATTTCACTGGTACCAATATTGTCATGAATTTTGATGTATTTTATTTTTCCTATCTAGGAGGTTGAATAAATTATCATTATTATTATTATGACGCACATTTCTGGTTTATTTATTTTTTTTAAAGAAGAAGAAAAAGGAAAGACGTGCTTCCTTTATCTTCTTGAACGAGGTTGTCTGTTCACATTTTTGTCTGTGCTGTAGAGGTTTCGAGCATGGTCAGCCTCGGACAAAAGGCACATTAGATGAGATGACGGCTTTTCTGATGGCAGACATGGGGAAAATTAGGATTTAAAAAGAGGCCTTAAACTATTCAATGGATGCCAGATAGGGGCTTCAATAACGGTTTTGTAGCTCAGATGTCATTTATTTGTGGATTTGTTTTCCGTTTCTGCAATATTTATGAGATTTTGTGCAGCCTGATTATGCGAACACAGCTGACCTGCATGTGGTTCAGCAGACAAAACGTTTGCAAATGCTGTGTAATTTTTTAAGGCAAGTGCTCTCACATGTTCTGATATACGATTCACCGGTGTCTGAAAATATTTTGAGTGCAAGGGCATCGATTGTCCTTATCTAGTAATATCACAAGGTCAATATCTAACTAACAGTGGGAGACAATATTAAGTATACCATTTTATATACATATGAGCACAGTACGTTTTCCTTACTTGAATATGGTAAATTGTATGTTTCACCTGCTAACAAACCTGGAGAACTTTCTGACGCCACTGGAGGCCCATGAAGAGTGAAGTGAAAGTGTAATGGCTTTTTTGTGATTGCATTAAGAGACTAGCATGTTTCTATTTTCGCCCTCTATGGTCAAGAAAACGGAAGGTAAAAAGACCAAGTTGCTGTACAAAACAGGCGTTGGTTACACTTATTGCAAGTGTATCATGCACCATTTGGTTGAAAACGTACTGAAAATTAATTCAACATGCAGAAGAATAGATAAGGCAGACATACATATACAATTTTACCATATCGAAGCAAGGATGTATTTTCTTCATAACATGTAGCTCTAATTTATAATCTATTATTTATTGTGAGAATGCAAAACTTTTTTTCCTACACGTATATTGAATTCCACAACTGTTGTACCCAATTATTAGCAAACCACGTCAAATCTCTTAACAAATCACATTATTGTTAAGTAAAATAGTTGCACCTTATAGGTACCGGTAAATCAAATTAATTGTTTGATAATCAACAAATTTGCACCTTTGCAGGAAATCCCCAGCATTGTTATGGATCGGGTGGAAAAGCTCTTGGACATATTGGAGACGAGACGTACCTGTGATATAAAAACGTTCTTTATGGCACTTAAAGAAGATGAAGAAGAAGCTGGTTGCGTTGAAGTCTTAGAAAAGAAAGGCTTCTTCCAAAGTATACCTAATGAAGGTTTGTACAAGATTGTCATATTTGCTTATCTATGGAATGAACCAAGCATAAAGGGTGTGTCTTAAAAAACGCAACAGTTAGATTTTGATTCATTGTGCTCCACCGTATGGGGAAACTGACAAAGTTAATTTTGAAATGGTGCACTCAGATGTTGAGTGCAAGTTGATACTGGTTTGGTCTTATTTGTGTTCCAGATGGCTGAGCAATCATTGTGTTTTTCAAAGGGACCAAAATACCCTTTGCCGCAGGTTGGCTGAACGGAATAAATGGTTTCAATAACATGGAAAAAGTTGATTGTTTAAATACAAATCATTGTAAAATGTTGCAAAATTGCTTAACATTACAATAACGACAAAAACAATCTAACAGTAACGATTAAAGGCTTTATCTGCTTGATAAAGATATTCATACAAGTTTCGGAAAAGACAAAAAAAATTCATGGCACTTCAGCTGGTCAACAAAAAAGTCAAATAGAAATACTGGTTATACTCAGAGCACATCTGCCTGAAATCTGCAGTATTAAGAAAAAATTTATCACAGACATTGAGTCAACCTTTCAAAAAGTTACAACCAATGAAATTTAAGGTACTACACCTTCCACGTGTCCTCCATGATGAGCCAGATATTCTGCTGCTCAACAATGCATATTACCCATTGATCTCTGCAACATCCATGGATTTTGGTGCATATTGTCACACTCTGCCTGTATGCCAGCCAGCAAATCAGCAAGGTGGGCTGGTGGGGTCACATACACCCTGTTCTTTAAGTAACCCCACAAAAGGTAAGCAGATGGGGTCAGATCAGGGGATTGGGAGGCCACTAAGTGTGGTGATACAGAGCCACCACCCTATCTCCAAAGAGCTTGTGGAGGCAATCCCACACTGTGACTCCGCAATGTGGTGGAGCACCATCCTGCATCCACCACAGGTATCGAAACCTTCCCAAGCACTGTCTGGGTAAATTGGCAGCCAGGTGAGGAACTACATCATCATTGATCATACTCAGGTAATTTTGCGCATTCACATTACCTGGGAAGAAGAAAAGACCAATCAATAGTCCATTGCCACACAGTCCAACCCAAACCGTTATCTTTTGACGACTGTCATTCCTGTCATAGTTGAAGTGGGGTGGGGTATGGCACGGGCTATATTGTCAAACATTCTGTGAATTGACTTCACCATTCATGGCAAAGCCTGCCTCATCACCAATGATGACATTGTCTCAGAAACTTGGTGGCCTAGCTAGAAACCACTGGCAGAACGCTGCTTGTCTGTTATGGTCCCTCAGTAGAAGCTGGTGTCACAGAGCCATCTTTTATGGGTACCATTGCAAATCCGGTCTTATGATGCGGTTGAACAATGTACAATTCATCCCCAGTCCATTCATGCGGTCAGTTGTGTGAGGATTTTGTACCAACATATCCCTAACTGCCTGAATGTAACCAGCAGTGCAAACAGTGCGCCTCTGACCACTTCTACCTTTATTTAGGTTTAGACTTGTGCCCCTCTCTTCATATTTTCTGCAGTTTCGTAAAATGGTACTTCTTGCTGGAATATTCACATTTGGGTATTGTATGGCAAAAGAGTTCCTCACTGCATCCAAGCTACCCAAACAGACATATTCTGTCACAACAAACGATCTCTGTTGTGGAGTAAACTGCAACATTTCATAAAGAAACCAAGATCTGAGTGGCTTGTCTTTGACTCAAGAGGCAGTTGTACATGTTGACAGGCAAAGGTGTAACTTATGCCTGAGTTAATATGTTGTTGTTCTTAAGGAGACAATCATAATGAACACTACTGATATCTTATGTAATGAGCTCGGTCCAGATACAAGACAGATCTAAGCATATGGCTTTGAGAGGTACCAAGTATAAACTCAGAAAAGACAATTTCAACCTCAATAATGCCACTTATTATCTGCCTGTACATTGGTCACACAGTGTCAAGGGGTGCAATATGAGCAAAACAATTTGTGAAGACATGTACTTTGTCTCAATGTGGGGTACTAATGAGGGTTATTGATATTTAAATCCAAAATTGAAATTGAATCCTATCCTGCAAAATGTGGCAAAAAGGCATGTTGGGTATCATACCAAAAATAATGATTGCTCAGTCATCTGGAACGCAAATAAGACCAAACCATTATTAACTTGTTGCCAACATCAGAGTGCTTTATTTCAAAGTTAATTTTGTGAGTGCGACTAGAAGGTTGGGTATATTAAAAAAAATCTAACTGTTAACTTTTTTAAGACACACCCTGTATTTGAAGGTTTGTAATCCTCTAACTGAGACTAGACTGTATATTGTCAGTCTTAGAATAATCCATGTATTTTGTGCAGGCTGGTCACATTGTGTTTCTTTTAGGCACTCTTACATGCATGCTTATGCATAAAATGTGTAAGTATTCAGCAGACACTTGTATAACAGACTGTTGTGGACAGCTGGGTTACGTTCAAAGATGAGCATGTGACATCCTAAACACCAATGAAATACACTATTGTTTCAATGTGTTATACCCGGCTGCTCCAAAAACTATGTTGTCATCTAATGATCAGATCCTTTATCTATAGTGTAGTGTAGCTCCAGATTAGGAAATCCTATTGCTGAGCCAATTGATGCGGCCGGTTCCAAATATGCCTTTAAGCATGACTTTGCCCGGAATTGCAAAAGAAAGACATTGAACCTAATCACTTGCAAGCTAACACTGCATTTTAAGGCAATCCAGGCCCGTGAAATATATATCAAGAATGATTTACCAGCAGTTATCAAACCTGCCCTGTTTATGACCTCAAATGGCCAACCTTGAGTGCATTGTCAAGATCTCATGACATTGTAAAATAAACCATTACCCATGTAGCAATGCAAAAACAAGTTCAATTGAACTTGATAGGAATTGGTAAAATTTTTCATGTTAGTAAGCTTATATATAAGTGCACATGGATGTCAACAAGTCATCTTAAAAACTGCATAGGAACTTCTGAGGATGCATAACTCTGAATTATTTCAACTGCAGGCTGTGCATATTTCCATTTTTAATGAATTTTTCACTGCTTTGTTCATGTTCTCTAAAAGTGTCACAGAGATGGCTCAGATACTTGGTGGCAATGTACTTCAAAGAGGATCCAAAAAGCTGTCCACTGGGTGCTGATACATGTGATCCACAATTACTATGTGTTGATTAGGCATCAATGGCCCATCTTTCTCTCCATATGTCCTCTGAATGCCATCCACATTTCATATTTTTTATTTCTTCCCAAGCCCTATTCACTTCAAACCTGATGCGAACATACCTTGGATCAGTATATACCAAGTTTGTTCAAAATGGTCACACTCCATTCATTTTTTTTTTTTTTATGTTTTGGCAAAATCTTTTAAAATCTTCTCTCCCTATAATGTAAGTCGATTTGGTTTTAAACGGAAAGTCACATTATTTACTTCTTCCCCAAAAGCACTCACCCCCTAGACCAGAATGGGATGTTATAAGGGTTGAATGCCCAGGTCAACCGAGGCTCCGATGGTCATAGCTCACACTGCAACGTAAATTTGGCTAAATGGATTACAGTTAGTTTGATGTAATTTTTTCACTCAACCCTGTTATGTATGATATAAAATAATTATGTTTATTCATTTTTTGGATTAGAGAATCCTAGTGAAACCAACTTATCAGTTACCTTGATACGATTTTTAACACCTTTAATACCAATGACCTAACCAGTTTCTCAAATGCCTGAAGATATATGAATAATAGTGGCACCGCGATTATGCCTCGTTACCACTGACATCTTTACAAAAGCAGAAAAGCTTTTTTGATGGGCTTGTTTGTTGCCATCATGTCAGGGAAAGTCACAATTATTTATTCTCCAAAATTGATAAAATGGAGGCATTAATAATTTTTGTGGCAACGTTTGACGTTAATTTTTAATATTGTTACATCCAAGCAGTAAAGAAGCTTTCTTGAAGTTCTGTCTGACACCCTTAAAGGAGCATACAACAGGATATAAAGAATTTCAAGTTTTAAGTAAATTTGTCATAATATACCACACATTGTGGTGCTATATATACACAAAGGTGGATCGAAACTCCAGGGAACTTATAAAATGCCAATAAAGGAATACACATACATCATATAAAGTCCAATCCAGGTGACAATTAGAACTACAAGGTAAATATGAAAAAATACATTTGTAAACATATTAGTTTCAGAGAAAATGATAGATACTTCGTTTAAGTAATAATTCTTCATGCATCAGCAAGACAAAGTGTATGCCATTGACATCTTAGGAAGGGCTTCCAAATGGAAAATGTTATGTGTAAAGAAACTTGCATTTGTCCATGAAAAAGAAAATAAAAAAAGAAAACGTGCCAAAAATTACTCAGTTCATTGTTGAGGGCGATATCTAGATAGTTCTAAGAATTCCTTAAAATTTAGCATTTTTCTCCTTTATTTTTCGGAGTAAGATTCAATGATGTCCTTAACACATTACAAGAATGTTAATTTTAACATACCCCATAGCTGTAAATATCAAAGTGAACGAACTGTGAGTTTTAAGGGTGCATCGTGAAAAATGACCAGAATAATGCCAAAATTCTCTTTGTGTTTTCCACTTTGGTGGGGCATTGCAACCGGGACTCTTTTCAACATTATATCCAGGAAGGGACTGCTGGTTGGACCAGTCAACATGATCTGCTACTTTATTATGCCTTCTAATTTTTGAAAAACGATGCCATATGATACAGAATTGTAAAGGGCTATGTATTTATCCACAAAGCGAGTTGCAATGTTGATATGATCATTCAATAATCCACCAGTGTAGGTCAGTTTTTCACTTTGGTTTTACTTTAGTTGACTAGTCAGTCAAATGAAGTTATAGGATTGGTATACTTCCATCGTCCATAGTCCATCAATTAATCATTTGTCCATCAATTATAATTCACATTTTCGACTTTTTCCTCTAAATGCACTCCAAACTTGGTAGAATTCCACCTTTCATAGGTTTCTACCACATTTGTTCAAATGGTCACACTCCAGTGATTTTTGAATTTTTTCAATATTATTTTTTGTTTCCTATATTTTGAGAAATATTTTAAAATCTTCTCCTTTAAAACCACCAAGACAATTGCTTCAAACCTGCATTGGGATACTTCCCAGGACCCTAAGACCATAGTGTGTTCAAGGGGTGGTGCTGCAGATTTTTTTAATTTTTTTCTGAGTGTAACAATGTTTTGCCAATTTTGCATTGTTCTGCAGAATGCCTTATGAGGATCGTTCAAAATGTTTCTCAGTTATTTATTGTTCACATCAGAAACAAACAAACAAATTGTTTTTTTTGGGGGGGGGCGGGGGGCGAGGGGATCGTGCATGAACTAAAAGGTAGATGTCTGCTTTTGTGTCCGCGCTCAGGCATTGTCGATGAATGGCATCTGGCAAAGCAGCAACCTGAAGCAAAGAGTGCTGCACTTATTGCAGAAATCATTAGAATCAGGAGTTAAAAGCAGCTGTTCCACTTTTCACTGTAGAGCAGAAACTTCAATGCTGTTTTTTCGCCTCACATCGCATTTATATATTAATTGTTTGGTCATTTCAGCTAAATATACGATTCTGTCTGTGGCATGTATATGATTAGAGTGCTGATGTGATTTTAGCACATCGAGTACATTAACTTCATCAAATTGCTCTCTGGGTACCATCAAATAATAGGTGGAAACGCATCTCTGATGTTTTAATTCAAGGCCTGTCTTTAATTTGTTGCCAACACATGCTAGGTAGTGGCAACAGAAACTGTCTTGTTTAGGGTGGACACAAAATGAAATGTGTAATCCGAGATACACTGGATTTTTGTGTGCACTTGGTATAAACCACAGTCAATTGTCTTCAGAAAATGCTGGGTAGTGTCTACCACATGGTACCAATTCTATAATGGACTAATGCATGTTGTTTTTATACACCTGTACCAAACTTTAATGCAATTCGTATGTTCAATAGTAAATTAGACACGTTTGAAATCACGAATAGGTGAAATCCCTTATCCAGCAGCCATATTGGAAACGTGGGAAGTTTCTTTTTTCTCGACCCTTTTAATGCAGGCTGGAATAGAGCACTAGCCACTGGCTTCCTTTGTCTCTGGTAAATCAGTGCCTGTAGCAGGGGGTGTCGTTGAGTCTGGAAAGAAGGTACGGCTTTTAAACCCAAAAATTGAGGCAATCAAAGTGCTTTAGTCTAAAAGCAAGTACACAAGCATTATGAGGAAGATGTACAATGCTCTGGCGAGTATTTCACTCAATATAGTCGCGCTTTGGGGAACTGTTTTGCGTGTAGTTTTGCCCATGCTATACAAGGTAAGCAAACTAGATTTAATAATGTTTTAATGATGGCAAGCCTCTGCAGTATCCACAGCTACATGACCAAGGCTCGGATTAACATCCGCTTGTGACTTTTCATGAGCACAGGCGTGGACCTGTTTATAAACACCCTGTGACAAGAGTAAGCGATTGTTTTCTATATGTTTGATAATGGAAAGATTCCATGTCAGGAGGTCAAACACTGTGTCCCTGACTGCGGCACAGTTCATTTCAGATTAGTTTAATATTGTACCATTATTATTGCCTGCATATTCAAACGCTAGACAGTTTCCCTGCATAAAGTATAACAAGTGCAAGCTCATTTAATATAGCCAGCATAGGGAAAAGACCTTAACACTTGTTGGCTTTGGATCAGGCGAATGGGCATAAGTTGCAAAAACGTTTATCTGGAGAACTGCTCTTCAATTTTTAAAGTTGTGGACTCAAGGCCCAGATTTTACTCATTTATCTCACTGAAAGGTCAAACTGCCATATTGGTTTAATTCTTGGTAATGAAGGTTCCTAGACGCAGGGTTACTATTAAACACTAATAGGGAAGGACTGTATTGAATTTCTTTAGGCGTTGCTAATTTGGACCTCGAGTGACCTTGGAAAGTATAACAGACGTATGAGTTTATATATTCATAACAGGGACACGTGACACCTTTTCATTTAAACAATCGTCACTACGGAAGTGTGTCAGTGAAGACTTTGGTATATGGCAAACAGTAATAATGATGAGAAAGGTGACTTCGTTATTATTCGATATTATTGTGAAGGTCACAAGACTATTTTGGTCCATGCATCGATTGCAAAGGTCACAGGACCACTTTAGTCTGTGCAACGAAAGTCAGATGCGTACAGGACTGTTATGGTCCTCTTGTTTAACTTTTTAATAGTTCTGCATAGGTCGTTTTATTTGCTTTACATCAAAGAATCTGCTGAATAACCAGGTGCATACATCTTTATTTTTTTCACAGACTAAGGCTTTGATATATAGCACGAGTTGTATTTTGAACACCAGTAATCTGCTCTGGGAGAATAATTGTTTATGTAGATCTTTTACCAGAAAGGAACTCTTTTTCCGTGAGGCTTTACCTTGTCTTGTCATTATGGCCTGCGGGTACTTTTTTTGAATTTCTGTAACAAACGTTTTGATATGTGGGAATGGAAACAAACTCCCACATGGTCATGAAATGATTTAAATAGGTTTGAACGTTGTGCACAAAACATATTATTGCATGCAAATGCTGCATATAGGAATATGGATGAATTTAGATTATTATCAAGAGATGTACCATTTGGTCTTTTATTTGGAGTCTGTATGTCAAAGAGACATTTTTGTAAACAGGATATGTTTTAGCCCATATTTATTTTATAAACTAAAAACTTTCCATGCACTGACTCTATCCTAGGTGGTGTATTTACGTCGCTCTTGTCATATGCGTGCAACAGTGAACACTTGATGGTTTTGTGTCGGACAAAGAATCAAAGACTGATTAAGTTTAAGGAATCTTCACGAGACCAGTTGGTCTCAAAAAATGACCTCTGATTTCAGCATGATTTGTGCTCTTGTCATGCAATTTACACGATATTTCCTTTCAAGTAAAAATGAACTCTGTTTAGTTTTTAACCCTTGGTCCCTGATGGCCATACAGGTATTGTGAGTGCCCGTGTCCGTGAATCCATGTCTCTGTTTGTCTCTCAATCCATGGCAATTTCTCCATATCAATTTCTTGTGTGTGATATGGCAAAAAGTGGGACTGCTGGAATCAGGAATCTTTAACATTTGATCAAATTTGTTGATTGTTGCGTTGAATTTGAAGGACAATGACTGTCACCTTATTTCAAGGTCACCAGGGTCAATTAGATCTGAATTTCTTGCATGAGGTGACTCAAGAATCAGATACGCTAGCATTGTTAGAATCTGCATCAGGTTGGGATGACAATAACTTTGACCAAAATTCAAAGTGACAGAGTCTATCGTTTGTTTTTAAATATTCACACAGGAAATCTTGAGAACCAGATAAGCTAGTTTCATTGAGGTCTGCAGCTGACTCCCCGGTTATTGCAAAAGGCTGTGTTTGTTTGTGGATGTGTTCATGCATCCATCCGTCCAATCCTTGTGATCAAAAAATTTAAACAGCTGGTCGTCCATGTAGGAATCTAGTTCATGTTTGAAGGAAAATTAACATGACCTAATTTCTATGTCATATGGGTCCATTATCGCTGAATTTCTTGTGTGTGATATCCCAGAGATGCTAGGATCATGAGACCTTCACAGTTGATCATACTTGTAAAAGGGTACATCACTGCACCAGCACAAAGACCTTGCTCCAATTTCAAGATCACCAAGTTCCATTCTCTTGAATTTCTTGAATGTGAGATCACCAAGAACTAGATACCCTAAGATCATGAATCTCTCGCAGTTGACCGATCTTGTAAATATATTAAGTTCGAAAGACATCGAGCTTGATCCCATTTTAAGATCAGGAGGGTACTTTCATAGTGCCTTTTTGTATGCTGTTAGTTTGAATGACTTGAAATCAGAAATGTAAGATATACATTGCAACTTATGCAACTCACATCCATTATCAACTATGTGTACTCCAAGATTTATATTGGAACTGGCCTTATTTTTCAATGGCTAAAAAATAAATTTTAAGTACACTATATACACCAGGGTAATTTGTTCCCATTGGTGAGTCCACTATCTTCACAAATAAATCGCATCTAGCCTCAGGGGCACCTCAAAAGCGAATTTTAACTCTTTACTTTTATCTACTATTATCCTGACTATGACGTTTTGAGACCACCTGCGTCCACAACTGAAATTTTACAGAATCTTTTGATCTGTTTCATCACGCTGATGCACATATATGAGACGCGTCACTGTATGTATCGCCATGTCTGTGCATCAAAGCGCAATTTAAGCTCTTGACTGCTCAATAACAAATTACGGAATGTATCATTTTATGAGAGACGATGCAGTCCCTTCAGCAGATCATGTGATGTGGGAGGAGTCACAATGCGAGGCCCATACTTCAGGCAGAGTACACCAGGATTGGATCAGTTGATGCCTTATTGGGACTGTTACATGGAACAAACCCATGTTAGTGGACATGTTTCCACCTAGCAACCCGTGGCCAGCTACTTGCATTAGGTTTTGGTTTTTCAAAGATAAAAGTTCTTGACCACCATTATCAAAGGCAGATTTACCTTAGACTTCAGCATCATATTTATCACATCCTCCCAGTCAGGTTCAACAATAATAATAATAATAATAATAATAATAATAATAATAATAATAATAATAATAATAATAATACTACTACTACTACTACTACTACTACTACTACTACTACTACTACTAATAATAATAATAATGATAATAACAACAACAAAAACAGTGACCTTAATAGTAATAACAATAAAAATAATTATAACCTAGAAATCAATAAAATACTGAAACCTAATGTTAAGGTGGATTGGTTGATCATAGGAGACATTAAGACGTGTGTCCTTATTGTTAAGTCATACCAGTTTCATGGAAACTGAGTGCACAACTTGAAAAGAAGCTTGAATGTTTAGTTCCCTTGCCCTTGGTATGTTTATACTTTATTAAGTAACCATTTGGCAGTTTTGGTTTTTTCAGGGTCAAACAAGTTTCTTTTTTCATATATCACAAAATTTTGGACAACTATTATATTCTTGGTTTTATCTATATGTTTTGCAAAGCAACAAAAGTTTGTAACAAATGAAAAATTGTAAAAGTTTGAAAGTACTGGTTTAAAACTACCAGATGCCTTTTATGGGTAATTGCTTATCTCAAATCAGGAGTGAAATTTTTACTGGGATTTGGTTTTTGGAGGCTGAACGTTGATGTTTTGGTTCTTCTCGAATCTCGTCCTTTTGCTGCATTTGACATTGCTGTTATTGTTAGCTTGGGATTAGAATGTGGGTAGTGATTTTTCTGAACTATTTGAATATAATTATACACTTTATGGCAAATCCAACTTTTTTTCTGAATCAACACATTCGACATTTTATTTGTTACAAGCCTTATTATTCCACATAGCATTTTTAAGTCATTGAATTTCGTCATTGATTAGCCTATGAAAAATTAAGTCATTCATTCAGGGTTTGTTTTATATAACCCAGTTATATAAAGGTGGTAGCTGTAACTGACAAAAAATGTCCACAGTTGGCAGGTGTCAACAAAAACTGATTAGTTTTTTTAAAAACTAAATACAGTTTAAGATATTGTGTTCCTTGACAGTCGCTTACATCACGTCACCAATTTTATTTTAATGATAAGAATTGCTTGTGCTGATGTTCCTTTGAACTGTGGAATATATAGTATGAGAAAATTGTCTTAGTGATTTCTGTATGTACATTAATAAACTTTGCTTTCAGGTCAGGTCAGGTTTGAATCATGGGCACCATAGAAGACAGCATGACACAAATAACAGTCACAGTACACATCACTCAATCTCTTCCCTTACGTAACATTGTCTATTATATTATTAATATTTGCTTCCAGACCACTTTGAGCCGTGGCCACAATCCAAGGCAGCTTACGACATGGGACCAATTACCGTGCACATCAATGGGCAATCAGTAGAGGAGGAATTGGAACAAGTTGTGACTTTGGCAAGTGCTATAGCCAGCTCGAGGGTCAAAGGATACATCAGGCTAGTAAATGCACAGTGTCAGGATATCGATGCTGAAACATTTGACAAATGGAAAAACGAAGCACTCTTCATGTTAAAGCAGCTAATTGGAGAAAATTGTGACAAACTGTTTCAATTCAGTAGAAACACTGCTAAAGACAGCACCTTCTACCTGCATGTTGTACCTGCCAGCACCCCATTGCTAGTTCCTCCCGTTTTCACAACACTTTTGGCAGTTGTTACACCTGATACAAAAGAAGAACTAATTAAAAAAATGATAAAAATATCGCCACACTGGAAATGTTTTGTGCTGAAAAATGATGGCAAGCCTATAAAATTACACCATGGCCAATTCAGGGAAAGGATGGAAAGGATTATAAAACTAATGAAGGGTAGGTTTGCTGTTACTATCTTTCTGGAAAGTTTTAGCGCATGTCCTTTGCCAAGGAAAAAGCCACAACTTTCTCATTATCACAATGAATTTCTTACATTCGAGGTATTGTACTGATGATGCCATGTCTGCAACAACAAAAAAGGTCAAGTACTGAAGTATCATTATCTTGTTGATACTACATCAACCAGCAGATACAAACATCTAATAGTGGTATTGTGCATATGATATTACAGCTGATGGCAGATATATTGATATGGCTAACAATAATGCAAATAATCTTTATATCAAAACTTGTGTAAGTGTAAATACAGGAATCTAGTAATACGTATTTAATTAATGATTACATAGGTAATAGCAATCAGAGGGATTTGTAATGAGTTATAGTGTTGGTGACACCCCAGCTACTGGCACGTAGACATGTCTAGCAGTGAAATGTGGTATTGATGATACCACGCCTTGCAGAAACAAGTGAGATCTAGTGATAAGGTATTGTATTCATGGCATCAGAGTTGGTGTCAGATATGTCTAGTGAGGAGGTGTGGTATCGATGATATCACGGCTTGCAAGACAAGGAAGATGAGTAAGGATGCATCAGTTTTGACAGCTCACCAAGAGGGATATAGTAATGAGGTAGTTTGGTGTAGAAGCCGAAACTGGAGAGGTTGTCTGAAAATGAGGTATGGCATTGATTACACTACCGATGGCAAAAGCGGGGGACAGCTGGTTCTGAGGCATGATTGTCCTGTTACCACAGCCTGTAGCACCTTGACAAGACCAATGATGAGATTTTGAATCAGTGACACCACACCTAGAAGCACTTTGATGTATGTGGTAATGAATATTGTATCGATAATAAGGGAGCTGGTAGCACCTTGATAGAACCAGTGATGAGATATTGAATCAATAACACCATGCGTGATGCACCTTGGTAAATGTAGTGATGAGATATTATATCAATAATACAGCAGCCGGTAGAACCTTGATAGATCTAGCGATGTGATATTCTATTCATGATACAACAGTTGGTTGCAACTTACTGGAACCAATGATGGGAAATAGAATCAACAATACCATGCATGACCAGAAGCATCTTGATGGGCCTAGTGATGAGATTTTGTATCAATGATACAGCTACTGGTTGCACCTTGACAGATCTAGTGACATGGTATTGATTGTATTGGTGATGTCCCCGCTGGTAGGAGGCTGATGGAACTAGTGATGAGATATTGAATCATACATACCACCAGCAGGAGCACCTTAATAGATCTAATGATGAGATACTGTATAGCTGATACCAAACCTGGTAAATTCTGCGTGTATACAACGGCGACGTATGGCAAAAAAATACTGCTTCTGGTAGCAGCATGTTAGATCTAGTAATGAGGTATTTTATTGATGAAGCCACAGAGAGTAGCACCTAGATGAATCTGGTGATGAGATATTATTTGGGTGATGTGGCAGCTGAAATGTCAGCCTGATGGATTTAATGATGTATTGTATCAATTCTACAGCAGCATATATCAGCTTGATGAATCTAGTCAAACTATATTGCATCGATGACACAACAGCCAGTAGCAGTTTACTAAAACTGTTCTCAGATATTGTATCCATGGTACAGCAGCTGCTAGCAACTATATAGATCTATCTATGAGATGTTTTCTCGATGATACCACAGCTGGTATTATCTGCCTATTCAGCTCATGTCTGAAAGTGATGTATGGTCATTACCATGCTGCTGCAGGTGGCAGCCCTATAAATTTCTTGATGAGGTATTATTGTAGTGATGCTATGGCATCTGATAGCAACTTGAAAGATCTAGTGATGATATGTGGTATTCATGATACCACAACGGGAAACACCTTACTATATCTAGTGATGATATATTGTATTCATGTTACCACAGCTGGGAACACCTTACTGGATCTAGTAATGAGTTATTATATTGATGATAGGGCAACTGGTAGCACTTAGATATATATAGTGGTGATATATTATTTTGATGAAGTGGCAACTAATTAGTGGAAGTGCCCTACCGTGTCAATGTACAAGCCACACCTGCTATAACATCACCCTGGGTCCTTGGTCAACCTCTTTTGGGGTTGTCCCGATGGCCTAGAGGTCAACGTGTTGGACTTTACATTTGGCTAGGCGAGTGTGCCGAAGGTAGTGGGTTCGAATCCCATACAGGTCGACATAAATTTATCGTATTTTTCACTGATAGCACTTTGATAGATCTAGTGGTGAGATACTGTGTCTATTCCACTAAGCAAGTAAAAGGTTTCAATCCAAATAATGACCCTGTGAACTATATATGATTGGTTATGAATCTGGCTTTTATTTCCCCACAGTGAAAGGCATACATGTGGTACAACTCGTACAATCATGCTGTACAGGCGCTATGGTCCTGCCATGTGTGTGATTCGAAGTATGAAAATGTGACAAATTGCCCTATCTTGAAGCCCATAACTGAAGCATGCACAAATTCAGCCAACAAATCATTCCGATATTTGCATATATTATACTCACTGGTCCAGCTTTCACAACTTTTAACTTCACAATTTGATGGGGAAACTTTCAAAACCTGTGAATCCTTCAGTGACTGCATGTCCGTAATGTTTGCGACGTAACATTCTTCTGACCTTTTTCACAGTTAATTTGACTTGATCAGAAAAAGACAAAAGCCATGCTGTCTCTTTTGCATTTAAACGTTTTCAGTCTAACTCAACTCCATTTCGCTAATGAAACAGTGTCTGTCATATCACAGCTTGGTGGCAGATGTGCATGTCAAAGAGTGGGGTATGATAATTATGACACTGCAGCAGGTAGCAGTTTGGTAGATCTAATGGTGGTACACCAGTTGGTAGCACTTTGAAAGATATAGTGGGGAGATATTGAATTAATGACACCGCAGAAGAGATATTGTGTTAATGGCACCACAGCTGATAGCACCATGCTAGATCTAGTGATTAGATATTTTATTGATGATAATACAGCTCGTAGCATACCATATCACTGATACAACGGTATGTAGCAAAGAGGGAGATCTGGTCATAAGAAATTTATATATGATTTGAAATATGTTACCACTTACAAATCGAGTTAGCGGGTATTGCATTGTACTAACAGACCTGGCTGGACGTAAGGAGATCTAATAAGAAGGTATTACAGTACTCAATAAACTGTATGAAACACTTTATTCTCTATCAAGACTAATGATAATACTAATGATGAATTACATTGCTGCATAACTTGCCTCAAAATGAGGAAAATACATACCGTCAGTATATAGGAAGTCAACCCCCCCCCCATGGAAAAAAAATTGAAATGTAGGCAACGGATTTCTGTTTGCCAAGAAACACGGATAGAAAATAGTAACACATTTTGTCAGATCTCCTTAATTCCCATATCAATCCTAAATCTGTGTACATTTGCGCAGTAAAATTGCAATTTCATGTATTTCATCTTATCATTTATTGTAGGCTATATCATCTGCTTAACTGAACCTCTGATTCCGTGCCTTTTGTTATTGGGAGTATATTCTATCCATAACTCTGCCATACATTCGACATTTTTAAGAACTTGGTGAAACCTCAAACTGGTGTATGGCAATTTCCCCCCTTGTAAGCATTTTATTGTCATTCAGTTGACCACTCCTTTATTTTTTTCAGTGGATAAAATTGCAGGTTTTCCTGATGAGGAAATGAAGAAGTACAAAAGAGTAGAGACACCAAATGCAGATTACACTGTCTTTACAATGTATGGAGCTGATGATGGGATCCAAGGTATGCTTAATTTTCTTCATCATCCAGGACAGATATATTATGAAATGATACGTCCATCTCTTGTTTTTGTTAAGTTCAAAGAATCATCATGTTTCACCATGATATCTCGAATATGACAGGGAACCTTTAGTGCGAATTTGGAATAGGTGCACTGAATGACGACAAAATGAACTGATTCTGACCCATTTATATAATCAGCGAATCATCATTGTCAACATTTGGTAGGGTAAAATGTGTGATGGCATGGCCCTGACAGATGTCTTTACGTCATAATAATGCAATTGTTGTAAACTGTCTTTGGATACAGATACTCGGGTATTCCTGTGACCTTGGTTTTGCGGCCAATTTTGTAACCATTCAGTGACCACGCGTTACAAAGAAACCTCCACTATGACATGACAGATTTAATACACATTTGGCGCAAATGCATCTAGTTGGGATATAACGAGCTGATTATATCCTGGATTTTTGTGAATTGTTTGGTGATGATCATGCATCAATAGTTTAGAAGTTTTAGTTTTTCACTAATAAGACGCAAGATCCCCAAAAGGGAACTTAATTACCTATTCTGAAGTTGTAGAAGGAGACAACGATGTGGCTTCTACAGCTGTATATTGATACAGATGTGTTGAAACAGAGAACAAAATACCAAATACTGTGAATATCATACATTAAGCAGACTCCCCAACGTGTTATTGGCCTCCAAGGCCTTTCAACAGGGCAGAAAGGCTTCTTAAATTCTTTTAATGAGACCGACCTTGCATGTACAAAAGAGGTTATACTGGGGTTGACAGGCAGATCCCTTAATAAAGTGAAATTGAGGCAAAAGTAACATATGAGTCGTGCATATATATATATATATATATATATATATATATATATATATATATATATATATATATATATATATATATATATACAAATATATACATATATATATATATATATATATATATATATCTTAAGATCTTGCCTTAAAACAACCCTCACGCAACATTGCTAAGGACCTGTAATCAAGCCACTCCATACCAAGTGATCATGACATCAGTTGCTGTCTTCATTTATTCAGTCACCTCATGCAGTTTATCTGTATCTAGATATATATAGCAGTTAACGCCACATTGTTGTCCATTTCTGCAACTTCATAATAGGTAATTTACTCATACACTTTAGAAGTCGTCACATTTCAAATGAATACAAACAAGATCAACTATTATCAAGCCAGAAGCCTAAGTGTCAGTTGGACCTTTCAAGGGCACCCAAAACAAACAACAACAAAATGAATACAGAGACACTTTCTAATTGGTGCTTGTTCATAATCATGGACCTAGGTTCAACAATTGCCAAGATATGGTGGAAAATGTCACTTTGACCTATGGAGGTCACTCAAGGTTAAAATTGATATAAAAGGAAATCCCAAGGGTACCTATTAATAGTTTATAGTAGCCATGGGCCCAGAATCCACCACCACTATCAAGATATAATTCAATATATCTGATTTGCTGCTATCACAAGAATGCTAACATGTAAAAAGAAACTTGACAATATTTTCAAATTATTTTAAGTCGCCAAGAATCTGAAAAAAAGGAAAACCATGTACTAATGAATTTCGATGAGATCCAGTTTCCACTACGTTGTAACACATCCGTTGGACAGTTTGGGAGCAGAGGTCAAAAAATGCAAAAATCCAATGTCGTCAAAAATTGAAAATGAATTGTAGTGCCACCTGACAAACATAATAAGATAGTATGGAACTCAGATTGGGCATTATGGGGCTCATTGTTTGGATTTTGTGGGATTGATTAGCTTGATATATTATTGTCGACCTTTTATTAAAATTTTGATCCTCAATTGGACTTGTGAAGCACTAAAAATAAGAAAATACGAGAAGAATTTGCCAGGTCCTCAGCCCTCTTTCGTTTGTTTACAATCAATTTTTAGCAAGGCACATTTATGAATAGGATTGACCAACAGGTGTGACAACATGGTGTGACTGAGGCATATTCAAAATGAAAAGTAAACGTAAAATGTTGCTTTTTTCACATTTGTTTCCCTGTTGTCAATTCTTCGCTTTCACACCCTAGTGCTTTTGAAGTGCCATGGGAATAAATAAGAGATATGTAGCCCACATATAGTGGAAAAGCCTATCATTTTCAATATTTGTGTAAGCAGTTTTCTCATTAAATTCTTCAGCCAATTCATTTCAAGCTTAATTGAAGTGTGGGCCCGGATTTTAAGCACAGGCTGTATTTTCAAAGCTATCCATGTGTATTTTATGCACGTGTAACAGGTGGTATCTATATTTTGTTGCAGTCAAAACAGGGTTACAAATTTGGCCAGAACAATATGAGACATTACTGGGACTTGATGGTAAAAGACAAACGAAACACAAAAAGAAAGTGGAGACGGTGATTACAACATTGCAACACCAGTACAAGAATACTGAGGGACTTCTTTATATTTCACCCTGTATAAAAATTGACGATAACAAGAACAGACAAGAAGAACCCTACGGTATCATTTGTCATATAGTTGTTATCACTTCCACTCATATGCCTTTGTTACTCAGCATTACTTTTGAGGGACAAAATTTGAATGAATATTCAAATTCCTTACTGCCTTATTTGGATCAGATGCTCAGCTGTACACTAAGTATATGCACCTTTTATATAAAACATCGTGACATTACGAACAAGACGCTGAAGAATGGTAATTGGCTCCAAGATATAATAAAAGAGGTGCAAGAGAACAAGATGAATCCTGAATCATATTTACAGATTGGTGAAGAGAAGTGCAAGGCCATGGTATATTCGCTTTACACAAGCTTTGCATCATTCGTCCCCAGCACCTTTGTCTCTGACAGGGAATGTACAGAATATATTCAAACAATGAATCTCATGACAGTAGAGCAGCTCAATACCTTGCGAAAATGTCAAGCTGACACGGCAAAGGTAATTCTACTAAGAGCATTGGCAGGCACTGGTAAAACTGTGGTCGCAGTAGAGTATATGAAATGGATACGCAGTCTGGGTGTCAACACAAGTGAGGTCCTGTATGTGACTTACAGCAAGGTTCTGGAAGAACATATTAGGTAAGTTTCTATCATGTTTTGAAACACAAGTCCATATCTATGTTCATACATGTATATTTTAGTATCACATTTCTATCCCAGTCACACACGCTCCCAAGATACATTTTCCTTTCTGTGCAGTACAGAATTTCTAACAAAGACCTAAAGTCACGTGTTTGAAATTCCACAACACCAAGAGACTACTTTCAGTCAGAGAAGATCCCAGATAATTTTAATTTGCTAATGCACGTTGATTGTTTATTTGAGCGAATAAGGTTTAACTACATTTGGGTAGACTTTGCTAGTTATAGCCCAGCTGTGAGGATCATCAGGGTTAACTTAAAAGGCTTTCCCAAATAAAGGTACACCCCTAATTACATGAACTAGACAACTTTCACTGCGGATATCTAAAAGGACGAATAAGTTAACCAGTTGATAACTATTATTTATCGCCATTTCAGAGTAATAATACAGTTTAGAAGCACCTGGCAAACCCATGTTGAGCTGATGTCTCCTTGAGCTGCACTGCCTTAAGTAACGATCTTATATGTGCCCCTTTGCACAGATACACTATACCTCACATGACAAGCTCTCAGATGTTGGCCTTGAAAATTGGACAAAATCACCAAAGTGAACCAATAATAACTTTAGGTTCTACGTGGGTCTTTTGTGATTTCAAAGCAAAAGGCCACACAGTTTCAAAGAAAGCGGCGTTCATTTCACTTTTATTTTGGAACAAAAATACCAGAAATCCTACAGCATGGTCTAGTTAAGAAATAGGGTCAAGGGCTATCCAATTTTACTCAGAACATAAAGATTACCACAAAAAAATCCATGAAAAGAAAGAAGTTGCAACGCTATTCGTTGGCCAAATTAAGGGCAAGGGGCATCTAGAGGTGCGCTTTGTGGTTTAGAAACAATTGTAAAAGTGGCTTTACAAAATATAGTTAAAGATTCAACAAAATCAAGAAGTGTAAAAATTGCATCAATTACTGAGGCATGATTAGCTGCAGGTGTACAATTTGGTACAAGCACACCCTAGAAGGAGATCTGCTACGTGTATTGAGAATCTGAGCAATTGTCTTTTTTTCACAAATTGAAATTGTGAATGTGAATGGAAAGACAATAGATAAAAGAGCACTACTCGTGGAAAAGGCTAAAGTTACTGACAATTCAGCCCGTTAAACGGATCATCACTAATGAAACAGGCTAAGCTGACAGACAGTTCAGCTGGTTTAATGAATCACTACTCATATGACAGGCCAAGCTGACTGACAATTCTTCCGAATTAGTGGAGTACCGCTCATAGAACAAGCGAATCTCACTTACAATTCATCTAATCTTATGGATCAATACTCTTTATACACGCTAAACTGACTGAGCATAAAGATGATTTCATCATGTAAATTACAAAGTTATTTCACTGAAGAATTGCAATTGGTACGGTGATGAAAACCGTTTTAATAGTCAGGTTGCATGTGCATCCCCATGGGGCTGTCTAGGGACTTCCATTTTGAAAGAAACCCAATAATTTGTCAAATGTCTTCCATGCATGTCAAATGAAAAAAAAATAAATATATTCAAAAACGGTTTTAGAAAGGTGCTAAAAGTAACGATTTTAGTCGCTGCAAATGAGCTGTGAAAATGCTGTCTGCTGACAGCCTGGCAGCAGACATTTCAGTAAGCTAGCAGCCAATGTGGAGATATTAAATCCTCTTTCTAAGTGGCCTGAGACTACTTCAAAACTGTGACAATAACAGCTGCAAGCATTAACAATCTATCTTAAAGACTGTATAATCAAGTCACAAAGACTGGACATGTAGCTACGAAAAGGTTAGCAAACAGTAAGGAAATAGCTACCAAGAGTTTAGCAGTCATCAAACATATAGCTGTAAACTGACGAGCAAAAATTGAATTTATAGCTATCAAGAGCTGCCAGCAAGTTTACACTTAGGTGTCAACATTCACACAGAGGTGTCAGCATTTGCACATAGGTGTCAACATTTACATATAGGTGTCAACATGGAAGCACTAGGGCAAAACTTCGCTTTAATGTATCATTTGATCACTAGTACTGAAGGACAAAAAATTATGTGGTTTCATAAAAATACAAGTATTTTAATATGCAAAGCAAACCATGAAAAGGCTACAATATCAAAATGTGTATCACTAAATTTTAACAAACCTGGTATAATCAAATTTTACACAAAGTTTCTGTATTCTGCAACAAAACCTAATTGCCTTAAATTATTTTGGGGGAAGAAAAGTACAATCTGGAATATGACCACTAAGCAGTGTTGCATATGATTTATCTTAATACTCACAATGAGTGGGATGTGCTATATTTAGTGAATCGGCAATCGCATAAAATATACCAATACATGAACCAGATCCAGAAAAATTTGCATTTTGATGTAGTTTTATTTTTAAAATGTAGGAAATTGTACATCTCAGATACTTTATTGACTCTGATTTTTTTTAATTCCTCTTATTTTCTCTTATTTTTCATACAATTGGTATAGCTAAGGTCCATAATGCATTATATTTTAGTTCAACACCAATATAAATTTGCTTTATGGAGTTAGAAATTTGTACTGATTGCTAGATATTTTCCTATTGGATTTGTAACTTCGTAAGAAATGAGAAACAAGTACTTCTGCAACTGTGAAGTATATCATTTTCATCCTTAAGAAAAAACAACACTAGTTTAAACGTCCAAAAATAAATTAAACATTGCATTTTACATCACTGCATACTTGAATAGTCTGAAAAAGTCAGTTGTATATTCAGAGTTTGTTTAGACATTAGAAGCTTGATTCTACCACTTGTCATGTATGAGAATGCACTACACTAAACAGCGACTAGATGGCAGTCTTTAACGATACGCTGCTGTGTATGATGGCCCCTGAGTATCAAGCAAACCTTGGACACAGTGCTATCAACAGATCGAAAAACAGTGGACATGCAGGAATGCATAGAGTGTCAAGCATTGAACATATGAAATACTACACCTATTGATGGATGGCCTCAGGAGAAGATCTCGTCATAGTCTAAGCTGTAAACAGGCTTGCTCAGTTCAGAAGACTGGTGTTCCATGATACTTAATATCCACAAGTTAAACCCAAGAAAGGAAGTGTCATTTAGAATCTAGAATGTTTCATTTTAGCTCTCTCATTTTGCCATGTACAGTCCACAATGCTTCATCTTAGGTCTCACATTGTCATAATTGGATAAAGCAGCTCGGTAGGAAGTGAACAGTTTGCCTATCATAATTACGATTATGTGGATTTCTTTTAAACAAGGTTGAAATTATTCATACTAATGGATAAACAGAAATTCCTTAAAAAGTCAGACTTAATATAGCAAGGTGAAATATACCAGAGTATGAATACAATTAGTTTTAGAAATTTCCAGACTAGCCGACAGTTTCCATGCATTCAGGCCAGAGAACGTGGTCAAACTGCCCATAATAATAAGTGACCATTGTTGTTCCTAGATTGTTGAAACCCGTTAATCAAATAAAAAAATACAAACTAGGAAGTAAAGTGACGTTTTAAGAAACATTGGATATTCTATGCATCTATAGTGCGTCTCTCGACTAATAGGTTGAATACTGATGGCTCCCCTGGAGGCAAAATTAGAAAGTGTTATACTTGTTGAGACTGGCTACTCTAGCCAAGATTTCACTTGGCAGATGGCATATCTTCTGATAATTAATGATTCAAAGTGTGAGGGATCCATACTGAAATGTGAGCATTTCTGTAGGGTGTGCATTTACAATACATCAATAGAAGCTCGGGCTGACAATAATTGACTCAAGAACAAGCTGCATTACTTTTAAAATAGGTGTGTTCGTCCCTGCATTTTCTGTCAATAATATTTAACTTTTTGTTTTGTTTTATGCAGTCAAAAACAAAAACACGTACAAACCACATCCTGCATTCCCATAATGACCTAGAGTGGACGTTTGCTTCTTTATTACATTAATATATAAAATGTTCGACTTTCATTCTTTATTTTGTACATTGATATAAAGGAATAAATTTGGTTTCTTTCTCACAATATCGCCAAACTGGTCCTTCGTGAATCGTATTCTTCATCCCTTTGCATGTTTTGTTGAAATTAACATGGCCTAACGATGATGAATACCCCACATTATTGAGCACTTGTATTGAGATAAACATTTTCACACAAACATGGTTGAAACTGTATTAATTGAAAAGTATGGCTCCTGCACAAAACATTAAGAGCACCAAATATGGTCTAATCTAAACATTGAGATTGTCATAAGATATAAAACCTGTTTAACAAACAGGTCTAAACATGGTTTGTAATGCTAGTTGTTGTAGTAAATGGTCACTTTGAGTCCACAAAGGTCTAGTACAAGATAGGAAAGATGTGAACCCAGTGAGTTCGGTATGATGTAATCGTCTGCCTTATCTTTATATTTTACTGGAATTTATCGCTGAAGGTTTCGTTTTATGATATAATTTTTTTCTACGCTGCAATCAACCTCCTGTTTAAGATATACTTTGCCCCATAAAAAAGTAGCAATTAGCTACTGTTAAAATATTATAAATTAATGTGAAATTATCATGCCAAAAGTATCAGTTTCACACCTTCGCTTTTATTTTACCCTCCCCTGTAGTGTCATGAAATTACAGACAATCGCTTAATCAGAAAAAGGAAAAGGTGAAGGTCATTTGAAAAATGTAAACAACCAAGCTTTTACAAAGCGCCCAGTTCATTGCACTGTCCAGCCTCAATTTAATTAATTAGTACCCACAAAAATGTATCTATTATAAAACACGCCTTCAATACAGATCTAGTTTGTAACACATGGTGGACGATTTTCACTATGTTCCGGATGACAAGGCAAGTTATTTTGGCCACAACTCCATTCTTTTTGCCCTCATTGGACGGCACAAAAAAATACGTTGCCAGAATAGCTCAGTATTCAAACCATATGGGTCTGAAAATGTGGTATTAATATAGAAATGGTCTTCGTCTAGGTAGTCTTACCTTTGGAATGTACTATATATATATATATATATATATATATATATATATATATATATATATATATATATATATATATATATATATATATATATATATATATATATATATATACACATATACATATATATATTTATGTGACTATCTTGTATTTGCAGAAAAATAAAGTTGCCATGGTGTCATACGCAAGCAGGGGAACCTCTGTGTCAAGTAACCACCATAAGTGATATGCTGACATGGGAAGAGCTACCTATTAAATTTAAAGCGGTCAGATGGTGGATACTGGATGATGTTCAAAATTTTTCCTTTGTGGAGAAAAAGGCGACACCTTCTAAAAACCAAGATAAAGACTGGCCCCAAGATAGAGATAGGCCTGAAGTAAGTCATAGCCGTGAGGAAAAGATGCACCACAAGACTCATGGTTCCATGCTTACAACGGCCCACTCAGCTTTAGCTGTGATGCCACGTGACACACAGATTACTGAAGAGAACCCAAGCCCTGCCAGGCGGCCATTAATCAGAAGTCAGCCTGCCAAAACAGTGGAACATCCAAAATCGCATATTTTCAACACATCTGGACTATCCAATACGTGGCTAACACAACTGGAGACCCTGGCTTCTCAAACAAACATGGAGAAAATGTTGTTGATCTGTGACCCGACTCAAGCTCTTGGAAAAGGTGGACAAAAAGAACTGGAATCAATTCAAAACGTTATAAACTTTGATACCCACTTAACATTGAAACAAATAAGTCGCAATTCTATTGAAATCAGCAAATTTATTAAGGAACTGATACCTAGCAATGTACTAAAAGACAGTGGGTATACTGGCCTGGAAATAGAGGATATGGTTGCACACAAATATAAAGGAACGGAACCAGAAAGAAATGTTGATTGTTCATACGACTTTGATGCTCTCGAAGACATGATGAATGGCCTGCAACATAAACTGCTGAATACAGGTACAATCCAGGAGGACGACGTAGGGATAATAATTGATAAAAGTGCAGTTACAGCAGAAACCATGGCATCTGGGATGATTAAAGCAGATACAGAGATAGAGTGGAGCCCTTTGGATGATTTTGTAGGCATAGAAAAGCCATACATTATAGCTGTTCTGGGCTCTAACGCACACTGGTGCCAGAAAGTGGCACTAGCATCGAGGGCCAGGGTCGGGCTATATTGGACAGAACTAAAAAAACAAGTTTCTTCAGATAAACTGAAACAGCTCTTTGAGAGTAGGAACAACTCATACATTGCATGGGTCACTTCAGGTAAAGACTTTTCATTGCAGCTGTCTTAATGATATATTTTGCACAAGTAGGATTTTTTTCAGGAAACCAAGCTTGACAACATGATTAGGGTTTACCCATTTTCACCACTGTAAGTGTCATTCTGTGACAAATAACTGAATAATGGCTGTGATACTGCAATCATAACAAAACTCAGCATAAGATTCAATAATCACAATGAGCAAAAACATCCATTCACACAAGCATGGCGATAGCCCTCTATTATGGTTAGACCATGAGGGTCAGACTGTAGTTCTTTCTTATCATCATGCTGTATTACTTTTCTGGTGGGCATGTTGTGGTCCACTCTAATGGCAAGACCATACATCTCATACTGTAATCCTTTCCGATGTTCCTCCAATCTGACCACTCTAGTGGGCAGGCTGTAGCCCTTTCAAATGGTCAGATTATAAGGGTCATAATGTAGTCTCTTCTTATGGTTATGCTATAACACCTCTCTAGTAGGCAGGCTGTGGCCCTTTCTGAGGGTTACAGCATAATCCTGCCTTTTCAGCAGAGTGCAGCAGGCATCTATATATCTAATGCAAACGCTTTCACCCTTTCCAGTGAGCAGGCTGCATTACATATCTATAGGCCTGACCCTATCACTTGTATCATGATCATAATATAGTCCATCTTATAGGTGAAATTGTAGCTTTCTCTTACAGTCAGACTTGACTATCTCTTCAACAGTCAGGCTAGGGCACTGTGTAACAGTCACACTGTACTAGCTCTTTGTCGATCTGACTAGTTTTCTATAATAGCCATATTATAGCCCTCTCTGCTGGTCAGACTGCTCTCTTCCCTGGCCAGATTATCCATCTCTAATGGTCAGACCATGGCCCTCTCTGAGTGTCCGATTAAACAACCACTCTAATGGTCCGACTGTAAACCTCACTAAAAATCAAGCTGTACTTCCTCGCCAATATGGTCATATTGCATTATGTCTCACATGGTCACACTGCAGCACACCATATTGGTCAGGCCACAGATTATAAGAAATGTGTAACCAATTTGATCAACCAAGTGCAAGTTGCAAAAGAATTTATTGAATATTCAACAAGGCTATTCCCCTTACAGCTGAATCACAATGTTTATATATATATATATATATATATATATATATATATATATATATATATATATATATATATATATATATATACATATATATATGTATGTATGTGTGTGTATGTATAAACATATATTTACGCACACACATATATATGTATATAACACCTATACACATATATATGTATATATGTGTATAAATATATATACATATATATACATATATATACATATATACACGCATATGTATATAAATGTGTGTGTGTACATGTGTGTGTGTGCGTGTGTGTGTGTGTGCATGTGTGTGTGTGCGTGTGTGTGTGTGCATGTGTGTGTGTGCGTGTGTGTGTGTGCATGTGCGTGTGTGTGTGCATGTGTGTGCATGTGTGTGTGTGCGTGTGTGTGTGTGCATGTGTGTGTGTGTGCGTGTGTGTGTGTGTGTGTGTGTGTGTGTGTGTGTGTGTGTGTGCAAACTTATGATGCACCTTTTGTGCCGGGGATATATTAAATGTCATTGTTGGATTGATCTAAAATTATTCACCTAGTAGCGTGTCCTTGCGTGGGTCACTGTCATGATTTTGAGCTGAGTCAGCTGGGTGTGTCATACAACTCTCTGGCACCTGATATTAAGCCAGTCATGTATCTAATTCTGTGACAAGTACAAGCCATCACTTAATAAATCCAGCAATATATATGTGTCAGATAGGTCACGAAAAAATAACCCATATTCACAAGTTTCAACCCAATAATGAGCAATACAAAGGTATATACATCAAAAAGCAAGGATACAAGTGTAACGATATCATCAACATTCACCTTAATACCAATGTAAAGGAATAAATATCACTCCTGACGTAAGACAGGGAGTCACCTATAAAAGGCAACTGGTGGTTTTAAACTGGTCCTCTCAACTTTTGAAAAACTCTTCATTAACTACAGACTTCAAGGTTATTTTTCAAAAATATATAGGCCTAACCACCAAAAATTGATCAATGGAGCTCAAAATAAAAAGAGACATGGTAGGCCTGTGTTTTCTTGCTTCTTCTGACTTATCAACTCAGTTGACAGCAAAAAGAGAAAGTAAGAATACCTCATTTTCGTGATACGGATGAATTTGGATTATTAAAAAACGCTCTATCTCCATTATAACTAGGAGTCGGTGAGCACAGCCCACCACACAAGATATCCAATAAAGTATTTATCAAATCTTGACCTCCAAAATTCCGGTGATTGTGCTCAGTTACAGACAAATTTGGGACATGCTGTTACCCACATGACTGACACTGCACATGCACTGGTTGGTTTTACCCAATAACTGACAGTAAAGGGACAGGGTGGTTTTCACTTGACACATTATTATGACTTTTGACACATTTTCAAAATTACAAAAAATCGGTTAGGGTATCCGCTCATGTTAGCACTGTTGAAACAAGAAGAGAAGCAAATCTGACGTCCTACATAGGCCGTTGGCTTACATTTCGTAAATGTAGGATCCTTGGCTCATGGTTACTGCTAAACATTCATAGCTAGAACTATCAGTAACTCGAGGAGTCATGATGACAGTTTTCAGGATACAATTCCCTTTGCCAGCTACCACATGTAAAGTTGCACTCATTTTAATTACAATTGAGATTCAATTTAAAAAAACAAAAAGAAAGGAAGAAAACTTAGAGAAATAGATTAAAGAAAAAGAGAGAAAGAAAGAAGCGAAGAAAGAACAAGAAAGAAAGAAAAGAAACAAAGAGAAACAGAAAGAAAGAAAGAAAGTAAGAAAGAAAGAAAGAAAGAAGGAAAAAGAGAGAGAGAAAGAAAGAGAGAAAGAGAGAAAGAAAAAAAAGAAAGAAAGAAAGAAAGAAAGAAAGAAAGAAAGAAAGAAAGAAAGAAAGAAAGAAAGAAAGAAAGAAAAAGAACTACCATGTCTGTATTTTCAAAAGGGAAAAGAATGGCTTGGGTTAACAGCTTGTCTTCACATACCTTGCACGCACAGGAAAGATGTTGATTCAGTCCAAATCCTGGCACTGAAATAGCTGTGATCAATTTTCCATCGCTCCTAATTTGCATAATTTAACTTAATGAGCCTTGCTTTCATTATTGATTGAAAACTGGTTTCTTAACAACATAATATGTTGGTCTACTTTCTAATTACATTGGCATTTTCATATTAGTAACATGCAAAAAAAAAATCATTTTGCCCCATATCTCGACCTACATGTATGTCTTGGTCTCTCCCAAGAGCTTCATATGCTGCTGATTCTTTTCGTTTGGTGGATGAAAATGGAGACATTTCCCTGGGTCCCCGGCTCAATAAAGTGTGGTTCATCAGTATACAAATACACTCTTCTTCAAGTCAATATTTAAATAACCCTCGTATGTGCCAACAAACAGCCACCGCTAGGTGAGACAGAAACACCAAAAACATAATTTATCTGACCATTAATCTGTCATCTCATTAGAGGGCACCAGGCCATATTTATGTTTGTGTGCCACAACAGACATATTGTTTTTCAAGGAATTCTTCCTTCTTTCTTTCTTTCTTTCTTTCTTTCTTTCTTTCTTTCTTTCTTTATAAGCAAATTTGTCCGACATTTCATTTGAAAATTACATGTAGAAACTCAAAACTAGGATTTTTTATACTTCCATACATGAAGTCTTGAGTTTTGTAAAGAGGTTCAATAGTTTTCAAAATTAAGCAAATTAGGGCCATTTGAAAATTTATATCTTGGATATCTTCAAAACTATCATAGGTACAGGTAACCAATCCAACTTCAATTAGTATGCTCGTAACACTGCACATTTTTATAATTTACATGTGACCTCTAAAGGTCAGAGGTCAAGGTCATCTGGACCTTTGAAATTTTCATGCAGCCTTAACTCGGTCAATTTTTATCAAATTTAGATCAGTTTTGGCTCATATTGTGGCTATTGTAACACCTCAGATTTTTGTAGTTTACATGTTACCTCTAAAGGTCAAAGATCAAGGTCATTTGGACATTTGAATTTTTTTTCTGACGATAACTAGGGACATTTGTTTTCCAATTTTGATCATATTGGGCTCAAATCGTAGATATTGTAACACTGCATTTTTTTTGTTATTTAAATATGACCTCCAAAGATCAAAGATCAATGTCGATTGAGCCTTTGAAAATTTTATCTTGCCAAAACTTGGTCTATTTTTAACCAATTCTGATTATGTCGGACTGAAATTATTACTATTGTAACACTGCACATTTTTGTAATTTAATTGTGACCTCTAAAGTTCAAAGGTCAAGGTCATTTGGACATTTGAAATTCTATCTAGCCAGAAATTGGTTAATTTGCATCAAATTTTGATCATGTTGGGCTCAAATTGTAGCTAATTTAATACTGCATATTCTTGTTTTAGCATGTGACCTCTTTAGGTCAAAGCTCAAGGTCATTTGGACCTTTGAAATTTACATCCAGTCATAACTCAGCCAGTTGCCATCCAACTCTAATCATTTTGTACTCACATGGTTGGCATTGCACAAAAACACATTTTGGTTATTAAAGTGTAATCTCTAGTGGTCAAAGGTCAACGTCATTCAGCCGTATGAAAGTTTCATCTAGTCGTTACGTAGTCAATTTTCATATGATTTGGTTCGTGTTGGGCTTAAATTGTGGGAATTGTAACACTGCACATTTTCGTAATTTACATGTGACCTCTAAAGGTCAAAGTTCAAGGTCATTTGGACTTTGAAATTTTCATCCAGCCATAAGCTTATTGTAATGTAAAGTACCAAAGGACAAAAGTTATAGCATCTAATAGATACAACTTTTGAAGGCACACAGACAGATTTGTTTTGAAGCAAATTTTTTTTTCTAGTTTCTATTGTTGTATGGAGTTTTACATCATTTAAAAACGTACAAGGCCCTCTTTTCTGTTTTTCTCGGCAACTTTAAAATGTCTTAATGGTGGAGCAACAGCACGTTTTAAGTGCGAGCTCATTGGCTGTCGAAAGCTCTGCCCACCAAAGAGAGCACCTGGAAGAAACAAGTAAGCACTGACCCAAATCTGAATGCAGGTATCCTAAAAGACCGGCAAACAATGAAAGATCTGGAACAAGGTGAACATCAATTTGGGTGCAGTGTGTACCAATCCATTCCCTGTCACGTTGGCATTTATATGGGGACAGGCACCGCAAAAGCAAAAGCTTTACAATTATTGTAAAATACTGCATTCAAAAGTCCTCAGGAAGTCACTAAACTGAACACCGTGGTTTCCTAGAATATATTTTCTTCTTACTTATTTATTTATTTATTTATTTATTTATTTATTTGTTTGTTTGTTTGTTTGTTTGTTTGTTTGTTTGTTTGTTTGTTTGTTTGTTTATTTATTTATTTATTTATTTATTCATTCATTCATATAAGAATATGTTCACCCTGGGTGACCCTTTCAGAGCACAGCTCTGTGCTTCCAAGGGGCCCAGCATACATCTACATGAATAACTTAAATAAAAAAATGAATGTAAAAGGAAACAAAACTGAAACTAACTAAATGCTTATAAGCGTTAATATGACAAGGCGAGATTACTAAACAAATCTTCAAGACTAGAAAACTAAAGGGAGTTGAGAAACACAGGTACTAAGATACATCATTTTAAAAAGTGAGCCTTGTACTGACATTAAAAATCACACACATTTTTCCAGTCCTTTAAGCAGTCCGGCAGGCTATAAAAAATGCAAGCACCTTCATACACAAGCGAACGTTTGAATATACTTTTTTTTTAGAAAAAGGAACATGGATATTATTTCCCGTTGTGTATCGTGCTGAATAGTGATTAATTTCGTTTAGAAGGCAGATTTGGTCTCAAAGATAGTTAGGTGCTAGACCATACCTGCATTTGAACATTAGAATAGCCATATGAAACTGCGCCCTCTCTTTAATTGTCCTCCATTTCAAACTTCTAACAATGTCTACACACCTAAGGTTTACATGATCATGATTACTCGAGACTATTCTGGTTGCAGCGTTTTGCAGCCTCTGTGCTATTTTAAGCCCCTTCTCTTAAGTCTTAATTAATGGTTGTCTATTTTCTTTTTTAAAATATTCTTTCGAGATCGCATCATTAACTGTTTTCATCATGCAATATTTGCTAATGATGTTCGTTTGTACCGTTTATTGTTACTTGATTCCCAACATTTATTGGTATTTTACAATACTTTGCATAGGCGTAGGGTTTGTGTACATGTGTATGGGAACATGTTTTGTCGTGGTTGTTCTTAATTGCCATATAACCACATACAATATTTGGTTTCTAATTGGCCCTCATACTATGTATGTACTTGTTTATAACAAATTTGTAATGTACGTCTACTTTTTGATAGGTTATCACATGTGTTTCAACTCTATGTGGCTCAAGCATATTATCATTATGAATCACATGTACAGTGCTTTTCCACGCTTATTGATGAGAACAGTTGTGTCCCAATTACTTACACATTTTTCGTCCTCTCATTTGTATTCTATTTGGTGCGCAACCATCCCAGAATGTAAACACTGTTTACAGCTAACTTCCTTTGAGATTCACTTACTCTATATCATATCTTATGTTTGGATTGCAAGCTACTTTTGCAAGTATTACTGTTGTTATTACCGTCAAAGATTACTTGTAACTTATATAGAAAACTCTGTTCTATCTTGGAAGTATGTTAAACTTGATGATTATTTGCTCATAATTATATCTTCTGGTGGAAGCCGGGGGACATATTGTTTTATTGCCCGTTTCTTCCGCTTGTTGTTGTTGTTGTTGTTGTTGTTGTTGTTGTTGTTGTTGTTGTACAGGTTCTTCAACACTTGGTTTCCGTGCGATAAGTCTTGAAGGACTGGGCAGAATTTGATGAAACTTGGTAGGGTTATGTATGTAGGCAAGACCTAGGTTAAGATTGTATTGGATGACCTTGAGCGAATTCTCAAGGTCACAGGGTCACTTATGTGAAATTGGTTTCCGTGCGATAAGTCATGAAGAACAGATGGAATTTGATGAAACTTGCTAGGATTATGTATCTAGGCATGACCTAGATTTGGATTGTATTTGGATGACCTTGAGCGAATTCTCAAGGTCACAGGGTCACTTATGTGAAATTGGTTTCCGTGCGATAAGTCTTGAAAAACTTGATGGAATTTGATGAAACTTGGTAGGATTATGTATCTAGGCAAGACCTAGGTTGGGATTGTATTTGGATGATCTTGAGCGAATTCTCAAGGTCACAGGGTCACTTATGTGAAATTGGCTTCCGTTCGATAAGTCATGAAGAACTTGATGGGATTTGATGAAACTTGGTAGGATTATGTATCAAGGTAAGACCAAGGTTGGGACTGTATTTGGGTGCCCTTGACGTAATTTTCAAGGTCACAGGTTCACTTATGTGAAATTGGTTTCTCAGCAATAAGTCTTGAAGAACTTGATGAAAATTGCTAGAGTAATGTATCTAGGTGAGAGCTAAAATAGGATTGTAATTTTCGAGCAAACTTTGTCATTTGTAATTTGTTATCACCTGTAGCTTATTCAGAGACGTAAGTGTTCCACCAGGAGACATTTGATTTTCTGTTGGAAAATCAGTCTGTTCTAGTTTCCCCACTTTTAATCTTACTGGCAGGGGATATACAACTCAATCCAGGGCCTGCTACTAATTTTCGAGATATAACTCTCTGTCATATTAATGTTCGCAGTCTGACTCAGGATAAAATGCGGTGTATCTGTGCGGACATTGCCCACCAGCACGATATTATAGCCCTGTCTGAAACGTTCTTATCTCAGAATTCATCCGACAGTAATTTTGTGTTGCCTGGTTTCCACTCACTTACGCGTAGGGATCGCCCTAGCGGCCTGGGTGGAGGTGTTGGACTGTATATTTCTCAACAGCTTCTAGCATCTAGGCGTCATGATCTGGAAAGTCCCGACTTAGAACTTTTGTGGGCAGAAATTAAATTACATAATAATTCCTTTTTATTAGAGGTTGTCTACAGACCACCCGATTCGCCCGTGTCATTCTGGGGCAATTTGCAAACCAATCTTGATCACCTCAAAACTGTAGGTATTGATAACATTATTATAACAGGCGATCTGAATGCTGATTTTACTACAGCACCAGGTAGAAAACTTGATCATTTTTGTACAACAAATTTTCTTGTCCCCCATATACATGAACCTACGCGTACAACTCATAATACATCAAGCTGTCTCGATCAAATAATCTCTAATATTCCAAACTATATTTTAGAACCACACGTTTTGCCACCGATTGGTAATTGCGATCACTGCGTGTTGTCTGCCAATATTTTATTCCGACGGAAGATTGAAACTGCTTATAAAAGATTAATTTGGGAATATGAAAAGGCAAATTTTAATGATTTTCGTGACCACTTAAGTCGGATATCTTTGGATAATTACTTTTTATCCAATGATATAAATGAGTGCTGTCTATATTGGACGGAAGGCTTTCTACAAGCCGCTAAAGCTTGTATACCCAACAAAGAAGTTATAATCCGGCCTGACGATTTACCGTGGTACACTTCAGCCTTGCGCTGCGAAAAGCGCAAAGTTATGCGAGCTTTTTCGAAAGCAAAAGACAGTTATCACGGACCTCATAGCCAGGAACTATGGGCTTCATATAATCGGCTTCGCAACCAATATCAGGAGCATCTCCATACTGCTGAAGAGCAACATAATAGCAAATTAAGTAATTCCCTTAAAAGTCCCCAAAAGAAAAATAAAGCTTGGTGGAGGACTGTAAAATACTTTTTAAATAAAAATCATCGCCAAACTATACCATCCTTGCTTTGAGATGGTAAACATATAACCGATAATGCTTCCAAAGCTGAAGAATTTAATGCCTTTTTCTTAAGACAAAACATTGATACATCAGCAGCCCGTAACCTTACTTCTCCCGATCACCCCACTAATACTATCAGGAATTTGGAAATTTGTGAAAATGAAGTTCTTGATATACTTAAATGCCTTGATACAGCAAAAGCTACTGGTCTTGATGGAATAAGTCCAAGACTCCTGAAAGAAGCTGCCCCGATAATTTACAAACCACTTACGAAATTATTTAACATGTCCCTAAATCTAAAGCAGTTCCCATCCATTTGGAAAAAGCACATGTCACACCACTCCAGAAAAAAGGAGATGATAACTTATGTAATAATTATTGTAGTGTGTCCTTATTAAGTTGCACAGGTAAAATATTTGAAAGGGTAGTTTTTAAACATGTTTTCAACTTCTTTCGCGATAACATGATCATTTCGGTCAATCAATCTGGTTTTATGCCTGGTGACTCGACAGTCAACCAATTACTTTCACTTCACCACGAATTATGTGTAGCCATTGATGAAGAAAAAGAAGTGCGAATTATATTCCTTGATATAAGCAAAGCTTTCGACAAAGTTTGGCATGAAGGTCTTTTATATAAATTGGAGAAAAACGGTGTAACTGATAATCTTTTGAGCTGGTTCCAAGACTATCTTCACAATCGTAAACAAAGAGTCGTCCTTAACGGACAATCCTCTAGTTGGGGTACCATTACTGCCGGTGTGCCCCAAGGTTTCGTTTTAGGCCCCTTATTATTCTTAATCTATATTAATGATATTGTGAATGTTGTGAATTCAAATATCAAACTTTTTTCTGATGACACTTCGCTCTTTCTTACCATTGACGATCCAGCCCATGGTGCAGCGATCATGAATAATGATCTTTCTTCTTTGGACGAATGGTCCAAAGACTGGCTTGTCTCCTTTAACGCACAGAAAACCGATGCAATGCTTGTTTCCTTTAAGCACGCACGCGATCACCCTCCTCTCATCTTCCAGGGTCACCAACTTGAGAATGTACCCGAACACAAACACTTGGGGCTTACTTTAAAATCAAATCTAAAATGGAATTCCCATTGTGACTAAAGCATCTAAACCGTTAAATGTCACGAAAAGCTTGCAGTATCGTTTAGATCGTGAAACACTAGAAGTGATTTATATGTCCTGTATCAGATCTATCATGGAATATGGCAGTGAAGTCTGGGATGGTTGTGCACAATCCGATAAAAAATTCTTGGAAGATTTACAATTAGCTGCGGCCCGTATTGTGACGAGAGCAATGAAAACTACGCCTAGTGAGAAGCTGTATGAAAAAACGGGATGGGAAAAATTATCTGATCAAAGGGAAAGGTCCAAGCGGATCATGATGTACAAAATTGTTCATAAATTAACCCCCAGCTATCTTTATACTGCTCTCCCAAATGTCCCAACTCCGGTGGACAACCCTCACCCTACCAGGTCAAGTTCTAATTTAAGATCGCGCTCTGAGTTATCTTCCTTTGATTCCAGAACAGTTTTCTTTCAAAAATCATTTTTTCCTTCCGCTATCAAATTATGGAATCTACTTCCGTCGGAAACTAGAAACTTATCGACTCTAGCTCAGTTTAAAAGGAAAATTTCCCCTCCCAGATCATATCCCGTCAGATATCCAGAATTACTTAATGTTGGTAAGAGACATTTATCTATTATACACTCCCGCTTACGTATGGGCCGCAGCCAATTAAACGAACATCTGTTTAAAACAGGTATAAAAGAATCTGCTATTTGCTCATGCGGAGCAGCTTCAGAAAGCATCTGGCATTACTTTCTTACGTGTCCCCGTTATGGTGCTGCTCGAGATATCCTTCATACATCAGTTAGCGCTCTGGCACCATTCTGAAAAAACAATTTTGTTTGGCAGCGATCTTTGTAATCTTGAAGACAAAATGAGCATTTTTCTAGCAGTACAAGAATTTATAGAAAAAAGCAAACGTTTTCAAAGTGGAGCAGTAACGTAGTTTTTTACTTGCAAATCTATTGATATTTTATGCAATCCCGGCAGTGGTAATCTATATGCCCCTCTGTCTGTGCTCGTTTTAGTGGTGTCTATCTCTTCTATGTATCCTCCGCTACACCGCTCATCGATTCATTCCATTTACTGACTCGATTAGCGATGATACTCAGGAGTTGTATTGTGCCGTTCGTCCTGTTATTTATCTGCAAGAAGGATTAATATAGGGCCACACCCTGCTTCCTAATCGTATTTCTTCAGAAATAAAATACGTTTAAGCCAACCCCCTTTTCCATACAAGTACCCCACACAGTGTCGGCGTAATCAATACAAGGTAGCATTGTTGACTTAAATATAAATTCTCAAGTTTGTCTTAGCAAAATCTTACTTAATCGTCTTAGTACGGCTAGTTTCCCCTTGACTTTTGTATGCGGTTTCTTCACGTGCGTATTCCAAGTGCGTATTCTTCTGTCGTAACAGGCTGTGCGTGGTTACCATGTGCCCCTATTCCCTGTGAAGCGTGAGCCTTCATTTTCTCACTAATGGAAGCCAAAACTTATAAAAACGTGGCTCATTTGGGTTAAAAAAAGTTGACTTCAGGTCTGTCGTTCACATGCAGATGACGCTGTAATGCACGATACAGGGAATCTGGAAGGCATGACTTTTTATCATTTCTTTTTGCTTTCTGTAGAAAGAAAAAACTAATGCGGCATTTCGTCAATGATATGTATATTTTTGTGATATCTTCAGAAATGGGATAACAATCTGCCTGTCTTGTCTCGGCCAATGGATTAGTCCATTTTACCCACTGCAGATACACATCGACGCCGCATTCATTAGTATTTTGTGTGTTTTCCGGGACCACTTGTTTGAATATTTCATCTAATTCTGATGCACTCACCGGCTTGTCAAAGCGCGTCACTGCAGAAATAGGGAGCTCCCTGGCAGATGTAACTAGCAGAATGTGACTTTTTTTCCTGGCCCCCATTTGGAATAAATCTTTAGTTGAGATACCTTTCAGGTCCTCCGACGTAAATTCCTAGGCAAACAGAGCATTCTCCCCCTCACCCAAAGTTAAAGCGTCCGACGGGTCCTACATATTTTTTTCGATGTGCAAACATGTGCAGGCAGAATAAACACCCATGTGGTTAAAATTAGCTTGATCATCGCTTTGACATGGAAGTGGACACATGTGTTCTATCGTGTGCACGGGAGGACCCACCTTTTAACACCTATATAAGATGCTAGCCAATCAGTGTTGCGTGTTTAGTAGGTTAAAAAGCAAGGTGAGAAGTCAAAACATTTTCATGTCACCTACGGGCTCCGCCCTTCGGTAACATTAAAATGTTTTAACGTCCCACCTTGCCTTTTAACCTACACTAAAGTGAAAGTGCGCTCCCTGTTACAGACTGCATTTTCATTGGCCCATCAAAATCCACGCCTCCTGAGCAGGTACGCGAGAGCCAGGTGGAAAAGAAATAACAAATGTCAAAATACCATGAGGCAAGCTGAAAAGAGACAAAATTTATATGGCACGGAAGTGTTATGCAATGTTAGATAACAATACCTTAGCCGCAGTGCCAACTACATGAGACAGGTAGTGAAAATAAGCTATGTGACAGATTTGACATTTTAGTGTGCAAAATTGTTGTACACTTATTTACCACACATCACATATCTGAAATAAAACAGGTGCGCCAAATAAATAAACAGATATACTTTAAGTTGCCTTACTTTGAAATAACCACCATAAAGATGCACCAGTACCTAAAGTAAACAGAAGAGAAACTGAATGGTTTCATTCCTTCAAGGCCAGAGATATTTTGAAATAGAATTATATCTATCTAGTCAATCTCGATTGGCAACTTCTATTTCAAAAGACATTTATAATGATAAGTATTTATGAGAATATTTCATTTCTTTTTAGTTTTGTGGAACTCATTTCTCCATCGTGCCCACTGCATTTAAACTAAAGCCCGCAGCTGGCCTACTTGTTTGCAATTCGCGTAGTTACTACGCTGAGGAACAGCGCTCCTCACCTTCCCGTCTGACTATGTGTCCGACGGGTTCGTCCATTCTATTACCTGTGTGCTCAGCGACATATGTTTTTGCTGGCAAAATTGTGTCTGTAAGGGTGACATTTGCCTGCGGAGCAGACTCTAACATTGTTGTTCACGTAGCACTAGGCCGATTCGCAGGCAATGTTAGCAATTGCTGGAAACAAATCGTAGATCCAAAATGTCTTGCAAATCGTCATCAGCCCAAAACAAAATTTCCGTCTGCATTTTCCATCTTAATTGATAAGACCCGAACTGTACACATTTGCATGGTATAATGTCTTGTGAGCAAGTGTGGAAACTGGCGTTCGCTTGGCTACTCGACACCCACGTGACTTAATCCTTACTTTTGTTCAGATAAATTTCTTGTGCTAACTAATCTAGTTCTTGTTTTAAAGTTTTTATTTTTATTTTTCGTCAGATAGCCATGAATTAGGGATTCTGATTTTATGGGACGATAACTGAAGTATGCTGGTAACTGTTTATTAACAAATTTGCCTATGCCAGGAAACAAAAGCAAATATTCACTTATGTAATATTGTGAAAGTTGTTGAAGGAAAATGTCACATAATTTAAACCATTTTTAGCTTTTGAAACTTGGTTCTGTATGTGTGAGTTACTTACTATGATTTACTTTTATTGGAGGATGAATACATTCAAAGTGTATTCATCCTTCTATCGCGACCACACCAACTCAGTCTCTGCGACTGATAGGCGCGTGCGTAGCTTGCGCCATGCACAGACAGCATCAATGCCATAACCAATCGGTGTTGGTTTCTAAGTTGGTTATGAGGCAATATGAGAGTAAACAGACTTCACTGACAGCCGGGGCTCTGCCGTTGGCTGTCATCAAATTCTGTTCAACTCGCATCTTGCCTTATAACTGACACTTGATCCTACAGTGATTGAATAATATTTTGTAGCATTGTCGCGCACTGTGCTTTGTGTGCAATGAACGAAGCGAAACTTTACACCTCTGTGCCAGGAAACAAAAGCAAATATTCACTTACGTAATATTGTGAAAGTAGAATCAGATGATCTGTTCTGCTGGACATTTGAACATTCGACATTTTTGTAGGAGAACAAAATGGCAAATATGAACGAGAACAGAGACTTAAATGTCCTAATCCAGAATTAAACACTGAAGTTGGGTCCCTTTCTGAAGGTTTGACCGAATTAATTGGTGATATTTAACAACACTTGGACTCTATCGAAATGCAACAGTGGTATTTCCATCGTGGTACCACAATTATCCGTTTCCATGTTCCCTAAGATGCCAGATTTGGACAACCATTGGCAAATGAAGAATTACAAAAGAAAATCGCTGACAGCGTACCGAAACTTAAGGTAATAAATCAAAGAAGATGTGGCTTTTAAAGTTTATTTTTATAGGGCCATTTGGCAAAATTCAAAGCCAGAAACAGAGGGCGATTTTTTTTTTTTTTTTTTTTTTTTTTTGCGTTTGTGTGCCAGCATGCTCCTGGCACATGAACGCAAAGTATTAGAGGATTACAGCACAACCTACGAGAAAATGGAATACCAGTGCTGAACATTTTTAAGAAAGAATATCCACGTTTTTTTTTTTAATTATTATTTTTAAAAAAGGACTGAACGAAAGAATAGCCCTATTAACAATGGTGGGTATTGTAATAAAAAAACCGGGCTGATCCTGTTCCACCCCAAGGAAAAGTTGCACTTTTGGACTAGAGGTATGTTTTCTCTTAATAGGGAAGAGGGGCTCAGCAACACATTGTTTCCTGCAATGGAAAAGCATTTGGATTTTTTTGCACGTGACCATAGAAATTGCACGGCAGATCTGTTCCAAATTCCATTTGACCCAGAAAACACTTTGATGTGTTTCATATATGAAGAACATACATCTAAAACAAATCAGGGTGGCCTTGACAGGAAAAAGGTGAACGTGAAACAAGTAAAACACTAATAATAATAAGAATGATGATGATGATGATGATGATGATGATGATGATGATGATGATGATGATGATGATGATGATGATGATGATGATGATGATGATGATGATGATGATGATGATGATGATTTACTAGGAAAACTACTCCTTTGCAGCGGGAAGGGGAGGGCACCAACAGAACGGGGAAAATTCCATGATGCGTCCAATATATATACAAGTAATCATTCATCCTTTTGTCAAACAAGCAATCTGTGCATGTTAAGATAACTGTACCGTATCACTGTGAAGATCCAGGAAATCCACGTTGTTCTGTTATGGTTTACCATATATAGATGGGTTTAATTCCTTTCCAAAGAAAAGTGAATTTCATACAAAAACATTGCCGGCTATTTAGAAATTTCAATATCCACACTTTAGTGCAGCCTCAATTAGTGAGAATTATGTGCTTGAAATGTTTTGGAAATTTCACAAGGAGGTCGGCACCGGTATTGACATCGGCAGCCGCAGTATCCCAAACCGCAGTGGAACAGGTACATGTGTTTCTGCAATTTGACACTGAACTATATTTGTATAGCTCTACCTCACAAGCGTGGCAATTTAGGGACATGTGCACCTGAGACAATAATAGGCATCTAACTTCTACCACTGAAAAGCTCACAGATTGAAAAATGCTGATGCAAACATTTATGAAGTATATTTTTCTGGAAGGAAAATGATAAAAATTTTCAGACATCGTTATTATTAGTATAATTTCAACATTGTGAGCTGGTTGTGGAATATACATTTAACTCATTGGCAAAATTTTTTTTTTTTTTTTTTTTAATTTAATTTAAACATATTTGTTTATTCTGGATCACCTAATAGCATACATCGAGATACTAAACAACAGGCTCTCCAGACATAGAGACACACAGAATACATACAACACACACGGGACAATACAATTCACAATATGCTTAATATGTACCACTCATTGTTACAATAATATTGAAAAATACACTTTCCTGGATGCTATGAAGTAAATACCCACAAGCTGAGACATGTCGATTAAAGAATGAGTACAAGTTATTGATCCAGAAAGATCCACTATGTCACTAGCTCGGTAACCAAAGAAAGGATGATAGTCTTAGCCATAAACCGTATATAGACAGGATCAACATGCAATCAAAATATGAATCGTCTGGAGTCAGAAATAAATTTTTGGACAGCATCAAATAATTTAATGTCAAGGTTTGCAGTAAGGTCATTGTTACCATGTGTAAGATACCTGATAAGTATATCAGTTGCTAGATAGACTACAAGTCTAGGATTCACACCTGGAGCTAGAATGTAACAAACCGTTTTTAAAAGTGATTTCCTGGAAACTGAATAATAGGGACATTCTACGAAAAAATGAAGAGTACTTTCGTCAGTATTTAGACATTTACAAGCTGTAAACGGTATCATATTAAATCTGTATCGATGGTAATTTAGTCCGGATAAGCCCAAGCGCAAACGAGTGTGCATGATATTTGAAAATCGACTGCCGTGTGAGTAATAATCAGGAACAAGATCTACAGACAATAAAGTATTTTTCAACGTACATTTAAATTGGGATAAAGTTGCAGAATGTCTTATGTCGTCGGGGAGATCGTTCCAAAGTTAAATAGAGGAAGGAATGAACGAATTTTGGAACCGTCAGGAATTAAACATTATTTGTCTTTGGCTGCGTCGGTTTCTTAACTGGACAGTGGGCTGACCATTGTTATTCGGAACGAGATCCGAAAGATAAAGCGAGAGTTTGACCATTAACAATTTTTTTAAAACATGATTAATTTGAAATATTGACGTCTTTTAGCTACAGTCGGCCAGTCTCATTCCTTAAGCATAAGATGACGGGGAGTGCGTTTCAGGGCTCCTAAACAAATGCGAGCTGCTTCATACTGAACACCTCGAGGGAATCAGAAAGAGTCTGAGCAATTGTCAAAACTTATGCATCCATACTCTAAGATAGGTCGTACCATTGATTTGTAAAGCCGAATTAGAGTATTGCGAGATAACCTAAATTTAAGTATGTGGATGAGAGACAGACGTTTCCTCGCTTTTTCCATAATTCTGGTAATATGGGCATCCTACTTTAGATTACTAGAAAGTGTAACGCCCAAATGTGTATGGCTAGTACCTTCTGGTATAACAGAATCGCCAAGGAGTAAAGGAGGGTGATCTGGCTCATTATGTTTAGTGGAAAACAAAACAGCTAAGGACTGAATAGCATTAAAAGACCTTTTCCACTGTTTGCCCCATGCAGAGATATGAACAAGATCTGCGTTCATCCCAACTGCAGAGGTAACGGGATCATGCCATGGATTATCTCCAGAATGCTAGTGTCATCAGCGAAAAGCTTAATATCACACACAATATTATCAGTTGTGTCATTAACGTAAACTAGGAAAAGAAGAGGCCCCAGATATCACATCATTTGTGAGACTTTTACACAAATTTGGGCATAACTCAAGCTTATTGAAACTTCAAGCAATTTTAACTGATATCTTAAACATGGGGTCCCTTACCTCTCTTTAAACATCTTGAGTTGAAAATTTGCAAAGAAAACAGACCATAAGAATATGCGAAACTTTTAGAGTTTGTATATAAATAAATGTTGACACCGATTAAGGCGTACTGTCACTTTTCGTTCCGTGTCGTAAAATGTTCGCAAGCATGTGAAAGCAGATGGTTTATCATTTTTTGTTTTCAACATACACTACATATGCTACTCATACAATAGAGAGATAACATTTTTGTCAAGCATTCATTTCTTTGACACAAATTCTTCAGGTTGTACACTTTGACTCATTGAAAGGCTAAATTTGAAAATATAAGCAAAATGACCTTATTTATGTGCTAAAAGTGCAGAGTAACACATTATCCTTTACACTCAAGCAAATTGATAAACTTATCTTGGAATATCTAAGCATAAATACCCATCCTTAATGGGGATAGGGGAGAAACAGATACTGGAACAAAGCTGCCTATTCAAACAGGGAGTTGATTCATCCATTGTGTGTCACAGTTCTACCAAAATGACCAGCAGGCAGTAAAGTTGGCTGACAAAGTCGCAATTCAATGCCAAAGAAGAATTTAATGTTATATATTGCCGTCTGAGGGCGCCAGCTCCCTGTTCCTCACTGGTCTTCCTGACGCAACTTGCGCGTGGCACTTGCCTGTGAAAGCAAGCACATTGTCGTCTGCTACAGTTCAGTAGAGCAGAGACAGCCGAACAGGGAGGTTCACAGCAGGAAAGCTTGGCAAAATCCTCCTAACATGAGGTAAAGTACGAATAGGTAGGCTATTAACCAAGCAAAAACTGTACACTACAATTCTGCCCCAAGTTGTTTTGTATAGGCCTAAATTTAAAAAAAAAGTTCAGAAGTAGAGAGATTTAATTTTAATTTGACTGTACAACTTTCTGTTACTTGAGGAAAAATTGTCCTCTGTATTCAATTCTGGGGGGATGAAATGAACCCATGTTGTGGTTTGTCCAGTCAAATGACAAAAGTTTATCAAAGAACATCAAATGTAATGATAATGTGATGATTGAAAGAATCATGTTTTTCTTGCATGTCTAACGTTATTCCAATTACGCGATTACCTGTAACGTTAACTTAAAATAAATTTGTCGGTTTAAGTCATAAGCCTTCCACTTCTCAAATTATGTGACAATTAACCATGCCTTTCTTGCATTTCTATGAAATTAAAACTATCAAAATTAAATCTGGTAGTTGGGTCCAAGGCAAGGCGTTTACTGTTGTCTAAAATTAACCTTGGCTTTCATGGTGCGTCTATTTTTCAATGGAGATAGGCCTACTTACTTATCCGGGCACAGCCCAATTTTTACATTAATTAGCACGGTACATAGGCCCTATAGATAAAATACTTGGAAGTTGCAGAGTTTATGAATCCAATTGGGCATGACATTCAAAGAGTTGAAATATTTGTGTACCTGCGTGAACAACAGCCGTAACCAGCTCATACTGTCCATACATCATGTGGGCCTAACAGTGACATGGGCTCTCATCTAAATTTCGTTTCTAATGTGGTAATTAGTGTCATGCAAGATAATAGAGCCACTAAAACAGAAAACTTGCATCGTAGTTGAAAGTTTTGAAAAGACCCAAGTCACAACTGCTTCTGTCGAATCCTCTCAGACAAATCCACAGGGCGGCCTTATATTTGTATTTTTTATTTACGTTTACCATAGAGCCGGTCCCTGTTGTTTCCATGTATGTTCAATCAAGGTAAATTATATGCAAGGCCTGACCTTCTTTTCTTTTTTTTCTTTTTTTAAATTCTCTCTTGCTTGGCCTCGCATTTGAAATAATTTGTGTTTGGCTCAAAAGTGAAAACATACATTAGGTACGAAGGCCCTAAATGCTGTTGCAGTGTTGGTTCAGTGTCAGAAATGCACAGCCTGGTGCTAATAACATCATAATGGTCATTACAATTTCCAGTAATTTCACTGCCCACAGTAAATACAAATTCCAAGCTTTGAGAAGATCTAACATCCAAAAGGCTCCAACGCCGGGATTAGAGGGGTTAAAATGTATCCTGACTGTTCTTGGAACTGTTCCAGTTTTTTTTTTTTAAACCATCGCTGAAGATTTCAAGGTAAACTTTGACGTCACGGAACTGGACTCCCTGACCCTGCATCGCAAGGCAGCATCCCAATATACCCTTCAGGGGGGTCAGAGTATTAAACACCAGGTAGAAGTGTCGGTTTGTCCATCATAAATGAACTTTTTTTCCCTGATGCTGAGTAAGTACAGGTTTGTCCAGTGACACCTTCACGTGTAAACATAAACATTGTAAACAAATAAAATCCGACACAGCCCACTATAACAAAGCTGTCCATCCCGAGTGTCAGTGTCTCGTGGACTCATCCACTTTGACAGCGTCACATCACAAGCGTCAAACATAATACACCACTTATACAGTTCCCACAATACAGTTGGAAGCCATGAACGCAGACCTGAGCGCTCACTGCAAACTGTAGCCTTTGTATGTGGAATTGTGAGACTTTGGGAAAGAAAGTTGTTTTGTGATCAGAGTGTGATGTAAACAGAATGTTGATTGTTGACTCAGGTTTGGTCTCGGATCTGTTTGCAGGGAAGACGGCCATTGCAGTCTTTGGGGGGCAGCGCACTGATACAGGCAGACCCCTGGAGAGGGTGATCGCGGCGCCTGTCACCCCACAAGGCCTCGGGGGTCAATTTGAAGAGGTGGCACAGATACCCAGGGTGCCACACCCGAGGTGTTACACTGCAGTGGTCAGGTATGAGGATGAGGTGTGGCTAATTGGAGGCCAGGACGCAGGTAAGTCCTGTGGCCTGTCATTGACATCAAAGATTCCTTTGACAATCACACAGAGAGAAACATCAATACACTCACGTGTAATATAATACTACTACTGTGTGGTATGTTTGTGTATTGATGTGTTAATGTGTGTATTGTGGAACACCTACAGGATGTCAATCAAACACAACAGAAAGTTGTTGACTCCTGACAGTAAACTGTTTGTCACAGTCGACTGTTGACCAAATGAAAGATTTCATTCACTGATTCAGTCAACAGTTAACTTGACAGTAATTTGTGGAATCAGTGATCAATTCATCGCTCATAAAAAACAACTTTGTTGACGTTAACTGGTGTCACTTTTGTCATCGTTCATAAAATACAACTTTGTTATGTTATCTTGTGTCACATTATGTCCGCGTTCCCACTTGACGAGTCTCTCTCTGTTTATAGGTCGCAATCCACTGTCAGGTTGTGACGTACTGGACCTTGTCAACTGGCAGTGGAGGACAGGGCCCCACATGAGGACACCAAGGTACAGACACACGGCGACAGTGGTGGCCGGGGAGGTGATAACCGTGGGCGGTAGGAATAAGAACAACACACTCTCATCCACAGAGACTCTGGGAGCAGAGAACAAATGGCGACCGGGACCCGACCTGCCCGAGGAGAGGTTTGGACACGCTGCGTGTGAGTTTGAGGGACGGGTCTATATAAGCGGAGGGGCGGATGATGCAGATACACATACACGTACAAAGCTTACATCTGTGATGTCCTGGACGCCGGGGGAGACCAGCTGGCGACAGGAGCCGTCACTAACAACAGGCCGTATGTATCACACGATGGTCACCACAGGAGGCGGCCTCCTGGTGTGTGGTGGCTTGGGTGAGAACCGCATGGAGCAATATCACTCCCAGTCCAGGACCTGGAGCACACTGACCACCAGGATACCAGGGATGTATAAGGCTCTCTCATCCGCCGTGGTGCACAGTGGAGTGTTGTATCTTGTTGGTGGCAATTTCTCTCCCATCACGATGCGATACGATGGCGTCTGGCACAAAGACCAGCAGATGCCGTGGATGATGAATGACACAGAGGCCTGCCTCATCGAGCTCCCCATCACCCGGTGAGACATCACCCGAGAACAAGTAAGTGATGACTACTACAACTATAACACTTCACCCCATTAACCCTTCCACGCATTTTGTGCCATTGTTTTGTGTACAGATACTTTGTTTACTGTTTGGTTTGTTTACGAGAAGTAATTGAAGTTCGACCTGTTCCCAGGTGTGCAGCTCAGGGAAACCAACATGACACATGGGAGCTGCTGCTTTATATACCGAGGTGTAAACAATCCACGTTGCTAGGGTGGTCAGACTTATGTCACACGTCAAGCATTGTTGGGTGTGCTGATTAGCGATTGGTCCACACGTCAAGTGACGTTGGTGAGAAGATGTAAATTGCACGTGCTCTAGTGTGACGTTCGATGCATGGACAGCAGTCGATCCATGCACAGGGCAAGGCAGTCCCGGTGCCACTGGGCGGTGAGGGAAAGCCACTTTGTAGGCCCAGCGCTAGTCAAGCACTGAATAAGAAAATACCATTTTGGTGTATGAATTGGCGTCATCGTCAATATCCAGCGTCAATACCACATGGTGCAGAAGGTTCAGGTCAGAAAATTCTCACTTTCAGTGATCTTATTTCTTGAAAACAGCCATGTAAATATCAACCAGCTTTCATAAAAGTGTGTGTGTCAACACACACTTTTCTTTCTTTCTTTCTTTCTTTCTTTCTTTCTTTCTTTCTTTCTTTCTTTCTTTCTTTACCAGCAAATTTGTCCGACACTTTTTTGGGACACTATTATAAATACAAACTCCAAACTTGGCATGATTGTAACTCCATACAAGGATTTTGACCGTTTTATACAGAGGAGTGAAGATGTTTAAAATTGTGCAAATTAGGGGCATTTGAAATTTTAAATTTTTAATATCTACTAAAGTAGAGTCGATAGAGATGTCATTCCAACTTGTAAGAGGGGTTATTGACCATTGCGCATCTGATGAATTTAAAACAAAAGTTGTAGCCATTTAAATAATGCTAATTAGCAGGATTTGAAATTTTAAAACTTGAATATCTTCAAAATTATTATAGATAGAGATGTCATTTCATCTACTAGGGGGTTGTTGACCATTGCACATGTAATAAACCTAAAACAAAAGTTGTAGCAATTTTAATTATGCTAATTAGCAGTATTCGAAATTTTCAATCTTTAATATCTTCAACACTATAATAGAAAGAGATTTCATTCCAACTTCTACTAGGGGGTTGTTGACCATTGCGTACCTATTGAATTTAAAACAAAAGTTGTAGCTAAATAGCACCATTAGAAATTTTAACCCTTTCCCCCTCAAACCGGCCAAAACCGGCTAGTGATCAAATGTCGTCTGCTCGCTTCAGTGTTTTAACTAATATCAACAATAATGAAAAGCAGTTTTGACTGAGAATTTTAGATGAGCCCTATCAAGATCACATGCCCCAGGTCAACAACTTTCCTTGGCATGGGTTGGTTACTTGGTGCCCAACTCATGCCAAGGAAAATTGTTGACTCAAGTGTCAATTCAAGGGGGAAAGGGTTAAAGCTTGACTAACTTCAAAGCTATAATAGATAGAGATGCCATTCCGACTTCTACACCTGTGTTAATGTTATGAAATAGTTGTACATTGCCATACCAATATGCTTTGAAGACACACTCCTTGATTTGCTATGCAGCAAATCATCTTTCCTAGTTATATCTTTGTATTTGGCATTAGAGATCTCCATTTATACATTCCATGTATTGTAAGCTGCAAATTTTTAATTTTAAGGTAAACAATCTACCCAAGTGACAGTATAAATTTAGGAGTTTGGGATAACTTTGTCAGTTATTCTGACCATATAGCTATTTACCATGTGACTACCTATGTCACTTTAACTGCATAGTTTCAACTTGAAATATGGGGTTTCGGTTGCCAATGCCATATTTCTGCACAGCATGCCAAATTTATTTGTTAAAGGTGGATACTCAGCATTTTCATTCTCCTCTTTATTTTATTTGTTTATTTTGTTTGCAATCAACCATAGTATTTCCTAGCAGTATGTTCATTATAGTAGCAATATATTTGGTTAAAAAGAGATATTTAATTATATTTATGATGATAACAGATGGTGTAAAAGAATATGGTGACCTACACTTTTTTCCGAAAGAAATGGCGTTTAGGGATCTTTCTATATTAAACTAGCATTATTTTCTGATTTAACCATAGTATAGATATAGGCAGGCAATTATTACAGTGAGTTTCAGGGTATGGCACATCCTCGTATTAGAACAAAACTGGAGTATAGAAAGAGTATAGAATTAACCCTCTTTCTCCAGTGCCTTAAATTAGAAAAACAGTGTGTGTGAGGGGCAGGCCCCTCCCCCCCCTTCCCCGGGAAATTTTGAAATCAAGCCTGCAAAATGGTGCTTTCTGGTGGGTTCTGCAGGTTAAAAAGTGAAGTATAAAATTTGAATTTTTGTTCTGAGGTGATATTTTAAACCATTTTCCCTTTATCTATATATCCAAGTTTAAGGTAAGTACTGTATTAAAGAAGTAAATTCAATAAATTGTAAAGCTTACACAAGTTAAGGTACAAAGTTTCCTGGTTTCTTTGCCTCACAGTTTTTCAATCTGGTGTAAAATTTGGCTGGCACATAATCTTCAAACTTTCAGATCAGGATTAAAAAATGAAAGAAAAATTCAATTTCAAATTATGCAAGTATCAATGTAATTGAAAGCATTAAGTACTATGTACATAATTTATGCAAGTTTGTTTCTTATCACTTTTGAGCAGTGATTTTGAATCAGTGAATTAAAGCCAGATTTTATGCCTAACCAGTCTTTTTCCATGCATGTGGTACCAGCAATCGCATGTATTGGTTCTTCCTGGATATTAAAGAAGAAACCCAACTGCAGCTATCGCCCGTGAAGTGGGAGTTGGGCTCAGCGTGTTTCGAACAGGTACCAGGCTGGCACAATGACAGGCAATCTAACAAACACTGCAGACTGTCTGCTCACCATTCATTTACAGAGTGAAATGGTAGGTATTATGCAGAATACCATTATGTCACTCTGTAAATGAATGATAAGCACTAATTGTTGTACAAACAGGTTTGTAAAACAATTTAAAAGTGTTTGGACTCAGACATAAATATAAAGAAAGAAAAGACAACACACCGTCTTACATTCTTTTTCATTTTTTTGCCCATTATCAAAACAGGACTTGCCAGGCAATGCAAACACCACTGATCAAGGCCTTCACAACTGTGGTACTAGGTACCGTAGTGCAATGGAGTTCAGTTAAATTTGTTTTAAATTTACAGTCTGCATTTAAGGGTATTAGGACATGTGACGTTTTGTTTCTCACCAAATTACAATGCTGCAGAATGTTCAGAATATATTTTGATTTTTTTTTTTCATTTTCTTCGAAGTTCTGCTCTATATCTGAGCACTCTGTCTCTGAGTCTTAATCATTTTCCACATCCTGGAGTACCACATCATCACTATCCACCCCCACATCTGATAAATCTATATGTTCTTCCTCTACAATCTCCGGACAGTCTTCGTCCACCTGACAAACATCTTGAAGCGTTCTTTTTTTCTTCCTATGGAAATCAGGTCGCCTCTGCCTGCCACTTGGTGTTGCCTGCAATAATAAATGATCTGATGCTTGTAAACCAATTTTACAGTTGATATAATCTTTCCTGTGCAAATTGCCAAAACATAATTCATAAGGCTGACCAACTACCTATAACCTAAATTGACCAAATCTTCCTTTATTTGATGAATCCTATTTTTAAGTTTAAAAAAAGGGGGGGGGATCACTATGTGCAAATGAAAGCTGAGTTTTATTCTAATATAGATATCTGGAATTTTTGGACAGGCGAATTGGCAACTTTCCTTACAAGTCCATCACAAATTGTACGAAGTGCAGACAGACTATAATATTTAGAACCCTGACTAATGCATACAAAAATGAAATTGAATTTTTGTTTTAATCAAACAAATATGAGGATTGCTTATCTATAAGGCACTGAAAAATGTAGTTAATCAAGCTTCAAGACAAAATGTATTTGCAGCAGTAGACTGGTAATATGTAAAGCTTGTGTTCAATCAATACATACAGCTGAATACTGTACATATGTAGCGAGTTTTTACACAAAAACAGGTTTAAAATATTGAACAGGCAGCCTACCTTGAGAACCATCAGGAAGGTTATGATGTCAATGTCATGAGTAAGTTTTGCCAGGTCTGCTGCCTTGGCATTGGTGCGTGACGCAGTGTCCAGCTGAACACATTTGGCCTGGTAACCCTGAAAAAAAGCTCTGACAGCCGCCAACATGTGGGGCACCCACCTAATATCCCTACCTTAAGGGGTAATATAACCTTTAGATTCAGCAGTTGGAATGTTTTTCGCAATTGTGCTTTCATTGGGTAACTCCTTTTATAAAGATAATAAAGGCTAAGCAATTAAGTCAAAGACTTGTCATACTTTGTGGGTACTGTGGCTTTGATCTGATCTTTCACGGCTAATTCAAGGTGGTGAGTCAAGCAATGAGTTGTAGCTATATCTGGATAAGTTTGATTTTGTAAAGCTGCAAGCCCTTTCTTATGTCCCATCATATTGGATGCTCCGTCTGAGGTCATTCCAGTTAGTTTATCCATTATGTCCACAGTGCTGTTAGGAACAGACAATTTCTCCTTATTATAGCCTGTGTTACTGCTTCATGAATGTGTTGTGCACTTGTAGATTCAGGAGACACAAAACACAAAAATCGTTGACTGCGAACTCCTTCCTTTAACAAATGAATATTCAATAATTCCTGCTCATCTCCTGTCAAGTCTTGACAGTGACACCCATCAAGTGTGATTGAGAAAAAACTAGCACTCTGAACAAGAGTTCTTGTTCTGTCAGTCTCAACTGATGCTATGTGATGCACAAAGACCCTGCCCGCCTTTTCATTCTCATATGTTACACCAGTATCAAGTCCCTTTGCTCGATCTAATTTGCAAAGCCAAACATTGTCCTCGAAACTCTTGTCATGCTTGGCACATGCATGTGCATTCCTAATGCGAAAGCTCAATTGCCTGCGTTGCGACTCCTTCAGTCTCTGCATGGCTACTCCTGCTTCAGTTTCTCTGATGGACAGTGACTTGTTCCGAACTGCACTAGATGCCTCTTTGTGTAGATCACTTTTTTCGCGGTACTACACAGAATCAATTTTGAAATTTGAGGTACCATTCAGCTGCAATTTTGACTGTTCTTTTAACTTGACAGGCTTTTCTTGCCAACTGGTATTCCTTGCAGTCCCTGCACCGCATTGTCCCCGTCTTGGCGTCATAGGTCAGCCAACTTCTGCCTATTTCCCACGACGTTTGATATTTCCTGACACGCTTGTGTTTGTCATAATCCTCCTGTATTTCTTTCTTTGCCTCGTCTGATACTTCGGAAGTCTTTCTCTTTTTTGTGGCGGTGACACCTCACTTAAATATCGCAACATGATACACAAACATCCACGACACGATGATCCCCCACGACGGCAGACGAAATGGCGGGATAGGAACAGAATAGGAACCGGAAGTCTAGTTTTCCAAACTCATTCTGTAACACGTTCTCTGATTGGAGGTCCTAACTGTACTGCGTCAGTCAACCAATGGGGATTTGCTATAGTACAAGGCAAGGCTGTTGCGTACCAAGTTGGGTGTGTAAACAAATCGCACATTCAATGAGGTTGACTTGGGTAAAAATAAATGATTATTGCATGGTTAGTGAAATTTAGCAGCCTGTTTTGAATTTTTCCTCATAGACCACAGGTCTATGGCAAACAACACTATCATTAACCGATCAACTATTTCTACATAGATTCGGACCTTCGGTCTACCACTAATTTCGCACACTGGAAAAATCACACCATTTAGCCTTGGACTATTTACAAATGGATAGCTATCACTCCATGATTGACATATAGCATGCACAGCATATCACACAGTTGATATGTTGTGCATGTGTAATGACAGGGCAGTTTCAAACAAAATTGGGTCATTGTCATGTTACGATATGTAACAGAAAAAAATAGAATAATTCTGGACTTATTTGTGAACAGGACAGTCAGATGTCATAAAAAATGAGTGGATATCAACCTCACTAGTCCGACGTCACATTTATTTGCAGTTTTGCTTGTTTTCAATTTGAAAGACTTCTAATCAGAGTGAATGACACATATATATTTATAATTCTCTCAGTTGGCAGTTTCTTGGTTGCTGGTAACAGATCTTGTCTTGTCTGCAAACAAAGTGCAGCGTTCGCTCACATTCTGATCATTGAATGCCTGATAAGTTTCAGTGGATTTCAGTGGTATGATAATTCTATTGGAAAATAAATACTGAATCACAACGTAAACAATAAATGGTGAATAAATTACAGAATGACTAGATATGCATCATTTCTTTGTAAATTGTGAATATGAAAAATGGGCTGAGACTGGTCTAGTGGTTTATGGACTTTGTTGCATATGTATATATATATATATATATATATATATATATATATATATATATATATATATATATATATATATATATATATATATATATATATATATATATATACATATACATATACATATACATATACATATACATATACATATACATACATATATATATATATATATATATATATATTGTAAATTGAAATTATCTGACAGCAATTCCCTGATTGCTGATGTGCCATACATAGAAATATTATTTTACAATTTGGCTCTTTGTACATGTCCTTGTAGTTCCTAAATAATATACCATACTGATCCTTCAATTCAAACAAAGTTTTGTACTCTGGGTTTTGATTAATTGTTATTATATTCGCAGCCATTCAGCGTTTAATTGGTAAAAAGTTTGGGAACTTCAGTAAGGGAAAAAAGTATATTGAATATAGTATACACAATTTTCTCTATTGATCCTTGGTTGTGGAGTGTAAAATTTTACATGCCCACAAAAACTAATACTTCTCTCTTTTGTTTTTTATTTGTTGCAGGTAGCAGTTCTGCTTTCAGTTTCAAGTGGAAATGTGCAAGATAACTCCAGTGACGAATGATACGTGACATTCATATTAGTTGTGGTGCTGCTTTGGCCCCATCATTAAGCAAGGAAGTACCTGTATGAACAGATTCCTGTCAAACAAGGCAAAATATGTTCTGGGCAAACAAGCAACCTGGGTGAAATCACCAGCTTACAAATTATTGATAGCCATGTTCATCCCACACAAACACTGAACTTGATATGAGATGGCATTCTCATAGTACGTTTGTTCTTGTTATTTTAGTCCCTCAAATGCTAGTGATATTGTTGCAAAGTGAAAATCTTTTACCTTGCGTGCAAGACAACTGCTATATTTAAGTTTTGAGAATAATGCAAGTGTATATATGTATATTCTTAGAAAAGACAGTGCCTAATTTTTGACAAATTCTGCACTGATAATTTCACAAGAATTCGAATTTGTGAGTTAGTTGGGAATTATTTACAATAAGAACCCAAGAGACATTGAAAAGGTGTATTGTGTCTACAGCTTATTTCATATTGTGCATATTATTTTAAGATTCATTTCTGGATATTTCAAAAATTGTTGTGCATTGATGCAACATGAGGCATAGATTACCTCATTAGATTTTATGGTCAGCATGACCTATTTATAGGTCACGGACCTATGGATTCTTGCATGGGAATATGTACAATTTTGGGTCACCAAAGGGTCAAAAATGAAGTTGCAAGTGTGCTTGTGATTTTCAGGTAGATAAAAAGTACATTTCTTGTGCATCCAGAAAATATTTATTTTAGGGCTTAATTCCTATAACTTGACATATTGACATTTGTGTTAGCTGATACTCCTTCCCACATGCTCAAGTATTGCAATTTTAGCTCCAATTGGTTAATATAGCTATTAAAGACCATGTTCATTACTAGAATGTTATGCCATATATGTGACCGTGACTTATTTTTGTCAGGTCATCTTGTCTGTAAAGTTGAAAGACATGATTTTGTAATGGCAGGGTGTAGCTTGGATATCAATGGCAAAGAGAATTGAGCCTCCAGATCAAAATTGCACTTGATTACATTCTACATAAAACTGTACTTGGTGACCTACTTTTTGGTTCACTGTGACCAAACAATTATGGAGTTTGACCATTGCCCAAATGTACTGTTTTTCTTCAGTGACTTGAAAAGTTATTGGATGAGAAGAAACAGACCATGTATGGAAAGCTGGATGTGGGGCACATGCTTTGAACAGTAACAGGTTTTTAATCTGCATTGAAGGTTAAGGTCAAATTGCCAGGCCAGTTTGAATGTATGGGTCATCTCGTGACTGCTCTGCACCCTGCAATTTCATAGTTAGACCCATATAACCTTTGGAATTCATAGAGTATGAAAGTCTTTGTGGACATCAATGTTGGTGGCACCGCCTATAGTATTATGTAATATACAGGTCAAAATGTGAAAATCTTATGACTGCTATACCGTCCACAGCTTTCAAGTTAGCCCAATGTAACTTTCAGGACTTACAAGGTGTATGAAGGTCCCTTACAATATTGGTGGCGCCACCTACCATATTATGCAATATAGGAGTCAAAATGTGAAAATCTTCTGAACACTCTAGATAGCATCTTTAATTTTTAGCAGATTTTCACAAAATGTTGTGAGATTGCGGGAAAGGTCAGCGTCTAAGTTGCTGGTGATACTAGTGGTGCCACCTATAATTTAATTAGCCAAAATGTGTTTTAAGATATAAAATTTCATATCTGAAAAAGAAATTGGATTAGACTTGCCAAATTTATTGGATATATATATATAGACCATGTCCAGTGGTTGAATTTTGTGTAAAATCAGTGAGGTTGACCTATTTTTGTGAGGTCACCTTGTCTGTGAAATTGAAAGAGGTGATTTTGTTGTGGCAGATATATGCCAGCAAAGCACCAGGCCCATGTGGCTCTTTTATATTTTTTTTCATCAAGGATAATATACTGCTGCTTAGTAGAGGTGTGCACAAAATAGGCTAGAAACGCAAACTAAAGATTATAAGTCCAACAAAGTATAATTTTGAAAAGTACATGTACATGAAGTGGAGGATTGTGTTTTGTCATTGTCATTTGTATCACTTGTCTTGTGTTTGTACAGCCATTTCACAAACTGAACGTACAATTTTCAAATTTTTAGCTCAGATGACTTGTCAGTCAGCTGAGCTTATCTTATGGTCTTCCGTACATCATCCGTCCGTTGTGCGTCAACAATTCACAGTTAGTATAGACCCATATCTTTTACATGGATTGCGAAGCAGGCCAAGCCTATATTAATCACTCTCCATGGCACAGATCGTGGCGTATACTTCCTACCTACATATTTGGTGGAGGAAACCGAAGGACTCGGAGAAAACCACCGTGCACACTCAGAGTGGTAGGAACTCTTTCCACATGCTTCCCCGGCCGGGAATCGAACCCGGGTCGCAGAGGTGGAAGGCGAGCGTGTTTCAGCTCGGCCAACCGTGCACCCTCACAGTTTCGACTTCTCCGAAGAAACCATCAGCCAGATCCACTTCAAACTTGGTGGGGATGTGCCTTCGGTGGTTGTCTACCAAGTTTGTCCAAATGGTCATGGTCCAGTGATTTTTGGATTTTCAATGATTTTTTTGGTTCTTTTTTGGCCAAATCTTAAAAAATCTTCTCGGAAACCACTAACCCAATTGCTTTGATATCACATAGGAACACTCCCTGGGACTCCTAGTTCTTAATTAGTTCCCCAGGTGGCGCTGTAATTTTTTTCTAATTTTTTTATGATTTTTTTTTAATGAATTTTTTTGTGTTATATCTATTTTGGACTTCTCCAGAACCGTCACTCAGATTAAGCTGATACATGGTGGATATGTTCCTTGTAGAAGGATCAAACAAAGTTGTTCACTATGTGGGAATGCTGCGGATTTTTTATTTTTTTTTAACGATTTTTTCAATTCGGGTACTTGTCGGTCAGTGCAGCTTCCCTATTGATTACTATGGAAGTCAATGGACATTCTAATGCTTATTCACATTTTCGACTTCTCCAAAACCGTCATCCAGATTAACTTCGAACTTGGTGGCAATGTACTTTGGATGGGTTTCTACCAGGTTTCTTCAAACGGTTATGCTCCAGCGATTTTTGGATTTTTAATGAATTTTTTTGTTCTTTTTTTGGACAAATGTTAACAAATCTTCTCCAAAACCACTTACCCAATTGCTTTGATATCACATAGAAAGACACCTAGGGACTCCTAGTTCTTAATTTAGTCACTAGGTTGAGCCGCAAACTTTTTCTAATTTTTATGATTTTTTTTTTTTTTTTGTGTTTTAGCTGTTTTCGACTTCTTCGCCAGAACCGTCTCTCAAACTAAACTGAAACATGGTGGATATGTTCCTTGTGGAAGGTCAAACAATGTCATTCACTATGTGGGAATGCTGCGAATTCCTGATGTTTAATGATCTTTTCAATTTGGCTCCTTTTCGGTAAATGCACCTTTCCTATTGAATTCCATGTAAGTCAATGGGCATTCTAATGCTAATTTACATTGTCGACTTTTTCTCCAAAACCGTCATCCAGACTTACTTCAAACTTGATGGGGATATACCTTGGGTTGGTGTCTACCAAGTTTGTTCCAGTGGTCATGTTCCAATGTATTTTGGATTTTATTATAATTTTTTTTTTAAAATCTTTACAAAAGTTTCAATAGGAAAGTTTAACATGGGTCTATCTTGTAATGCCTATAACTTAAATAATTTTGGCCAGATTTAATTCAAACTTGGTGGGTATGTGCCTTGGGTAGATTTCTACCAAGTTTATTCAAATGGTCACGCTCTATTAACTTTTGGATTTTTTATGAATTTTTTTGGGACAAATCTTAAAAACTCTTCTCCTCTGAAACAGCTCACCCAATTGCTTTGATATCGTACATAGACACTCCCAGGGACACATAGTTCCAAATTTGTTCACCAGGTGGCGCTGAAATTTTTTCTAAATTTTTTAATGAATTTTTTGTATGGTTTGCTATTTTTCACTTGTTCTCAGAACCTTCACTCAGATTCAGCTGAAATGTGATGGATATGTTCTTGTGGAAGGGTCAAACAAAGTTGTTCACTAGGTGGCACTGCTTTGGATTCCTGATTTTTAAAAAGATTTTTTTCAATTACGGTACTTACCAGTCAGTGGGGCTTTCCTATTGATTACTATGTAAGTCAATTGGCATTCTAATGCTAATTTGCAGGACAACTGACACAAAATTTACTGTTTACTTGATAACTTGAGATCTGTTTTGAGCTAGTGGCGTGATGCAGCAGGTTAATGTTTCTGTATGAAGGTCATGCTGAGACAGTACATGAATGACCTTGATCTCCTTTCTTGGGTCACAGTGCAACATACATGAATTTTACTCTTCAATATAACTTGAGAACTACTTGAACCTTGATGTTGCACATGTAAGTGTTCTTCTATAAAGGTCAGACTTACTCAGAACATGGGTGACCTTGTGCCCTCCCAAGTTCACAGAGCTGCAAGTGTGATGAATGTCTAGGTCAGCTGAGCATGGGCTGTTCACACAGCCAACTTGTTTTTGTTTGTTTTTGGGGGGCAAATCTTACAAAAAATCTTCTCCAAAACCGCACATCCAGTTGCTTTGATATCACACAGGAACACTCCTAGGGACTCTTAGCTTTTAATTGTTCACCAGGTGGCGCTGCATTTTTTCTAAGTTTTTAAATGATTTTTTGAGTGTTTTCACTATTTTCGACCTCTCAAGAACCGTCACTCAGATGAAGCTGAATCTTTGTGGGTATGTTCCATGTGAAATTGTCAAACAAAGTTGTTCACTAGGTGGCATTGCTAAGGATTTCTGATTTTGAACAATGTTTTCAATTCGGGTACTTATTGGTAAAAGCACCTTTCTTATTGTCAGATTACTATGTAAGTAAATGGGTATTCTAATGCTCTTTACGTTTTGGACTTCTCTGAAGAAGCTCTCTGTCAGATTCACCTCAAACTTGGTGGCAGTGTACGTGGGTCGTCACGCTGAATGTTTTATGATATTTAGCTCAGCTGACCTGCTAGTCATCTGTCGGCAGAGCATTAGGCCCGTGGGTCTGTTTAGAAAAATATCTTGATATGTTGGTCCTAAAAAGTGATCTCAATTTGGCCGGGTCTATCAAGCCAGCTGTCACTGTATTCCCTTCTTTGGCAACAAATTATGAAAGGTACAACACCAAGAACTTTAGAAAATGGAGAATATTCTGGAAGCGCATCATATGCACACACAATTATGTGTCTACCAAAAATACCAATCAACCAAATGGTCAGTTTGCAGCCACAGATTACATTTTAGGCCCATGGCCTTGTAGCAAATTGTGCTTTGTTTGGTTTCTAGGACTGTGTTTTTTTCGAAAGCTCACCTCTCGCTTCAGCTTCATAAAATAAGTTGTCAGCTTTTCAACAGTTGGTAGTTTAAGGGCAGGGTGAACAGGGGCAGTGGGGAGGCATTCCTGTGATTGTGTGCAATCACTGTGTTCTAGTTGGACTTCTTTATAGTTTATTGTGTTTTATGGCCTGTTTTGTGGACACCTCTGCTGAGCAGAAGTATATCTTTAAAAAAGCTATTTTACAGGCTAGAAGTAGTTGCTACTCATTGGTATTTGCAAGTTTTGAACTGCATTAAATAATAAAGTGTTCTCTTGATGTAAAGCCTCAAAATGTACAAGCAAAATGTTATCACACAAACAGAGAACAGCATGAAGATGTTCTAAACAGCTGTTTCATGAGAACTGTTTGATTTTTAAATCATACTAGTTGTACAAGTTAAAATTTCAAGACTTCAAGACTTGTGCCATGACTGTTAATGTCACTCGTTCATGTTTTTTTTTTTTTTTAAGCCACACCAGAAAGAAAAAATGGAAATGTTTCTGAACATTTGTTTGTTGGGCAGTCAATGATAATTTTACTGGTTCATGGATTTTTTAAGTCACACTAGATTTTTAAAAAAAAAGGAAAACTAAACATATTTTTTTTGGGGGGGTGGGAGGGGGGCCTATTGACTTTCAGTGTGAACATCATTCTTTGAAAGCATTCATGTACTAAATGATACCTGTTTTTATGCACCAAAGGTGCTTTGCAAGAGCGCCCATAAAAGTTTCATGGATCCAGTGACATCATTGTGCTGCTTAACTGGGCCCCAGGCATTGTGGCGTGGCACAGGGCTCCTGGTGACACCAACATATACAAGTGAGCATTCACAATTCTGTTCCGTACTTTGGCGACATTTGTAGTGGATGCATTGTTGGATGTTCCCATTTCTAGCTCTGCGGACTTCTCAGTCAGCAGAGCTTATAGAATCCATTTGCTATAATGGTACAATAATTTTTCTATTCTGTATGAATTCTTTAAATTTATTTTTTGAAAAAAAAAAAATTCTTCATCTCAAGAACTGCTTGGCCAATTTCTTTGATGTTGCACATAGGGTCACCAGGGGTCAACTAGTTCTTATTTCGGTTGATGTGTTGGTGGGCCAAGGTGCTTCAGCATTGGAGCCTACCCTTGCAGAGGCTGTGGGTCAGGTTTGGCGACTACTCTGCCAGTGCAGGAAGTCACTCCCCTGGATCCAGGCAGGGCCTGAGCCAATTCACCTCAAGCATTCCAGCCAGCTGGTGCCCCTTCCTCCTGTGGATGAGCTCCTCTCGGGCGTTCTGCTTGTGGAGATTCTCTGTGAATGGGAGGATCGTGTAGAGGGTTTGCTTCCTGCTGACAATTTCGAGGATTGTCGTACCGCTGAATATATCCTCTAGCTGAACTGTTTGGAATTCCTGAGTGAGGACTTCAGGGAAGGTGCTCAGTTCTCCCGATTGGCAGCAGAGCAGAAGGCAATGGAGTTTTATCCACTTCTTGCCACTGCTGAAAGGGCAAAGTCATCTTTTCAGTCCACAGCTTCAGCCCAGGAGGAGGTCAACAGTTTACTGGTCTCCTGCTTAAGGCCAGGTTCCCTGTTCAGGGCAAACATCCCAGTCATGCGAGATATTCTTCCTAGGGAGGCTGTGCCCATGTCAGATAAAGTTGCAGAGGTGGCCCCCAAGTTAGAGCTGCCATTTTCTACTTTTGTGGCTGGAAAGTTTGCAAAACTTTCTGCCAAGCCCGCTGGGTGTGGCGACATGCCTGATGGCACGCTTATCAACTGCCCGTGGATACAGTGGGTCTTGGGCTGTTTGGTCGGGATTATCTCACTCTTTGAGAGGAAGGATAACATGGCCAGGGAAAAGCACCAGCAATCTCTTGATGAGACTTTGCTTCTGAGTGCAAAGTCGACCTAGGGGCCGTCTTCCCTCTAGCAGCATACAGCAGCTGGGCGCATTCCACAGAAGTGGCAGAGGCGTTAGAAGAAGCTGGTGTAGAAGGGCGATCAGCCTTCTAAGCTGGGCTCTTCTAATCTTAAAGGCGGTCCAACACTTCTGTGGACGGACTGGTCTGCAGTCCCTGTCTGTCTTCTTGGCGTGGATTGTGTGACAGCCGACCAATGTTGTTGTGCAACCACTGGGACATTATAACAGACAATGCCTTCATGAGAAAAATCCTCTGGCATGGCTTCTCTTTGGAGTTCACAGGTAACTCCCCTCCATTGTCAAGAGTTCCCTTTTATTCCATCCACCTTGCAAGGAAGCGGACCAGAAACTCTTGAACGACTCCATGCAAAAACATGTGGACAAACAGGCCTTTAAGCCAGTTTTGGACAGTGTGTCCTCAGGCTTTTACGGTCATCTGCTTTTGGTGCCGAAAAGGGATGGTGGACAAAGACCGGTCATCAACTTGTATCTTGATGTGCAACACTTCAAGATGGAGACCCCAGTCACCATCATGGCACCAAAGCATCGGGGATTGGGCATCATGGATAGACATGAAAGACGCACATTTCTGTAGCCAAGCAGTCTAAAAAATTTCTGTGCTTTGTGTGGCCAATGAATGAGTTTTTCAGTTCTGAGCTCTCCTGTTTGGCTTAGGCCCGACAGTGCTGGTCTTGACTTGAGTCATGAGTGAGATGACCATGGGTGTGCACCACCAAGGGATCAAGTTGCACATTTATCGTGACGGTTGGCTCCTGCAATCTCAGGACAAGGGCCTTCTTCTGAGGGACGTAGTTTGTGCTGAATCTGTGCTCGGAAGTTATGCCTAGTTATGAATCTCCCAAAGTCCAGCCTGACTCCCGCAAGAGAGTTTATGTTTCTTGGGATTCAGTTTTGGACAGTCCGTGTCATCTCTTGCCCCTCAAAGGACAGGTGGAAGAGACTGTTAGCCCTCTTGAAGCAGTTCTGGAGAGCTTCTGCCCTGACGGCAAGTCAGTGAATGCACCTGATCAGGAAGTTGACATCCATTGACACCCGAGTCCCTCTGGGGAGGCTTTGTCGGGAACCTATCCAGCTCAGCTTCTGGGATCCCAAGACTCTTCTCCTCTCTTATCTCAGGGTGTCAGGATTCAGCCTTACAATTGGCAATTTTCAGTTGGTGGTTTCGCCGGATGAATGTGATGTCAGGCTGGCCAGTCCCTGGTGCCATTCAACGGCGAGGTGACTCACGGATGCTTCTCTACAGGGCTGGGGAACAAATTTGGGCTCTATAACGGCCTGAGAGGCGAATGGCCTCCTCTGTGGAGGCTGTGTGCCATCAATTGGCTAGAATTGAAAGATGTTCCTCGCACGCTTATCCTTTCAGTCACAGCTGGAGAACAAACATGTCCCAGTGATTTTTGACAACCATATGGCAGCTGCAAACATCAACAAACTGGGAGGTACCAAGTCAAAATGGTTCTCTCTGGCCAAGTCAATCCTGCTCTGGTGTCTTCAGAATGGCATCAAGCTCCGCTGTAGGCACATCGCAGTTTGCCTGAGAGTCCAGGCAGACCTACTGTTGCAGTGATTGCAGGTGATTTACACCGAGTGGTCTCTGAATCCCCGTATGGTGGAAGCATTCTCTGCCTTTTGGGATTGGCCACACATCAATCTCTTGGCCACCAGGGACAATCGGATGATTGACACCTTTGCACACTCGTTCCCGGGCGAGTTGATGTCGGCAACAGATGCCATGTCGATTTATGGCAGGAAATGGGGGCATATGCCTTTCCTCGAATCCCACTCTTGCCATAGGTGCTTTGCACGATTTTGGGAGAAGTCTTCTAAGGTCCATGGTGGGCAAAGGGGGAATGATCCTTGGACCTACTGAGTGTAGAACCTCCTTGACCACTGCTTCTCCCTTCACTGCTCACACAGCCAAGATTAGGTTCCACTTCAACCCCCAGGTTCTCTGGCTTCATGTCTAGCATGTATCACCAAGTGGATTTCTTCAGCCGGCTTCTCTCAGGGAGTGGCTGAAAGAGGTGCAGAGGGAAAACTTCGTCAGTCTTCTTCAAAGCCTTGGGAGGTGTCAGTCCAGCAGATTTTAGACTTTTTTCTAAGTGTTTAAGGATGGACACTTGAAGGTTTGGATCATTGAGGGTTACAAGTCAGCCATTGCAGCTACCCTTAAGACCTGGGGAAAGTTTAGGGAGGGACTCTTGTTAAAATTTTTTATACAGATTGTCCAATGGAGCCCAATCTTGTGCCTCGCTGGGATCCTCTTCATGGTGCTTTGGGCTCTCCTTATAAACCTCTGTTGGAGCCAAAGGATATGGCTTCAATAGAACTTAAGTTTCTTACCTTCCAAGACGCTTTTCGTGTAAGGTCTAGCAACATATCCCTTATCAGGTTGTCTCCTGATAGGAGGGATGTTTTCCTAAGGTATCGTGTGTGATTTGTGTCTTAAGACACAAGGGGCATGTGACCCTTCAGCCACTTTGACAGGTTTTAGGGTAAAGTCACTCTCAGGAACAAAGCCCAGGTCCAAGCCAGATTAGGCCCTTGGTCCCGTTAGAGTGCTCTGGTTCTACTTGAGTAGGACTGAACCTCATCGAGTGGGCCAGAAACCCTGGTTTCTTTCTCGTAGACAGACAGAGTTCCAGACTCTGTCGCTTAATACCATCTCAAGATGGATAAGGAAAATGCTTTCCTTGGCCTACCAGGTGGTTGGAAAGGACGAACCGCTGGCACGTCTTCATTCTTTCTGGGCTCATTAGACTAGAAGGTACTCTGCCTCCTGGGATGCGTTACACAACACATCAGTAGGGGATATTATGACCACCCTTAGATGGTGCTCCTATAATACCTTTACATGCTTCTCTGCCTAAGAGACTTGGTAGAAGTGGAGGAGTGGCTGTTGGCACTCAAGTGCTTCCAACCAGTCTTATGGTGTGTTTCACCCAGCCCTTCTAATTCAAGAGAGTTAGAGAGGGTGCACTGCGAGTCCAGCATGTTGTTTTTGGTCCATTGATCCCTGGTGCAGGGTTTTGGTCAAGAATCTGTGGAGGTTCCTCGCTCCTCCAGTCTGATGGTACATCAGCTTGACCCTTCCTCTGCTGCAGGCGAGAAAACCCGCCCAAAAATGCTTGCTTCTTGTATGCTACAGGCGAGTTTATCCGCCCAATGTAGCACATGCCGAAGATCAACCTTCAGTGCACGAAATTACCAAGATATGGCAACATGGTACGTTCTCCTGCAGATGTACAACAGATGAAATGTGTTTCCACTATAAGTATTTGGCAATTGAGCCAAAATTGTATATTGTGGTATCTCTGCGAGAAAAACGACACACAGAGACTTTGTTCAGTATGGACCATCAGGGTGATTGATTGACAATGCATCCCAGTGCACAAGTTTCCAGTTTTAACATCAATGCACATTCCGCTCTGTATTTCTTTCAGCAGTCATCCAGGAACATACTCAATATTTTCAAAATATCTACTTTCGATCTGTCACTAAGTTTCAGTACTTATGTTACATGAAAAGATAAAAGTACCAGTGGCTTGAATGCTCAACTCCACCATGTTTGTTTGTTGAAAGTGCTCCCTGCGCTTGTTTGACCATGTGCTAACTTACTTGCGCAAATTTGAGGCCGCAAAAATGCAATTTTGCCACTGTTTTTTCGGATTTTTATGGGCAAATCTACCAAAAACAATTGATTATATATGAAAAACAAATTGTCACATTTGCGCAACAAAAGTATTTCTGCAGCAAAAACTATGCAGTTTGATGGACTGGATAAAGGCATTTAATGTATTTGTTTACATAAATAAACTTCCTTGTGGATGCCATGAAGATCTTGTTTATGGGGTGATCCCAAGATAAAATGCAGCTTGATATACAATTAACAAAAAAAAAAAAAGATAATAACAAATAAATAGCAGAGGAAGGTTTAAGTGACTTATGGTGTTGTACTGTGTCCTTCTGAAGTTTTTCAACATAAAACGTATTGAGAAACAGTACACCCCATGGGTCACTGGAATTCCACCTTTTGGTCCCACCTCATTAATTGGTGTAGGAAACTGAATTGCGCATGCTTGCTTGTACGCTAGTGCGCATTGGTACCACCAGGAGCGCTGTGCCAAGTCATTGTGCCTTGGGCCCTATGAAGCAGCAGGGGTACAGCACTGGACCCATGGCATTTTAAGGGGGGTGGGTGGGTGGGTGGGGGCGAAGGGCTCTGGCAAAGCACTTAGAGTGCCTGGAAACCAGCTTGAGTGACCTACGGTGAGTACTGTTTCTTTATAGATTTGTGTTGAAAAGCTTCATTTTAATGTGGAGGGCTCCAGCAGGTTGTGTCATTTGATTGGATTCAGACTCTTTTCAGTGACCAGTTGTCTGCACAGTCATATAATTTCAGTTCAATTTCCAAGCAAATGTGAAGTGGTCTATCATTAGGAAGTTTGGAAAATAAAGTACCGGCCATAGTTGTCAACATTTTCATCTATGTCAAAAATGGCGGGGGGGGGGGGGGGGGGGGGGGGGGGGGGGGGGGGGGGTCAAAGCGTGATGACCACAACTTTTAACCTTAAAATATGTTGATTTACTACTACATCCAACATTTTCAGTTCCTTTTTTAAAATTTCAACCTGCCACCAGGTGTCATATTGAATTTTAACCCTTTCTTCCCATCAACCCCTTGATGTAATCCCCATTCAGTCAGCTGGAACAGATATGTGCAGATGCAACCATGGAGCTCAGTAAGACTGAATTTATGTAGCACAGCCAAATATCACTGCCCAAAATCCAAGATGCATGATAAAAAATCCTAAATCATTGTATGATCATGTGCCAAATGTATATACCTTTGTAGCCAGCATACATCAAGACAGGTTATGCAGAGAACATTTCAGAACATTCAGCATCAATTTCCCTGGTCAAACATTATCTTCAAAAACAAAGTTTATAATATATAATTATATAGACTGTACAACTTGTCATTACAATTGTATCTTTTTTTAAAAATAATAAATGAATATCAAAGTATCAGTCACTTTGTTTGTCCACTTTATTTGCTAATATTGATGCAAAAATAAATTCAGTTTATTAAGCTTAGACAAGGAAAACTGTATGCACTCCTTGTTTAAGCATTTTGGTCCTACTATATATGTTGAATGTCTGTATTTGCAATAAGTCCAGACAAAAATGTTGATGACGGCCATAAACATAGGGGGCAGGGTGGATTTATGGTAATTTTGGACGTAGCTGGCTATGGTTTGTTGTATTGTCACTAATTTGTAGAGTACCTACAAATGCGTGTTACCAGTTTCATTTGTTAAATCCATCTAATAAGGTTGTCAATGTCTGTTGTTTTCATGACTTTTAACATCAATTGTTGCCACGCGAGCAGCATGGCATGCTGAACAAAACTGGTTTCACAAGACTGTCCAGGTACCCGAGGACTGGGTTATGGTAGATTTAACCCAGAAATATGGCACAGAATAAGGAAAATGATTAAAATTGCATAGTACAGTGAAACCTCCATATAGATACCGAATGCCCTTGCGATGAAACAAAAGTGTTCCATATAGAGAGGTGTTCAGTTTAGGGTGGTTTCCACATTGTGGCCTCTTGTTTTACCTACAGTTAAGCCCATCTAGAACTTAACAGCCAAATACATGTTTTGTGTTGTACTGGCGTTTGTAAAAGATTGACAGAGGGTTTCAACTGGTTGAAACGGTTGCAAACCATTTCAACATTTTCATCAATAAGGTTGAGAAAGTGTGTGAAATGGTTGTTAACCATTAGAGAAAGGTTTAAAAGGGCTTTAATGCAATAAGAGGAAATGGTTTTGAAATGGTTTGGAAAGTGTTTGAAAAAGGTATGCCTTTCACTCAAATGGTTGGAAAAAGGTTGCAAAAGGTTAATGTGTTTGGTGACTCTTAAGTTTAAAGCAGGCATGGCTGTACCATGATATACAGATACCAGCTGAGGTCATTATAGTGAGAACATAACTGCATGTACATTATTAAACATATGCAATGAACTGAATAGTTGGTAGATAATGTTGAAAATAAATCACAGTGGTGATGTTTAGAAAGTTAGTCTCAATGTTTCAAAAGAGTAACAGCACTGCTATAATAACATGATTATGAACTCGCACCTTATAGTAGCTGTGCTCTTGCTGTTACTAATTTCAGTCAATTCATACTTCTTGAAATTAAATCCCTTGGCTTTGGTGAGACAAAACATAATGGTTTAATTTGTAAGCTATTGTTGTTTAGAATGGTTAAAGAAAACACAGGAAACAACTCCTAATATTTACATTCAATCTAGCTTTTAACATTGCAAGTATAGGAGAGAGCCTGGTGTGTTATGAGACCATAACACAGTAGCCTTGTGTGTTATGGGACCATAACACAAGTGTCCCGCCCACATTCCAATAAGCCATGCCCACATGGGTTTCCAGAACTTAACACTTGAACATGCTGGGTGAATCAGTTTCTGGACGTTTCTCTTAATTTTATGCATTACATTTCTAAATTTTGTGTAATTGAGCAGAAAAATTAAGAGGGAAATGTAAATATAAGCAATGAGGGTCACTTTTGTGTGTGGTATGGCATAATGACGCGGGTGATTGAAGCTGGCATCGGGTGAGGCGCACTGGCGTGCGCCCTGCCCATGATGTCAGCTTCAATCGCGGTTGTCATTATGCCATAACACACACAAAATCAACCCTCATTTCTTAATTATTCCAAAGAGGATAGGAGCAATGTGTTAAGTGACATTGACACTTCCACCCTGTTGTTGCCTGTTGCCATGTATAGAAGTGGCAACAGATGTGCCAAAGCTTGCCTGTGAGTGGTTTTTGCTGCTGCTGGTATAAGCAATTAAGCCTGTCTTTGAAGTTAATCTGTTTAGTTTCAGCCTTATTGGTAATTACTCTGTGATAATACACAGAAATGTGTTGAATATGTATTCAGTATTCTCCTCTAGAGGCTTACATACTTTATTTTGTTCACCTCTGGGGCTACTAGGCATTGCCTTGGCCAGTCCGAGAGAGTGTCCACCAACCATATGATTGATGTAGTCCTATTGAGTTTCTCACTATGGCCAGCCACTTGTTCACCTCCAAATCTGCTAAGCCTTTGGAGGTGAATAGTTTTTTTTTTTTTTTTTTGTTTTGTTTTGTTTTTGTTTTTTTTTTTTTGTTTTGTTTTGTTTTGGTTTTTTTTGTTTTGTTTTGTTTTTTTTTTTTTTGTTTTGTTTTTTTTTTTTTTTTTTTTTTTTTTTGTTTTGTTTTGTTTTGTTTTTTTTGTTTTTTTGTTTTGTTTTGTTTTGTTTTTTTTTTTTTTTTTTTTTTTATGAAAATGGTGTTCATTTTGGGGTGTTCGTGTTCAATCTAGAGAGGTGTTCAGTGTATGGAGGTTTTCTTATAAAGGAAATATATGGGGATATGGGAATAATTGGGACCGAGAAAAAGTGTTCAGTATAAGGGGATGTTCCGTATATGGAGGTGTTTGGCTAGGGAGGTTTTACTGCATTGAAATAATGCTAAAATATTTGGTGTATACTTTGGTCTCAAAAATGTTCCGCAAGGTATACTTGGCCTTCAATTTTTCAAAATTTCGGCTTCTATTTTTTGTGTCTTTTCGCCTTCAAAATGCATCAAGATTTTGCATTTAAGGGCCTTAAAGGGGGCATGCTCCCAGACTCCCCAGCAGGACTTCACATCTTTGGCACTTGTTAATGTCCTACACTGGCCATCATTTGGACTGGTAGTTTTTTTTTCCGCGGTAAACCATTGCTCAAGTCATGTAATGTTCCTCATGCTACAAGGGAGCCTTTACACTATATGTATAAGTTGAATCAAGTTATATTCCTGATGTTTCTTGATGAAATTAATATGGGTGTCACACCTTTTCAGTTGTGTAGCGTAAGTGTAACACCTCACCTCCAGATAGTATCAGAAAATATGGAGGGAAAAGGTCAAGTCTCTACCACACACTGCATGGTGGTACTTTTGATGTCCAGATATCCTAGAATCTGGAGGGAAAAGGTCAAGTCTATACCACACTATATGGTGGATCAGTATACGGTAGTTCTAGAATGTTTTTGTGTGTGGTTAATTTTGCGGAAACTTGCGTTTCCAGACATCAGAAAATATTTTCATATTTTAATTTGACGCATCATGCCTTTTCTATTAAATATAACCTTTCATTATGTCAATTAAATTTTGGCTCATTTTATTTTCGCACAACAAGTACTGGGGAGAAATGAAGTCAAACGCAAAAATTTCTAGAACTACAGTATGTCCAGATATTATCAGAGAATCTGGAGGGAAAAGATCAAGTCTCTACCACACACTATATGGTGTATTGTATTGTATGTTAAGCCAGCTGATTATAAAAGATCTCGGCAGTTGTAGTCTGGGTAAATCATACAGTGGACAAAACAGAAGAAAGTGACTTGTATCCTCTTTTAAGAAGTTGCACGTGCTGCAGAGGGCAAAATATTGAACTCATATAAGTGAAAATGAAGTTTTGATTATCCTAGGTGTAGCTGTGCATGAACAATGTTTGCAAAACGATCCCCGAATGTGAAATATTTTGCAATTTTGTGGCGGAAAAACAGAAGTTTGGTTAATTTTGTCTTGAAGATTGAAAGAGTGGGAGATATTTTAACTTCATCCAGCAGTTCATTCCATAGGGATATAGTAGAGGGCCGAAACCAATTAGAGTAACGGTCAGTCCTACACTTGATTAGTCTAAGTTGAAGGGAATTTCGGAGTAGGCGGCTTGCTTGGGTGAGAACGTAATTGGGGATAAAGTCATACAGGTAGGGAGGTACTGTATATGTCCAGATATTTACATGTACGAGAATCTGGAGGGAAAAGGTCAAGTCTCTACCACACACTATATGGGGGTACCGTATATGTACAGATATTACCAGAGAATCTGGAGGGAAAAGGCCAAGTCTTTACCAAACACTGCATGGTAGTAAGTGTATATTTCAGGTCACATTACAGTGGAATTCACTCTGCAAAGGCCTGCGATGAAAGACTGTATAATTGTATTCTTTTTACATCTGCTGACTGCAGGTTGCACAACTTAAAGCTTCACTCATCAGTCTATTCCTCCATCAAGGTTTGTTTGTGAATGCAATACAGTCCACAGTTTTGCTGTGAACACCATATAACAGTGTGATACTGGTGGTTCCACCTATATTATGTAAATATCGGCCAAAATGTGATTTGCATTCTCAAATACTATTTGATAATTAAATACTTCATTGGCTATGTTGTGCGGTGGGCTGTGTTGTCCGACTCATAGTTATAATGGAGGTAGAGTGTCTCTGTCTCAAGTCAGGAGTGAAATTTGTTTCTTCACATTGGTATTGGAAGATGAACGTTGATGCTTTGGTAACTCTGGAATCACTTCGCTGTCATTGTTAGGTTTGAAATTTATGAATATGGGTCATGTTTTTCTGTAATATTTGGTGAAACATCCTGAAATTACAGGTAGAATGTTGATCGGGTAAAAACACAAAGAGGGATCAAAATGTGGTGGCACAACCCACAGTAAATCTTGAGAATTTGTATGTAATTCTTGTATTTATTAGCAATACTTACCTATCCACTACGTTTGGTAGGTCCCATCTCGGGCTGTGTCTCTCCCAACAATTTTTTCCGGAAATTTTTTCTTCTGATACAGTCAGTGCTTTGTCCCGTCCTGCAGCGCCCTCACTGCCCAAGCTGTCGACTCAGCTAGTGTAAGCGAGACACAGCCTCGTTCTGACTTTAGTTCTTTCTCTTTGGCGTCCATTTTAAAAGCCGCTTTAGAGAAGTTAGAATACCTAGTTTAATGGAAAGCTATTCATGGAGCTCATTGTATTTGTTTTCCTATGGAATAGACTAGTAGAGTGCATGCACTCCATAGTTCTAAATTTCCTTGGACATGCATTCAGTACACAGATTCTCTATGGCCCATAAGCTCACATGCAGGTACATTTTACAGATGCATGGCATTCATTCATTGAGGCACATCTGTAGCCCGTATGTTTCCCACTTTACTGGGCAAACAGTGGGTTACCCATAGTTCGCCCAATATCTTATTTACGTACTAAACAACTATAACTGTAGCCCATTTGTTGCCCACTTTACTGTGTGAACAGTGGATTAGCCAGTGTTGGCCCACTACACATGGTAAAATGCCAATTTCTGCCCATCATTTAACCATGGGCAACCCAGCTGGGTAGCCCATGGGCTACTCACTTTTGTGTGTGGAACTAGTGATGATTTGTGCAATTTTTGGTGAGCTTGATGTATTTTCCAGGTCATGGGCCATTTTGAATCATAAAGGAAAGTAAATCCAACATGTTTAGAAAGAATGTGGCTGATGGTGCCAAATGTACCACAGATGTGTACCTTGTGCAAGTTTGATATTGTAAAATATGAATTAAAGACCTATTTTCTCAAGTTCTCAGAGAGAGTGCATTTCTGGAATTTACTTTTTGATGGTCATTACATCTAGATTTGTGAAATATGTACAATTACAGGGATACTATACAGACAAAAGTCTGTCTTGTCTGGAGTCCTGGTAGTATTAATTGCTTAATGTCTTAGATATTAAAAACATGGAAAATTCATTATTGTGATTATAAATTGAGATGGAGCTACAAAATCTATGAGATACCTACCAATGGTCAGATTTTGTAAACATTGGGTGTTCCTCACCAATCCGTCAAGGCCATTGAGCATTTTAAGTGAGGGGACACTAAAGTTGGAATGTTGAGAAAGAACAAGGCAAACGATACCAAATGTACCACAAATGTGTATTACGTGGAAGTTTGATATTGAACTGTTTACATAATATATTAAAAGACTTACTCTGTCAAGGTCAAGGAAGCTAGACTACTTTATTATTATTATTATTATTATTATTATTATTATTATTATTATTATTATTATTATTATTATTATTATTATCTCCAGTTGACTTGTTTGTCAGCTCAGCTTGTCTCATGGTCATCCATCCTTCATCCTCTGCTCCTCTGTCAACACTTCACATTTTCAGCTCCAACGAAACTGCAGACCAGATCAACTTCAGACTTGGTGGGGATCTACTTGAGGTTGGTTTGTACTAAGTTTGTTCAAACAGTCATGCTGCAGCGCTTTTTTCGTTTTTTTATTATCATTCCAAATTGTTTTTCTTCTTTTCTCTCTTTTTTTTGGGAGGGGGGAGGGGGACAAAATCTTCCGTAAAACTGTCTAAATTACATAGGGACACTTCTTGGGTACTCCAGACCTTAATTTGTTCAACAGGTGGCAATGCTGTGGGGTTTTTTATACAAATGTTTTACAATTTTTTGTGTTTGTAGCTCAGCTGACTTTTCAGTGACTTAAGTTTATAGGATTCATTCACAAAATTTAAATCTAGAATAATTTCAAAACAATTGTACTTAAGTTTTTTTCTTTTTTTTTTTTTTTAATAATACAAGGCAATGGCCGCGCCTATTTCCCATGACATTCAGGCCGAAAGGTTCCATGGTGGATCCAGTGGTGCTCCTTAGCCAGTCGAAAAGTTTTTTTTTTTCAACTTTGGGGGAGTTGGGATGTGACACAGGATTTGGACTTTGAGATAGAGTCCACTGTGATCCTGGCGGGCAAAATGTCTGCCCAATGGTTGATTCATATCTTCCTTGTGGATATAGTAGAAGTGTTCTCAAAATCTTGATCGGAGCGGACAGGAAGTTTGGCCTACATATTGCTTGTGGCACTTGCCACAGGTCAGGAGGTAGACAAGGTTATTGTGTCTACATGTGCCCCCTTGGGGTGTACTATAGGTACGGCCATTCTTCTCAATTGTACATAAGTGCCATTCCAACTTCAATTTGTAGGTTTGTGACATAGCCGCACCAAGTGAACCATCAACCAAAGTTGTAGAATTTTAGTTGATGCAAATAAGGTGAATCCACAAAATTTAAATCTTGAATAGCTTCAAAACTATTACAGATAGAGGTGTCATTTCAACTTCACATTACAGGTTTGTAGCATTTGTGCATCCAATGAACTATGGACCAAGGTTTAAGCATTTTAATTGATGAAAATGAGGCTAATACATAAAATTTAGTAAACATTGAAAAATGGGAAAGTGTAGCATTTCAAATTACAGTGGTCCCTGTTTTGAACGACCCCACGTATGAGTGACCACCTGGTTTGAACGACCACATTTGTTCGCCAAACCTGTTAAACGCAACCAACAACCAGGCAAAATAAACAGATTTTGCAACTACAACACAAGTGTGTGTATTATAATTTTGAAAGCACCCAGACAGATTGCAGTGACGAAATTTTTTGTTTTCCTTTTTGTTCTCGTGTTTCTGGTCCTTACAAAGCTGGTCAAAACGGACCTCCTCTGGGACAAGTAAGGCTTTCGTCATCTTTGCCTGCTTGGAGACCAGGCTCGATGTTTGTACCCGGGGATAAAAGCGCAGTCTGTCTAAGTCTTTTGTCTGCACCCTAATCTGATCAGCCACGTAACAGCTAAACAGAAATGCCACCTTGTCTTCCTTTCTCAAAATATGCAACATAGATGCAGGCTGATCAATATTTAACTTTTCAGACGAACCCAAACCTTGTTGCCTAAAATGGTCCACAAGAGAGCCACATTTGACAGTTCTGTTGGTTCTGAGTCATCCCAATCCGAATCGGGAGACCCATCCCTGCCAGCCCTCCTCCTCTAGGAGCATTGTGTCCCTGAAGTGAGGTAACCCAACAGCCCTCATCCTCATTAGTGTACACAGAAATAAGTTTGCCTGGCCACAACGCTACAATTTAATCCATCACCTCCTCAGCCTCACCTGGGAGCCAAGTCCACAATGTCTGAGGGTGGCTGGGCTTGGCCAGAGGTGGGTGGTACTGTCACAGATTCTCTGCCAAGATTCAGTTGAAATCTATCTTCTGGAGGCAGTGTAGGTGCCACTGGAATGGAGGAAACTGGATGGCTAGCCCATTTCAACACAAAAGTCTTGTGCTTCTTTGGTGCTGACTCAGGTAGCCCAGACTCAAACAGAGTACGGGGCAGCTTCACTATCTGTGGTGATGTCGCCGTCACAACTGCTTGTTTTGGCTTGTAGTTTGTGCCTTAAATCTGCACAATCTAGGCCCACATAAGACTGAAATGTTGGAACAGTATGGCCGTGCCCTCCAAAACTCAAGCTTCCTGTCCAAGAATTATGTGATATATAACATACATATTGATGTGTAAATGATCTACCTACTAATCGTAAGTAGATTTGTGGACAATGAATCTTGCATAAGTAGTCGTATGCCATGACGTAGGCACGCCATGTGCTCCAAGGAATAAGACAGACACAAAGAAAGAAGGAAGAGATGTATTTCAGACTTTGGTGTGAGATCGCTTGCTTCAAACCACACTTCTGTATATTAACTTCTTATATTACGGAAGTATAATAAATACAGATAAAAACATGCCAACGCCTATTCCACAATATCTTCTGGTGAACATGCAATGAACACAATCACTCTCCGGCAAACACCCAAAAGAAGTGAAGTCCTCCAGCGAACTTGATGTGAATACGACCCGAAATGCATTCTGAACTATGGTAGTTTTGATTGTGATACGAGATGTTCGGTGACACACTGTGGTGATCTTACATTTGGTGACACACTGTGGTGATCTGTGACATTTGGTGACACACCATGGTGATCTGACATTTGGTGACACACTGTGGTGATCTGTGACATTTGGTGACACACCATGGTGATCTGACATTTGGTGACACACTGTGATGATCTGTGACATTTGGTGACACACTGTGGTGATCTGTGACATTTGGTGACACACTGTGGTGATCTGTGACATTTGGTGACACACTGTGGTGATCTGTGACATTTGGTGACACACTGTGGTTATCTGTGACATTTGGTGACACACTGTGGTGATGTGCAGCTCCAGTGCAGCTGCTGCCCTTGGCCCAGTCTCCCACAATTCACTGTCTGGGTGCGGTGGCAATCCGCAGCAATCTATGGTCTTACCAAAGTTTGCTGTAGAATACCTTCAAACACTGCACATGGCCACCAAACACAGGTTAGTGCCACTGAAGTGTGTCTCGAGTGTATTTAATCAAACCCATTAAAAACTACAAATAGTCGTCGCGCGACAACAAATGTTTCGTCCGCATGGCGTACTGTCTCCCAATTGAGAAACCATCTTGAAGAGCCAACTTTTGTCACAATATTAGTGCTATCTTTACCATGTTACTGAATCTCTACTGCAAAGTCACCCACTCCATGTGACCACTTTTTGACCTGCCCTATGAGTAGTCTTTTAAACCAGTCATAGGGCAAAAAAAACCCAAAAATCTGTTATCTTGCCTAGGGGGGCGCACAGACAGACGGTCAGTCAGATGGACAGACTGAGAACCCCCATAATTCTTTGTATAAAATTTGAAACTAATGGGTTCAGGAGTATTATAAGCATGTACCATATACGTCATGTATACAGTACATGTACTATATGCCATGTTAAAATGTGCCCTTATTACCATCATTCTGAATTTCAAAAATTCAGAAGAAATTAAAAAAAAAAACAATTAAGCAGGACCACTCATAAATATCTTGTGGGCATATATACAGGTCACATTCCCACCTAGTTTGAAGACAACCTGACCATTAGTTTTAGAGAAAAAAAAAGACAAAAATCTGTTATCTTGACCAGGGGAACGAACAGACAGACGGTCAGTCAGATGGACAGACTGACCACCTTAGAAAAATTCCTCGGGTCTATAGACTACTTGAACCAAATTTGAAACGTATAGGGGTCACAGGTACAAAGATATGGCTGTTTGGACCTGGATATTGCTTAATGCTGTTTTATTAACTAATTAATTAATGATCACAGGATGCTAGTTTTCGTACTTGACCTGCTTCATCATAAGGTGTATCACTAACCAAAACTTCGTGGATCTACATGCAATATTGTTTTGTTTTAGTTATCACTGAAATGCCTCTAGAGGCTGCCTAATGGTACAAATCTTGAGGTTGCCTAACGATCCTTGATTAATTAACTAATTAATAAATGATCACAGGAATTTAGTTTTTGAACTGGACCTAATTCATCATGAGGTGCACCACTAACCAAAATTTGGCGGAGCTACATGCAATATTTTTTTGGTAATCTTAGTAATGTCCTCTGGGGGTTGCCTAACGATCTTCTGTTAGTTAACTAGTTAATTAATGATCACAGGAAGCTAGTTTTCGAACTTAACCTGCTTCATCATAAGGTGCATCACTGACCAAAATTTGGCGGAGCTACATGCAATATTTTTTTTAGTTATCACGGTAACGTCGTCCCGATGGACAAACGGACAGACAGATGGCGGGCGAACGGTCACAAAACCAATATACCCCTCAGATCCTTCGGATGCGGGGGATATAATAAATACTTGGAATTCATTTGATTACACTGAGTTTTATTTTCCCTTATTTCGTGGATGCTTCAAAGTCGCCAAAATAAGAAATCAGTGAAAAAGATTTTTTAAATTGGTATGCATAGGAATTATAACAAAAACAGTAAATTGGTTTTTGTTTTGATTAAAGGTCCAAAATACAAAAACTGACAAAATTAGAACCTATCAAAATAAATGTATTCACAGTCAATAAATGTTAAATAAATATTTAAAAATAAATTTGGCATAATCTAATCACAAAGACTTCATTGTACACCCATTTTATCCGTAACATTAACTTGAAATTCATGAGAGAGCTTTAATCGTACAACTTCCCTTTATTTCACTGCATTTACAGCACATGAAAAAAAAATTTCTATACTTAAAAAGCAACAAAATGGCTGTATAAATACCAAAAATCATCCAATAGACATTTATGTCTGGTAAAGCAGAGTTTTGTAAATACCATCAGAAAATACAAAAGTCCTACAGTAAAAGGTTTTATCCTGATCAATTCTTGGTCACTGGCACCGCCCATTGACAAGGCTTTAACACAGACAAGATATCTGACATCTTTTGTCCGCTAATGGCACACATTTTACATACCAGTACAGGTAATGAGTCGACTGAGTGAATTACGGAGACTTATCTACAATACCCAAGATCATTTGAAAGACATATTGGATCACAGACAATGAACTGAACTGGTAATGATGACCTGATATACCATTACCTTGAGCAACCATGTACTATGTTGTTTAGGATTTATTAAGACACTAGATTTTATCTATTAAAGTAGAAGTCTCAAAGTTTCATCCCAGTTCTACAGTCTTACTTCAGAGTCAAGACTAGCCAAGCAGAGAAAGTGATCAAATCTGACTGTAATATACATGTATTTCTTGTTATCAGGTGAGTTTTAAAACACAAAAAACGTTTGTCAAGTGTCTACGATGATAAATGGGAGAAATATCCCGCCAACATGGGAATGACCAAAGTACTAGTGGCAAGAAAATTTGGCACGATGCTTTTTTGTTACCTCACCTTTTTGCTTCCTTAATTAATTTATGCTAAAACCTACACTCATGTGTTAACATATGGGCACTATATGCAAAACATTGAGACATAATATTGCGTCACAATCCCCACTAGTTCAAACATATAGCTGAATATTCCTTGCCAAAATATGATGATAAGGCAGGATCAGACCTGTATCTGTCCAACATACAGAGGATTTGAGACCTCATCAACTGTATATAGTCTGCAAATAGGTCCTTATTCAATGATGCAATCCACATTGAAAAGATCCTTATTTTATTGTGGGTCATCATTGAAGCACAGCGCGTAAACAGATGAGTGACGGTTACATCTCTCTCATTGGGCAAAAGTCATAAAGTTTCCTCGGTAAATATGAAACTACTCAGTTTTAGTTTCTTCTTGGGTTTTGTCTTCTGTGGGTTGTTCCTGAGCTGTTTCTTCGTCTACCGTGTTTTCTACCTTTTCCTCTTCTTTGGGTGAATCTTCCTCTACAAATGACAAACACATGTAGTCATTGAACCAAATTTTGTGAATCAAAACGTGTTCTCGTTAATTTCACAAAATCACAATATGTAAATGAAACCTACTTTATGAATTAAATATGCAGTCATCATCAGCTGGAAAATTCTATCAAGGGTAAGTGTACACTGATACATATTTAGCCAATACAATACACACGTGCAGTGTCCACTGCATGGTGGGAATCCCAATATATCACTTCACTGATCATGTGGTCCTTGCATATGGTTTTCACAGTTCCTACTATATGTTTAGAAAGAAATTAAACTATTTTCCAACTACTTGTACGCTATGTCTGAGGACGCTATAAACAAACTTTGCTAATAACAAAACGTCACCAGGTGCATCAAATAATGCATTGATGCACCCCATGTCAGGTATAAATGACGCACCCCATGTCAGGTATAAATGTCATGAAATGTTCAGTTAAGACGCTTCACTGTGCATCCCAAGAAACAACCCCGTCACAAAATTTGCTGACCAGATAATGAGGGAAGTCAATAAAAGCTCCCACCCCACCCCCACGGCCACCGCACAATAAAGACATGAACAGTGGTGCTGCACGCATATGTCTATCATATGTCACACATACAAGTTGTAAATGGGTAGTTGGTACACTTTATGAGAATCACTTCATTGAAAACCAATCTGGCAGCGTCTCTTACGTTTTTGCCCATCACTGGTCTTGCTTGGTCTTTAAATTTATGAGAAACAGGCAAATAAAATTTATCGGGAGACTTAACGAGTTCTGCTAATTAAACAATAAAATAAGACATCAAATAAAATAATGTTTAAGTATATATAAACATATATATGTGTGTGTATATGAATGTATATACATATACATATACATATAACATATATGTGTATATATATACATATATATATATGTATATATATACATATGTATAATATATATATATGTATATATACATACAACATACATACATACATGCAATATATACGAACATATATTATAGATTATAGCATGCTTTATTGACAATATGGAGTATCTCAACGAGCACTGGATGCCATATAGCAGAACAAGTGAGCGAAGCGACGAGTTCTGTTACATGGTATCCAGTGCAAGTTGATTACTTCATACCATCTACAAGGCGTGCTATAAAATTTTTATCTCACGTTTGGGTCGATTTGTACATTTCAATACACAAAGCAAAAATAAGAACGACATTTGCAGAAAGTTTTACTCCTCATCAACACAATTACCAATGAAACCGAAAGAGTACCAATACCATCCGGAAGAGTACCAATTCCACCGGAAGAGTACCTATACATCATATCGCGGCACTGTAGCTTTTAGGCCTATAATACGGTATTTATACAAGCCTGTTATAGTACTAAAATCGACCCAAACATGATATATATATATATATATATATACACACACACACGTCTATATTTGACAATCTATAGATATTTTTCAATCTCTGACAAGGCACAAAATTTTTTCTTTCACTATTTTGTTTGCATTTTACCAAACTGACTAACAGACCATGAGTTACAACAATGACTTGGAGCGTAATCCACAAGTGGTTGTGGATATAAATGGGAAGCATTGCTTGAAGCAACTTCTAGCAATGTGAAAGGTAATTATTAGTCCTGACCCCAATTGTGGGCATAGGTAATCTGCCAAAATATGAAGATCATAGCATAAAAACAAGAGGGCTGTGTGAACAGCCCATGCTCAGCTGACCTAGAAACTCATCACACTTGTGCCTCTGTGAGCTTGGGATAGGATCAAGGTCACCCATGTACTGAGTAAGCCTGACCTTTATCAAAGAACACTGAAATGTGCAACATCAAGGACCCAGTTCAAATAGTTCTCAAGTTATAGTGAAGAGTAAAATTCATATACATGTACGTTGCGCTGTGATCCCAGAAATAAGGTCAAAGGTCACTCATGTAATGTCTCAGCATGAATCTTCATAGAGAAGCATTAACATATGTAACATCAATGTCCTAACGCAAACAATAGAACAGTAAATTTCATGTCAAGTGTCCTGTGACCTTGGGAATTATGTCAAGGTGCAAAAATCAATGGACCATGACCACTTGCACAAAATACATAGACACTTATAAAAGGAACATCCCTACCATGTTAGACAGAAATCTGGCCAAAACCATCTACGTTATCACCATTACAAGAAATTCCTATATTATACATTCTTTAATTAAACTTGTTTTCAAAGATTTTCAAAAAAAAAAAAAAAATAAAAAAAAAAAAAAATAAATAAATAAATGAATAAATGACTGGAGCGTGACCATTCTAGAAAACAAATTTGGTAGAGACCCACCCAAGGTGCATTGCCACCAAGTTTGAAGTCAAACTGACTGACAGTTTCTTCAGAGATGACTTCTGTCAAAAATGTGAATTAGCCTTAGAATGCCCATTGACCTACATAATAATCAATAGAAGGTGCATCTACCAATAAGTACCCCAATTGCAAAAATCATTAGAAATCAGGAATCCACAGCAGTGCCACCTAGTAAACAACTTTGTTTGACCCTTTCACAAGGAACATATCCACCAATTTTGAGCTTAATCCAAGTGATGGTTCTGGAGAAGAAGTCAAAAAAATAAAAAACATACAAAAAATCACAAATATTAGGGAAAAAGAAATATCAGTGCCACAAGGTGATTGAATTAAGAACCAAGAGTCCTTAGGACTGTTCCTATTTAATATCAAAGCAATTGGGTGTGCGGTTTCGGAGAAGAAGAGTTTTTAAGACCCCCCCCCGCAAAAAAAAAATTAAAAATCCCCAAATCAGTGGAACATTACCTTTTGAACAAACTTAGTAGATTCAGATTCTTTTATTCGACAATAAATTCAATTCATTTCAATTGTTAGGAGATAATGACAGAAATATATATATAAACAAATGAAAAATAAGAAAAAAAATCTAGAGATCCACCCAAGGTACATTGCCATCAAGTTTGAAGTCAATGTGGTTGACAGTTTTGGCAAAGAAGTCCAAAATGTGAATTAGCACCAGAAAGACCATTGACTTACATGGTAATCAATAGGAAAGCTGCCTAAGTACCGCATTGACCAAATCGTCAAAAATCAGGAATCTACAGCAGTGCCACCTAGTGAACAACTGCATTTGACCTTTTCACAAGGAACAAATTTTCAAAATTTCAGCTGAATATGAGCTACACTTCTGGTGCAGAAGTCAAAAATAGCAAAAACACAGAAAAAATCATAAAAAAAATAGGAAAGAAATTGCAGTGCCACCTGGTGAATAATTTAAGAACCAGGAGTTCTTAGGAGTGTTCCTGTGTGATATAAAAGCAATTAGGTGAGCGGAATGTGAGAAGAAAATTTTTAAAGATTTGCCTGATAAAAGAACAAAAAAGTTCATAAAAAATAAGAGGCCTGGCTCTGCTCAGCTGACCTAGAAATTGATGACACTAGTGGCACTGTGGAATTAGGAGTAAGTTCAAGGTCATCTACATACTGTGTTTCTGCCCTTAACAGAGGACCACCACCATGCACAATATCAAGGTCCTAACTCAAATAGTTCTCAAGTTATAAAATAAATAGTTAAATTCAGGAAAGTGAACCTGTGACCTTGGAAATAAGATCAGGGTCACTCACATACATTGTACTGTGTGAATGGGGCCTCATAGTAGACGACTAACATGGGCAACAAGTCCTAGTTGATCAAGTTCTCAAGTTGTTCAATGAACTGTAAAATTCAAGTAAGTGGGTCTGTGACCTTGGAAATGAAGTCAAGGTCACTTATGTACTGTCTGAGTCTGGCCCTCATACATGTACCACTGCATGCAACATCAAACTCTAAGCAGTTTTGGAGAAGATTTTTTAAAATTTGGTGAAAAAAGCAACCAAAAAAAATAAAGTCATAAAAAATCCAAAATCCCTCGTCCGTGACCATTTGAATGAAGTTGGTAGAGACCCATGAAAGATACATCCCCACCAAGTTTGAAGTGAATCTGGCTTACGGTTTTGGAGAAGTTGAAAACGTGAATTACTAGAGCCATCCCCAATCACCTACATAGTAATCAGTAGGAATGTATGTATTGTACCCGCATTGAAAAAATCGTTAAAAATGAGGGATCCATAGCAATGCCACCTGGTGTAAACATTCATGTGACCGTTCTACATGGAACATTTACACCAAGTCTCAGCATAATCTGAATGACAGTTTTGGAGAAGACTGACCTACTCTGAATCTCACTTTTATAGAGGGCCATCCCCATGTGCAAGATCAAAGTCACAGTGCAAATAGTTCTCAGGTAATCATACCAGTAAAATTCTTCTTAGTGGCCCTGTGACCTTGAGAATGAGTTAAAAGGTCACTAATGTTAAGTCTCAATCTTTCCTAAATATAGAACCACCAACAAGTTCAACATCAAAGTCCTACCTTCCACAGTTCTAAATTACAATGTGAAAAGTAAAATTCACATAAGTGTCTGGGTCCCAGTGACCATGGGAATGAGGTTAAGGTCACCCATGTACTGTCTAAGTCTGGCCTCTGATCAGGACAACAATCATGTACAACATCAAGGTCTAAGTTCAAATAGCTCTGAAGTTGTCAGGTGAACAGTAAAATTTGAGCAAGTGGCCGTATGACCTTGGGAATGTGGTCAAGATCACTTATCTACTGTCCAAGTCTGGCCCTCATTAAGGGCAACTAGCATGTGCAATTGGAATGTCTTAGCCTTAATAGTTCTCAAGTTACCATATAAACAATGAATTTCATGCACCTCACCCTGTGACCTTGTAAATGAGGTCAAAGTCACTCACCTACTGTACATGTATCACCCTCATACCCAGAAGTGCCCCTATGCAATTTCAAAACAATTGGCCGAGTATATACAAGGATAAAGACTTTTGAAGATTTGGCCAAAAAATGAACAAAAAAATCATTAAAAATAAATTAATCTGTGACCATTGGAACAAACTTGGTAGATACCCACCCAAGGAACATTCCCACCAAGTTTGAAGTGAATCTAGCTGATGGTTTCGCAGAAGTCAAAAATTGTCAATTAGCATTGCAAACCACAATGACCCCAATCCCCTTTGACTTGTATGGTAATCAATAGGTATGTAAAATCAACAAGAGAAATTCTTTAAAAAAAAAAAATCACTAGACTGTGACCATTTGAATAAACTTGGTAGAGACCCACCCAAGATATATCCCCACCAAGTTTGAAGTGAACCTGGCTAACGGCTTTTAGATGAGGTCTAAAACGGGAATTAGATTTTCCCAAAAAATGAATAAAAAATTCATCAAAAATCCAAAAATCACTAAACCACGATCACTTGAATAATTTGGTAAAAACCCAGCCAAGACACATCCCCACCAAGTTTGAAGTGAATCTGGCAAACGGTTTTGGAGATGAGGTCGAAAATGTGAATTACCATAATGATTGCAATTCCCATTGACTTACATAGTAAACATTCAATAAGAATATATGCATTGACCAACAAGAACATGAAATGAAAAATTTGTTAAAAATCTGGGATCCACAGCAACGCCACATGGTGAACAACCATCTGTAACCCTCCCACAAAGAACATATCCACTAAGTTTTAGCACAATCTGAGATATGGTTTTGGAGAAGAAGTCGGAAATAGCAAAAACGCACAAAGATTCATAAAAAAATAGAAATAAATCGCAGCACCACTGGTTGAACAACTTAAGGTCTAATGGTCCCCAGAAGTTTCCCTATAGAATTTCAAAGTAATTGGCCTAGCAGTTTTGGAGAAGACAATTTTGCAAGATTTCCCCCCAAAATGACCAAAAAAATTCATTAAAAATCCAAAAATCACTGGACCATGACCATTTGAATAAATTTGGTAGAGACCCACCCAAGACACATCCCCACCAAGTTTTAAGTGAATCTGGCCTTTTGGAGAAGAAGTCAAAAATGTAAATTGTTGACAACGCATTATGGACAGAGGACCATAAGGTAAACTCAGCTGACTGACAAGTCAGCTGAGCTAAAAATATCATTGGAACGTGACCATTAGAACAAACTTAGTACAGACCCACCCAAGATACATTGCCACCAAGTTTGAAGTAAATCTGGCTGACGGTTTTGGTGAAGACGTCGAAAATATGAATTGTGGACAGACAGAAGCACAATGGATGAAGAACCATCCGATAAGCTCAGCTTACTGACAAGTCAGCTGAGCGAAAAATGGTCCACATAATGAACATTCTACATACATTTACTGGTGAAATGAATCACACACATACCTGGCTCAGGCTCGGGCTTAGGGTCCTGTTCGGGTTCAGGTTCGGGCTCTTTTTCTTCCTCTGTTGCTGTTTCCTCTTTTGTCTCTTCTGAAATTTAAGAGTTGGCCCAATGAAATAATCACACCCTTTTATTGTAAGTAAACATTATGAACTCCAGGCAGAGTTTGAAATATTCTTATGAATAATTCATACAATGAAAAAGCAGTTTGTCTTTTCTTGTATTTAGTACAAATGTCCCTTGTCTACCATATTCCAGAAATGGGCTTGTAATCCAAGTACTAATAATTACAGACACCATGACATCATAATGCTGTATGGGAAAACTCATCTTTATATATCTAATTAAATCACATTATTTTGTGAGCCCCTCCTCTGAGGAAGCCTCCAGACAGAGCACAAACATATCAGGGGCAAAACTTGCCACACATTGCACATCAAATATTAAGAACTTGAGATATGAATAACCAGTGAATGTATTGTTCCCTGGACATGTCCCAAAGTATAATAGTACCAAACTGATACATCCATATATTTGTTTTAAACTTTTCTCCAATAATCATGTCTGACATACTGCAAATTGCTTTTTTTTAAAGTGTGTGTTGTTTTGTTTTTCCTCTCTCTCTCTCTCTCTCTCTCTCTCTCTCTCTCTCTCTCTCTCTCTCTCTCTTTTCTTTACCAGCAAATTTGTCCGACACTTTTCTCGAACAGTATTATACATAGAAACTCCAAACTAGGCATGATTGTACCTCCATACAAGGAGTTTGACCGTTTTATACAAAGGAATGGAGATGTTTAAAATTGTGCAAATTAGGGGCATTTTAAAATTAAATCTTGAATATCTTCAAAAGTATAATAGATAGAGATGTCATTCCAACTTCTACTAGGGGGTTATTGACCACTGCGCATCTAATGAATTTAAAACCAACGTTGTAGCAATTTAAATTATGCTTATTAGCAGCATTTGAAATTTTAAAACTGGAATATCTTCAAAATTATTATAGATAAAGATGTCATTTTAACTTCTTCTAGGGGGTTATTGACCATTGGGCATGTAATGAATCTAAAGCAAAAGTTGTAGCAATTCAAATTATGCTAATTAGCAGCATGTAAAATTTTCAAACTTGAATATATTCAAAACCATTATAGATAGAGATGTCATTTCAAATTCTACCAGGGGGTTGTTGACCATTGCCCATCTAATGAATCTAAAACAAAAGTTGTAGCAACTTAAATCATGCTAATTAGCAGTATTTGAAATTTTCAATCTTAAATATCTTCAACACTGTAATAGATACAGATGTCATTCCAACTTCTACTAGGGGGTTGTTGACCAGTGCGTACCTAATGAATTTAAAATAAAAGTTGTGGCAATTTAAATTATGCTAAATAGCACCATTAGTGATTTTAAATCTTGAATAACTTCAAAGCTATAATAGATAGAGATGCTATTCCAACTTCTACTCCTGTGTTATAGAATAGTTGTACATTGCCATACCAATATGCTTTGAAGACACACACACTGATTTGCTGTGCAGCAAATCATCTTTCCTAGTTTTTACATTATATTTATCCTGCATTTACCACCATCAAAGCACAAGCTAGAGGAACTAATACAGGGCATTGCCCCATTTCCCAACTATATACATGATATACTAGTAGAAATACATGTTTAAACCAAAGGATATCCATATTTTTCAAAATACTGCAAAATTCTGAGATCAGGAGTTTGTTTCTTTCAAAATCAAGCACTTCAAGCCAGTAAATGTATGCAGTTCAGTACATATGGTCTGTTGTCAGGATACAGTTCATTACACAGGGTCTGCTGTCAGGATACAGTTCAATACACAGGGTCTGCTGTCAGGATACAGTTCAATACACATGGTCTATTGTCAGGATACATTTCAATATACATGGTCTGCTGTCAGGATACGGTTCAATACACATGGCCTGCAGTCAGGATACAGTTCAATAGACATGGCCTGCTGTCAGGATACAGTGCAATACACATGGTCTGCTGTCAAGGTACAGTTCAATACACATGGTCTGCTGTCAAGGTACAGTTCAATACATATGGTCTGCTGTCAGGATACAGTTCAATACAGGATTCACAGGATTCACATCTATTTATTAGACATATATATACATATACATAAGATCAGCAGATACAAATGTCAGATGTATGGTATCACGTAATACAAAAGAAAGAAGTGTACAAAATTGATTTTACCAAAATTACAGGATATATATATGCAAATACATAGTCAGGATGACCCAGCTAAGGATGTAAACATCCGCTATCGCTGTGGCCACCTGTGTTAGTATGACTGGTAAGTTACACCTGATTTCAATTGAAAATAATGACAAGTTTTAACAAGATTGTGATTAGTAGAAAAAATAAATAAATAAAAAATAAATATATAATAATAACAATAATAATAATAATAATAATAATAATAATAATAATAATAAAAATAAAGGGAATGAGTAACAGTTATCGTTGATAGTTGCAAACGAAACAGTTGACGATGTCGCAAGTTTCAGAATATTGATTTATTGAGAATACCTTGATATATTTTGAGAATCCAGAATAAGAATGTGTATTAATTTTGTCTGTAATGAGTGAAGTTGTATTAGTTAGTAATTTAGGAATTTCATGTCTAATGCACTTTTCAGCTGTAATATGTTGAGGAGTAGCGTACTGAGGAAAATCTCTATGTCTTGTAGAATACTGGTGAGTGGTGGGTAAGGTAGCGAACATATCACGAAAATAGCCAGGAAGTTCATTTTTACAGTATCGATAATAAAAGTTGAGGGCTTTTTGTTTGAAAAGGTCAGAAACCCTTAAAACATTTAATTTTTTGAATAACGGTTCTGTGTGTGCGTAGAAGTGTGTGTGACATAGCAATCGAATAGCAGTTTTTTGCAGTTTAAGAACACGGTCACAAGTAAAACCCCAAGCAAGTATAGAATAACTAATATGGGGTAATAACAGAGAATTGTATATGAGCAGAAGGGTACTTGTAGGTAACAACTTAATATGTAGTCGTTTAAGTATAGCAATAGCTCTAGAAGTTTTATTCAGAATTTTATTAATGTGGGCATTCCAGTTTAAGTTTTCATTTATAATTAGTCCTAAGAAGTCAAATTCATTCGTCCTTTCTAAATATGTATCAACAATTTTAAGATTTATGTTTAATTCTAACTTTCGTTGAGGAAAAGAAAAACGCATATATTTAGTTTTTGATATATTAAGAGACAGTCTGTTTGCTGCAAGCCACTTATGTACTTTATCAAGTTCAGAATTTATGCTGTTCGAAACGTCTTCATTATTAGGTTTTGGTTTATAGTTAAAGGTACAAAGTGAATTGATAAGTGTGGTATCATCGGCATATAATATGGATTCAAATTTAGGGGCAGCCAGATATAAGTCATTTATATATATAATAAAGAGAAGTGGTCCTAGAATCGAACCTTGAGGCACGCCAGTAGTAATAGGTAGATGTTTAGAGCAAACATCATTTAGTTGAACGTATTGAGATCTGTTCGTAAAATAACTTTCAAACCATTTAAGAGGAGTGCCAGAGATACCATAATAATTAAGCTTTTGTCGAAGGATATCATGATCTAAGGTATCAAAGGCTTTAGATAAGTCTAAAAAATATAGTAATGGGTATTTCACCGGAGTCAAGAATTTTAAATAATCTATCAATGAATTCTAGGGAGGCAGTTTCGGTGCTGTGAAGCTTTTTAAAACCATGTTGGCTGTTATAGAAAATGTTATGCTGTGTAAAATAATCATAAACTTGATGATATACCACTTTTTCAAAAACTTTGGACAGGGCCGGGAGAAGAGAAATTGGCCTATAGTTATTCAGGACTTTATCATCATCTTTTTTATGTATTGGTAACACTTTAGCGACTTTTAGTTTGCTAGGAAAAATGCCTGTATTCAGAGACTGATTTATTATTAGAGATAGGGCATCAGCTAATGAGGAACCGATTCTCTTGATAAGCTTCATTGACAGTTGATCATGTCCTGTGCTAGTTTTGGGCTTGAGTTTATCCAGGATCGATAAAACATGTGAAGGAGAGATATTGGTGAAGGTAAAAGAAGCTTCCCACTGGTGGGTTAGATATGTTGTAAAATGGGGTAAATTTTGTTGGCTTATTTTAGCGGCCAATTTTGGGCCAATATTTGTGAAAAACGAATTGAAGGGTTCAGCTATTTCGTTTTTGTTAGATTCTTTTTTATTTTCTATCATAAAAAAAGAAGGGAAATCTGTTTTACGTTTATTCATATTAAGAATTGTGCGAATGACGTCCCAGGTTTTTTTTGAATCATTTTTTACATTTTCGATTGTCGAATGGTAGTGCTGTTGTTTCTGTCGTTTAATAGATTTGTCAAGAATTTTGTTATAAGCTTTCAGATTTTGCTTAAGAGTGAGAAATGACTGGGAGCTAGGATTGGTACATTTTAATTGTTTATATAGATTGTCACGGAATTTAATTGACCTTAGGATACCATTGGTTATCCAAGGGGACTGTTTGTGTTTATATTTGTTGTAGCGTAGACTTTTGACAGGAAGATTTTTAACATTTTAATTGTTTATATAGATTGTCACGGAATTTAATTGACCTTAGGATACCATTGGTTATCCAAGGGGACTGTTTGTGTTTATATTTGTTGTAGCGTAGACTTTTGACAGGAAGATTTTTATCCTTGCAACGTTGTATAACACTTTCAAGCTGATCATAGTTGTGATTCGGGTCATGCTGTAAGTCATGGTCAAGAACCTGCATTAAATTCATGTTGTTCATTTCCTGTACAAAATTTTGAATAGCATCAGGATGCTTATTTTCAACTTGAATATACTTCGGAGGAGCCTTCGGATCTAACTTTTGGTCTAAACATGTAAAATATGGAAGATGATCTGACAAGTTCGTAAAAATAATACCAGACAAAATAGCCTTATTGCTGTTAGATAAATTACAAAATATGTTATCAATTAACGTTGCGTTACGTTCCGAAAATCTGGTTGGCAATGTAATTTTAGGTAGGAAGTCGTTTTTTATCAATTCATTAAAGAAGTCAGAATACTTTTCTCTGGTGTTGGTTTTCAAAAGATCAATATTAAAGTCACCTAAGACCATTTTGTCTGATCTCTCTTGCGATAAGGTTGACAATATTGGTGACATATCATTAATAAAAGATTCGATATCATCATTTCTATCACGGGGAGGCCTGTAAATGTTACAGAGTGTTATTTTTTGCCTCAAACCATTACCAAAAATATCAATGAACTGACCTTCCCATAAGTTGCATGGGGTATAGAGATCTCGAATGACATACTGAAAATTTTCATGCAAATAAATAATTAGTCCGCTGTGCGAACTACAGGTGGCGCCAAGAGGAATAGCGACATAGTTGTCTAACTCAAAGAGGCTTGTGTCAGGGCAATGGCCTTCAATCCATGTTTCCTGTAAACAGATGGCGCTGAAATCTATATGGTCCTTTGAAAGTTCATCAAGTAAAGCTTTAAGTTTGTCAAATTTAGCATTTAAGCACTGGACATTCAAACCTAAGACAGAAAAATTTTGAGAAAAAGGTTTTATGTATTCAGTGAGATTGTCACTATCTATATAAGGTGAATCGGAAACGATTGAAATAGCATTATCAAGATCATCTGGGTTATCAATTAAGTAGTTCAGATTGTTCCTTGTGACGCCACCAAAATTACGTAGTATATTATTGACATGGTCTGATGTCAGGATACAGTTCAATACACATGGTCTGATGTCAGGATACAGTTCAATACACATGGTCTGCTGTCAGGATAGTTCAATACAAATGGTCTGCTGTCAGGATACAGTTCAATACACATGGTCTGCTGTCAGGATACAGTTCAATACACATGGTCTGCTGTCAGGATAGTTCAATACCAATGGTATGCTGTCAGGATACAGTTCAATACATATGGTCTGCTGTCAGGATACAGTTCAATACACATGGCCTGCTGTCAGGATACAGTGCAATACACATGGTCTGATGTCAGGATACAGTTCAATACATATGGTCTGCTGTCAGGATGAAGTGGTCCCTCTTTTAAGAGACCACTCCTTGGACATGTCTTAAATGCTCACATAAAGTAAGTGGCCCCTTGTTGGAAGTAAAATATTATGGAAAAGATGGAATTTGTGATGTAAAGAATGTGGTCTCAAAAGAGGGACCACTGCATCTAATAACCATGCTTTCTGGTTTGGTAACATTGCAAATTTGAAGACCTCATCTTGTTCAATTTTTTTAAAAAATGTGAAATTTTATACACATGCAAATCAAGCACTTCACAGTAATGAATATTTCAGTTGGATTATAAGTTGGACTATTTGAATTGAGTTTTACTGTTTCCACATGTACATTAAATTCAACAGTTTTTTTCTTGAAACTAAAGAACTTTCTACTTATAAGACATTCCAAAGTACAATTCCAAGTTATTAATTTGTTACTGCCTCCCTGGTTGTGAAACAATTATTGTTTCACCCTTTTTAATTGCAACCCGTGTAGTATTTTGATTTATCCCATTATAACTGATCTGACATAGGAATCTCAGCAAAAATGTTTTCCAGTAATGAAAGCCTTAAGTAAAAACTTTCAAGCGGATGACAATTTACATCCAAGAGCTTTTGGGTGACTTGCACAGGAAAAGATAGACTGATTTCATTAATGATTAGAGATGCAGACAACTTCCTAGAGAAAATCTTCTCACACTAACTTTCCTTACCTGTAATCTTGTGAGATCATCAAATGAATTACATTGGTTAATAAAGGTGCATGAGAACATCAGATTCTATGGCTGTCAGTGAAGAAATGAAATGAAAATGAAATGAAGAATGAAAGAGTGGTTTCATGGCTGTCAATTTTACTCAAATGAAAGGAGCAATCAATGAAAATGATTCTACAGATTGCAGTACACAAGTGAAATGTAAAATGAAGTGGGATACTATTACTGGCAGTGCACAAACAAATTGAAAAATGAATGAAGATTAATTCTATGGTTTTGCCTGGAGACAAATGCATTCACGATGAATAAAGAGAGATTCTATGGCTGTAATTATTACATCTATAAGTACACTACTGTATTGAACAATGAATCAACGCCGATCCTATGGGTGTAAGTACACAAATGCAATGGAAATGAATCAAGAGTAATTCTGGAGCTGTCAGTACATACATGAAATGAGCAGCAAATGAAGAATGAGTCTATGGCTGTGCAGATGAAATGAACAATGAATGAAGCCTGATTCTATTGCTGTCAATACACAAATGAATAATGAATGAAGCCTGATTCTATTGCTGTCAATACACAAATGAACAATGAATGAAGCCTGATTCTATTGCTGTCAATACACAATTGAACAATGAATGAAGCCTGACTCTATGGCTGTCAATACACAAATGTAATGGAAAAGGAATCAAGAGGGAGTGAGTCTATGGCTGTACATTCACAAATGAAAGGAATAAAGTGTTATGGCTGTCAGTACACAAATGAAATCAAAATGGAATGAAGAAGGGGTGACTGAGTCTATAGTTGTAAACACACAAATGAAATCAAAATGGAATGAAGAAGGGGTGAGTCTATAGTTGTAAACACACAAATGAAATCAAAATGGAAAGAACAGCAATGACATGAAGTCAGTACTCTGGAGATGACAGATTCGTATAATTCAAAGAAATTAAAATTCATCAACTTTAAGTGATGGTAGAGCACTGACCTTTTGGTTCTTCTGCCTCTTTGAGGCCCTGGACAATGCGGTTGTTGACCTCATCCATGGCTCTCTTTATGGCCGCCTCTGCAGCATCATCACCTACGTACCATCAAAAAACACATTGATACAACAACAGCTAATGCTACTTCCTCTTTCAATGCCAGTAAGGAAAATGTTGCTGGACTCTGAATGAATAGAATACCATCAAAAAACACATTGATACAACAACAGCTAATGCTACTTCTTCTGTCAATGCCAGTAAGGAAAATGTTGCTGGACTCTGAATTGATAGAATGATACTACATTCACGTTCTTTGCAAGTTGACCTTTCCTTCCAGTACCGGTATGCCTACAGTAGCAGGAACCATAATAATGGTCCAGGTCAACAGCTTTCCTTCCAGTACCAACATGCCTACAGTAGCAGGAACCATTAGAATGGTCCAGGCTAACAGCTTTTCTTCTAGTACCAGTATGCCTACTGCTGCAGGCACCATAAGAATGGTCCACGTCAACAGCTTTCCTTCTGGTACCAGTATACCTACTGTTGCAGGGACCATAAGAATGGTCCACGTCAACAGCTTTCCTTGGCCTGCTTTGGATGAACTGCACTCAAAGTACTCCAAGGAAAGCTGTTGACTTAGTCAAAAGTTTGCACTGAAAAGGTCACTGGGACATACACAACAGAACCACATTTTTCTTATTTGCAGAGTAAATGCGGATAGAAGTTTTCCAGTTTCATTTTTGGGGGGTGTCGTGGTTCAAAATAATCTGCAAAACGTTAAACAACACACTGGTACTACTCACTCATGCACACACTGGTACTGCTCACTCATGTACACTTTCAATATTGCTCACTCATGCACATACTGGTACTACTCACTCATAAACACACTGGTACTACTCACTGATGCACACACTGGTACTGCTCACTGATGCACACAATGGTACTGCTCATTCATGAACATACCGGTACTACTACCTATGTACACACCGGCATTGCTCACTCATGTACACAAAGGTGCTGCTTACTCATACTCACTGGTACTGCTCACTCATGCACACACTGGTACTACTCACTCATGAACACACTGGTACTGCTCATTCATGTACAAACCGGCACTACTCATGTACACACATGCAGGTACTGATCACTTGTACACAGTGCTACTGCTCACTCATGTAAACACTGCTACTGCTCATGCATGAACCCACTGGTACTGCTCACTCATGTACACACTGGTAGCGCTACCCATGTACACATCTTTACTGCCCACTCATGTACACAGAGGTGCTGCTTACTCATGTACACTGGAACTGCTTACTCATGATCAAACTGATACTGCTCACTCCTGTAAACACTGGCACTGCTCACTCATGTACACACTGGCACTGCTCACCCTCGTACACACTGGCACTGCTCACCCTCGTACACACTGGTACTGCTCACTCACATACACACTGGTACTGCTCACTCATGTACTCACTGGCACTGCAGCAAAGCATCATAAAAATTAGGCAAGAGCCAATACATGGCAAATACCTGTCCTATATATACACCAGCCGTGCAATGATCCCTATGGATCTGTTAATCCCCTTTGCAGATCACTTTTGTTACACGGAAATGTCTCAAGAGACCTCATCTTGTGCCTATCTATAGCAGTAGTAGTTTTTATTGACCCAGATCCACATAAGTATACATACAATAATTCTTAGCACAACCAATAACAGTACATCAAGTGTATACCAGTATATCAACACACACATGTATAGCTGTTGGAAATATAAAACCTACCATCATGTAATTAAGTACTTTTAAATATCATGAATTTACCTCAAGTCATTCACATGTGAAGCATGAATAATACAATCTGGATACACAGATCAATGTTCCTGGAACTTTTCTCTGATGTATGCCACAACAGAACACTGCTGAATCACGTGGGCTTCATCTTGGACAAGGCCGCATCTACAGAGTCTCTGCCGATCTACCTGCCTCTACCCTGAGCCGGTGGGAGGACAGGCGCAGCCTTCTGAAGGACAATTGGATATGTTCGGGGATGCGATCCTTCAAGTCTTTGGCATACCTGTACTCTGTGCACTCATAAATCTGGGTTGACCTCTATATACATGACGTATTTCGATTTATTGCAAACAGTTATCTTGGATCGCAAGTCTGACATACTATTCCCTAACATATTATCCGTCCTTAATAATCTTTCAATGAGCACACCCGTACTCATACCAGTGTCTCTAGTTACAGAAAGGGTGAACATATATAGACATGTAAGAGGGTAATCTTCCTAATTCTGATGGTTAATCATTTTAAGTAAAACTCTCTGTTTCCATATTACTACATTGTAAATCTTTCAATTGAGGATATTCAGGTTCTATAAGACTTAAATCATCAGTGTCTGACATTTGAACCATTTCTTTTTCACAACAAATGGTACATGTACATCTAAGTTCTAACTGAAGAGAGCGACAAGCTTCAACAAATGTTTTTTGCATTGCCTGTGCATGATGATGTATTGCAGTGGTAATTTCTTGATCTGTCGTCAAAATACTGCCTAGATAAGTATAACTATCACAATGTTTCACAGTAAAGCTGTCCTCTATGCTTATTGGCTCCATGTCCTTTATGTTTCCCTTCACAGTCATAAACTTGGTTTTACCCTCATTTATCACCATTTCTGAAGAGAAGCAAAAGTCTTTCAAAATGAATAATTTTGCAATACATTTCACTCTGGAGGTTGCCAGTATCACAGTACCATCCATAAGCATAAGTACCTGCAACCATTTCAGAAACTCATCCCACCCAGATTTTCCTTTGTACGTGTACCTTTATGTTATTACTTATAACTCCTGGAAGGACTCCAGGCACTGTAATAAACACTGGTGGATTGCATCTGTATCTCCTGAGGCCGAGCTCCTTTACAGAGTAACAAATTTTAGACTGTACAAGGAGACTAACAGGCCTATTGTTTTCAGTTTTTATTTTTATTCTCGTTTTGTTCCAGCCACAGACGCCACGGTCAATGCCATCTGCACACTATACATACTATACACGTACGGTTTAAGCTACGTCATCGCACATACAACAGACATTATAAGCTTGTCACTGGGAATATGAACCAAGCCAAGAATACAGGATGATAGACTTGGCACGTGCCACACCTCTCAACCAATGATGTTCCTCTTTAGTTTTTTAACGCAGAATATTATCAGTTACTCCTGGGAGGAGTCCAGGTGCTGAAATATACAGCAATGCATGCAGAGATGCCAAACGTCCCAGATCATCTGGGGCAGTCCAAATTTTTCATATCATGTCATGTGTCTGACATCGAAGAACTGAATGGATTCAACTGTCCCACATCTGCATAAATAGCTGTCAAAGCATAGAAAATCTATAAAAAAAATGAAGGATTTAGTGGCGAGGATTATGATGGTGGGCAAAAGTATGCATAAATTTGGTGGTAAAATTCTTCTATAAGTATTGACAACTTCTACTTTTTTTTCTGTTTGATGCAACAAAAAAAAAACTAAACAAAAAAAAGACAAAAAGAAAAAAACTACTGTGGACTGGCTGACCATGGACTTTGTCCTGGAAGCCTTTTTGACAATATTGGCATCACTGTAGATTACACGTTTACCTCTTGAGGGAGAAGGCCAAACATGCCCAGGGAGATCAAGATGCCATCTGGTGGTCTTTATTTCTCTTGACTGCTCTCCTTTATGGTAAAGTGATTTCATCCTGTACCAAAAAATTCACAGCACCGACCCATTTAGTTTCCATGGATTATGAAAGCAGTCCAGAATGCCCTTATCCAGTCCCTCTCCATGGTACATATGTAGGCATAAAACTGTAAGGAATAGCTTTAACAGCAACATCTTTCTGCCACTGCCATGGGCACTGTTATCCGCACAATGTTCAATCTACACACAGTTTGGACTGGGTCAGAGCGTCACAGTCTGCACAAACATGACACCTGGTGTGCATCCCTGGTACTAGTCAAGGCTGAACAAGACAAAGATATGATCAAGTTCCCAACTTGGATACCCGCAAGTTCACAAGCTGAATGCTACAGCTCTCACCAAACATGCTGTGCCTCTCAGCCAACATGCTACACCTTGCAACCAACATGCTGCACCTCTCAAACATACTACACTTCTCAACCAACATACTGCACTGCTCAACCAACATGCTACACCTCTCAACATACTGCACCTCTCAAACCAACATGCTGCACCTCTCAACCAACATAAGACACATTTCAAACCAACATACTGCACTGCTCAACAAACATGCTGCACCTCTCAACCAACATGCTGCGACTCTGCTGGCCCTTCGTTTCTGAGTATACATGTACATACACTCAAAGTCAGAGGCCATTTATGGCCCTACTATCTCCTGGTATATAATTCTGTATCCCGTTATCAAGAAACTAATGATCATTTCCCTCAAGTCCTTATAGATGACCTTTTATGTATCACTGCAAGCTTCCTTTGTTCCTACCATAGTTTTCTGTCGTCAACTCCCTCATTATACACAAGGACGGAGCTTACTCTATTGAGGCAATTACCTTGGACTTGAGCCAGGTCCAAAGCCTTTTGGAAGTAATCCAGTGCAGATTGGTATTCACCAAGTTTTACTGCAACAGAATACACAAAACAATCATAAATTATTTCTATTCAGTGTATGGCTATTAATGATAAATATTTCAAATACTCAATATCAACTTCTACAAAATACTTTATTTTTGCTCCTATGAAACAGCTTTAATTTTGCGCCTATAAAAGTTTAAATGTTCGAAGAAAAAAAAACAACAACGGAGTCATCAGCTTGTAAATTTACAGAAATAAGATTTTGAAAAGGTTCAAATAAACAAAAAGATTCTCATGTCCCAAAAAGTAAATGCATATTAATCTGGTAATAGTTACGTCCAAAAGCTGGACTAATATCCGAGGCCCCCATAACCGGCCTACTTATTGGATACATGGCATTCTGCAGTATTTTTTATTCAACTGTGAAACAAAGGAATGTTAACAGATAATACAGTCATCCATACATATACGCACACGTGAGTGTGTGTGGCCATAGAAATTCAACCCAAGTACAACTTGTTTTTCAAACTGTACATTTGTAGACCAAAAAAAGTTGCTAACCATCTGCCTGTGCTATTAATACTGTAGCATTCAGCTGCCAAAGCTCGTCCTCCGCCTCCTCTGCTGCCGCTGCTGACTTCTCCCCGAAGTCTCGTGCCTCAGCATGGTTGCCGGATTCTAATTGACAACGTCCAATTTCATGGTACAGCCATGTCGACTCCAACGGTGACTTGCTCATTGGTAGCTTGGTGGTCCACCTAGGAGAGGTGACAGAGATTTTGACCTCTTTTAGTGCCAATCAGGTGCAAAGTTGATCTACTCAGGGACATGTTATAGATGGACTACCAACGGGAGCGCTAATCCCTTTAGTGGTCAACTGGGTGCGACGACTACATAGCGTGTTCACTAGTGCCGCTCAAGTTAATCCCCCCTGCTTAGTCCGTTTGTTGTTCCATCTATGTTTCCGCTTTTGGTTGTATTGGGTTACATACATCAGGCTTAAATTGGGTGTGCTATTGTAACAAGTTCAAAAACGGAGAGTTTTATACGTGTGCAACCAGTCTCATCGTTTGAATCAGAACCGTGGGAGTCCATCGATGTGTTTTTTGTTGAAATCGGCCGATAAAAGGGCTAGTTTTTGCATTTTTTCTGTCCAAAATGATGCAAAGTTAGACAAATTGCGTGTGTAATAACTCCTTACGCCGTTATTAGCAACAAGTAATGAGTATTGCAGAGCAATACATAGTCCCCCGCTCGTCGCCCACGAGGTTGAATGGACTACTATATAGGGGTGTGACCTAGATGAAAAAAAAAATTAAAAGCATGGCACATTCTTAGATTAAGCTTCACATTTGTGTAAAATTTCATTAATCTAAGTAAAAGGACAAAAAAGTTATGGCCCGGACAAGATTTTGAATGGATTTCAGAGAGACCTAGATATTTGACCTAGTGACCTACTTTTGCCATGTGACACAACAACTCCCCAGGTAGTATTAAAATAATAAATTTGGTAGCTGTAGGTATTATAGTAAGGGAAATATGGCATGGACAAGGTTTTACATGGAGTTTACACTGTGACCTAGATGTTTGACCTAGTGACCTAGTTTTGCGTTGTGACACACTTTTAGGTCACAATACATTTTCAGTAAACTTTTATAACAAGAAGTCAAAATTTTTTAAGAATTACAGTAAGGACATGAAAATACTGCACATTTATGTATTACTGTGACCCAAATATTTGACGGACGGACGGACACACGGACGGTGCCCATTACCATATCCCATCTAAGGTCTACCCACCATAAAAAAAATCAAAGGGCTGGCATCAATAATTTAGAAGATATGGCCCGGACAAAATTTGTATTGTATCTTGAGCTTGCTTAATGAACTTCGCTAATTTATTAATTAATGGGAGTAATTAGCCACAGAAAACCATGCGTATGCACACCTACTACCAAAGGTCTACACACCATAAAAAATTCAAAGGGCTAGCATTAATAGTTTAGAAGATATGGCCCGGACAAAATTTGTCTTGCTTAACGAACTTTGTTAAATAATTAATTAATGCAAGTAATTAGCCACACAAAACAATGCCTATGCACACCTACTACCTATGGTCTATCCACCACAAAAAATTCAAAAGGGCTAGCATTAACAGTTTAGAAGATATGGCCTGGACAAAATTTGTCTTGCTTAACGAACTTTGTTAAATAATTAATTAATGCAAGTAATTAGCCACACAAAACAATGCCTATGCACAGCTACTACCTAAGGTCTACCCACCATAAAAAAATTGAAGAGGTAGGATTAATATAGGGAAGATATGTGCCGGACAAAATTTGTTTCTGTATATTTACATATCGATCGGTGACCCAAATATTTGACTTAGTGACCAAGTTTTGCTGTATGACACTTTCTTAGACTAAACTTCACATTTGTGTAACATTTCATGACTCTAAGTAAAAGGACAAAAAAGTTATGGCCCGGACAAGATTTTTCATACATATGTATTCTGTGACCCAGATATTTGACCTAGTGACCTACTTTTGGCACACCATACACCTCTATTCTAGGAAGTACATCCACATTAAATTTGGTAGCTGTGGGTGTTATGGTGTTGGAAATATGGCCCGGAGAAGCTTTGGACGGACGGACGGAAGGACAGAAGGACGGACGGACGGACGGACGAGGTGCAAACCTATAGTCCCCCACCAAGTGGGCGGGGGACTAATAAAAAATGTATTTTTAGATGGATAGTGTATGCCGGTTGGATCATGATGGTGGTTTCATTTCTTGTAGCTGAGTCCGGCGTAACGCTAAATTTTGACTTTAAAATGTGGAACACGGTGAAAAATTTTGCACA
>CAXHWN010002136.1:510176-550176 GCA_964020975.1 Hermodice carunculata | reverse complement strand
TACCATTTTGAAACATCTGGTGTTCTCTGTCTGACGGAAGCATGTTTATGAGTGTGTGACGGAACAATAACACGGCCAAGGTTCACAGCAGGTCACTCTGCAGTGAGCCTTGACCCATTGCCCTCACGCTCTGAATTTGGCCGTCTTTGTTGGTTGTTTGTATTCATCGCCCACAGAGGGCGCCATCGTATGTACCTGGCGACCTTGTCTTTTTGCATTTCCCGCTATATTTGAAAAGGATCGGCAGGGGATACTTGCATTGTCTTAATTTTTTTCCAGGAAACCACGAAAGGAGGTCCTCTATGATAACGGGATTTGTTTTCTATTTACGGATGCGGTGCACTTTTACAGCACTTTACACAGAAACTATAACTTTGCTCCAAACATATCCTGATATACACTTTTTCCTAGACTTGCACAAGTCCCTGGTGCATGTCCCTATTTTCCCACCCCGCGGTCCCACCCAGAAGTGCGATACATTTTCCCCTCCACAAAGTTAACTGAATAATATTATGCCAACTACACGGTGTTATTAAGTAGGTCCTACTATTATTATTATATTTGTTTTTAACTGGTCGACACTGCCGCCGTGTCGGTTTCAACAGTAGCAGCTATTGAGTCCTGGTCAGTTCTAATCCCATTATCATTGCGAGTGGAAAGTGGCCTTCGATGAATGCATGGCTAGTCACTGGCCACTCATGCGAGACAAAGCTGACCGTCTCCCTCCGGCTGCCGACACCAGGGACTTGTCAAACTTGCACAAGCCCACTCTGGACTACCATCGATTCGGTGGGAGTGACGTCACAACATCCGGGGTTTCGCGGGATCTTAGAAGTCAAATCAGTGCCACAACTTTTTTATTTTTGCATTAGGCCTAATGTGTCTCTTTTGTCAATTTAAACAAAAAGTCCATAAACACACTTTATCACAGTTACTGACAAACTGTCAGTATGATAAACAAGCGGCAGCGGTATTTTCACCCGAGCCATGTTTACCTGCGGCTGGCGTATTTTACTCTCTTTCCGTGAAAAAATTGGACCCTCTACTCTATTGTACGCAAAGACTGGTACAGTGGTAGTATATGTTATCATTCTCACCAATTTACAGCGTTAAATTTTGTTCCTTGCTTTAATAAATTGTCCGTAATCGTCACTTGTCACTCTGCCCTCCTTCCCAATTGTATTCTACGAATAAAATATGTTTAAATCACTTGTGTTCACACAAATGTCACCCATCTTTCAAGCCAGACTTCACAACACGAGGCAGCGAGTTCTACCGAACGAAACAGCGATAGAAAAAACTTTTTGATTAGACAGCGAACACCATGTGATCGATTCTGGGCCCTTGTAGTTTCCGACTAAAATAACGACGCATCTGTTTTAAATAGAAGCAGTTTTGAAGGTGTTCCCGTGAACGTGCCTGGGCTACAAGAGGTATAATTCTGTGCAATTTTCATTTCAATTTACCCCCTATTTTTTTTTATGCTTTATGGGATGTCAAGCGTCTGGTCACCTTTTTTTTTTTTTTTTTTTTTTACCAACAAGCACAGTCACGGGCCGTGCAACACAAGCGAGTGTGAACAGGCACAAGTCCGAGCATGTTTTCCGTTATGTGCGTATATTTTTCCCGGCCTTCAGTCATAAATTTCATTCCTCATTTGTTCTTTTATACAGATTTTTATCCTTTCAGACATTTTAATCAAATTAAAACAACAAACTTTGGATAAAAACATCGTGCCGTGACGTATCTGAGACAGCGATCGAAAACACATCGTGTTGACACAAATCTCAATCAGGCTAAGCTTCGTCACCGTGCGGTGACGGAATCGGCGTATTTTCCTTGCTTTGCTTATGGAATTTTCATTCCTGCCTTTATCTGTGTCTAGATCTGTTCCATCGAAGTCGTTTTACGAAAGTATGATGTCAAAATTTCGCATCTTGGTCCTATAATCTTTGCGTGAATGCGACATGTTCACCTGCACAACAAATCGAACTGGACTCAAGCACATGGCAAACAACGAGTTTGATTGGACGGTGACTTGCACGTGACCAAATCCATCCAATGAGAAACCTGGAAATGACCCAGCGCATTTATAATGAGGGATGCCCCAGGAATATTTATTTCTTAGCCAATAAGAGAGCTCCTTACATTCAGAGACGAAATTCTGAGGATTCCAGCAGTATAAAAACCCGTGGTGGACGACGCAAAACGTCGAAGTTTTAGCGTAAATTTTGGGAGTTGTACCATTCAAAATATCACGAAAAACTGGTAGTTGTTTCATTTTTATCCATATAATAAAAATATTATAAGATTTTTACAAAAATATTCTACTAAAAACTTGTTTTACCGCACAAATACGCGATTAGCACTAAACTCTGTATTATCGCTCACGTATAATCGATTATGGAGATTTTATAATCGAGCGCTTGGTCTTTAAAATTAATCGGACAATTGTCGATTAATTCGATTAATCGGAACACCACTACTGATGACGACCCACATTCTTCACATACCGAAGTGATTTGACGCTGAGAGGAGTAAATGAAAAATTTCCCACAACCAAGTGACCACCCTACCAAATAGTGAAATGGCTAATCTATCAGACTAGATTCGTGAAACTGGCTTTAAAGACTAATTTATATAATTTTTTATCGCTTTTCGTAACATTCCTTTAACCCGGCCGCCTGTCAATCATTGAACTTCCGGTTAGCAGGATAGCTTTGTGAACAGTGTGACGGCCGCACACATACTGAGGTGATTCACGAATTTTCGAAACTATAAATGCAATATGCACGGGTACGTTAATAGTATTGTATTAATCATCCAGAAAAGGTGGAGAGCGTGATAAAAAGTGATAGAAAATTAAATTTGAACACCGAAAGACGTGCGTTAGCGGGTTGTCATGTGGCAGCCATCGTATTTTCAGCAATCACAATGCGAACCAATCATTTTCCGAAACATTCATAATAATAATATCTTTATTAAAACCCCCATGGTTGGGGAAAGTAAAATCATACACAGATAAATCAATACAGGCATGATACCATAAATTATACAGCAAATCACATACAAATAAATAAATAATAAATCAATAAGTAAGAAAATAGGGAAGCCCAACACTTGTGTAGCTTATGAAACAGGGGCCACACTCTTACGGTAGGCTGGACCAACGTGAGAGCTCGGGAACAGAGAGAGCTCACAGGTCGAACCCCCACCTTATGAGACAGGGACTCCAGCCATTAACCAATCGAGATTGGCTGAAAAACATCAAGTAATAAAGTCCCTGGAGCACAGACCGACCTCGCCACACACCCGAGCTAAAAAGCTCGAGTGAGCAGCAAAGCCAATCGATGCTCCAGAGAACTCCTATTATTATAATCTTGGTGATTCAACAGGTAACTCAACGAGTCAGTAATGCCATCTGGTGGCGTAGCCGTACATGAAAAGCCCCGATGGAACAGAAAATCAACGGATATATCATAGTTGGACATGCGCTGGCACAACGATCCCGGGATGGACTCTCGTTCAAGAATATATTTTGATAGAATGTGAAAAAATACAGTACGGGCAGGGGAGTTAATTTGTCCAATTCTCTGTACAAGAGATGCAACATCTTGTTTTGCATAATTTTGAACAGGGGCAATATTAAGTGCTCTAAGAAGGCGCCCATGGCGATGGCGCCTCCCAAGGCCCAAGCAGGCTTTAACAACAGTTCCCTGGGTAGATTCTAACTGCGACCAGTTCTTATTGGATAGGTTGACACAGTTCATTCCATATGTAATACACGGTATACCAATTGTTTTCCATAAATAGGTTTTGATCCGAGAGCCCAGTCCGGGATACGCCATGCCAGCACTGCCCAACCTATAAATAGCACGTCTGGTGGTAGCGCACCTATTATTTACGTGTGTATTAAATGTGCCTCTATTAGAATAAGTGACTCCTAGAATTTCAATCTCATCAACAGTATCAATAGGATCAGATCCAAGGGTCCAATGAAAAGACGGAACATTTTTTGTGAGATGAAATGGACACTTTTTCCCAGTCGCCATACATTTAGATTTGGTGCGACTGAAGGAAAACTGCCAGTCATCAGCATATTTAGTACATATATTAATGAGCTCTTGGAGGCCAGAAATAGTGGCTGAGAAAAGTGTAATGTCATCCGCATAGGCCACACTATTCAGTTTAGTGTCACCTATGCGGATACCATAATTAGCATCCTGCAGTTTACACAAGAGACCATCAATAAAAATATTAAACATTCTGGGAGAGAGAATGCTCCCCTGGCGCGTGCCACGGGTCACATGAAACCGATCACTAAATATGCCTTTCCATTTAACAACAGAATAAAGGTTTTTATACCATTTATAAAGGAAAAGCCAGTCGGTTGTATTAACCTGTCCCCAAAGTTTATAAAATAATCCCTCATGCCAGATCTTGTCAAAGCATTTAAGGGCATCTAAACTACAGATATATACAGCGGAATTTTTGGCACTATAAAAAGAGATGATACCGTTTAATAAAGAAGTACACATATCCGTCCCTCTCATTTTTCTAAAGCCGAATTGAGTATCACAGGCAGTGTCTGAAATGTCAATAGACAATTCGGCCAATTTGGAATATATAGAGCACACAGTAATAGGGCGATAATTAGAGGGATCGTTGGGATTCAACCCAGGTTTTTTAAGTATAGGGACGATAACTCCGTTCTGTAAAACATCAGGAATAACCGTATAATTAAAAATGAGAGTATAAAGAGCAGACAAGTGTTTACACAAAATATCACTTTTCCCATACACAAGATGACCAGAAGTCACCCCGTCCAGGCCAGGGGAACTATTAAAGGAAAGTGAAGAGATATAAGTCTTAATATCATTAGGCGATATATACTTGTCAGGGTGGTTAAAGATATACTTCTTAAATTTCTGCTGGACATCAAGGCAAACCTTCTCATCTGGTGACTGGGGGGAGTCACCCATGATACTCTCATAGTATTGGGCTAAATCGTTAACCTGCAGTGCTGAGTTAGGATTTTTCTTCAGACTCCTGTTAATTCTATTCCAAAATTGCGGTAATTTTCTCTCATTATATAAACTGTCCGTGGCACGAAATTTGTTGTTACTTTGGGCCACAATACATTGCCTAGTCATGCGTCTGAATTTCTTTTTGACGTGTTTCCATGACTCAAATACAGGTCCAGATTTGGGGCGACCATTGTCGACCCACAGATGCCACCAAAACTTTTTCTGATCTCGGAGTTTAGACAGCTCCGGGCACCAGTAGGACTTAGGCTTATAAACTTTTTCCGGGGTACAGCCTGCTGACCGGGCTGCATCATATATAGTTTTATTAATGTTTTGTATATAATCATCTGTGAGGGTTTGCAAGTCCTCACTACAACTTGTAGAATCAATGAGAGGAATAGAGTTAAGTTTCTCGGTCAGTATAGACCTATATTTCTCTCGCTTACTTTTGTCATACCAATTAGGAATTGGAAACATCTTTATATGCTGTGATTTAACACCATTTTTACACAGACTAAACGGTATCTTAAGCTGCAAGCGTAAAGGTAGATGATCACTTGTGTTTCCATCGTCAAGTGGGACAATATGACAAGATACTACGTTACATACATTGTGCGACAGAGTTACACAGTGATCAATCCAAGTATATGTATTCAACGCATGACAAAAATAGGTGTAATTGGTAGGTTGTTTAAAACAAAAGTCAAGTACAGTTAGATGATTTTCAGACAAGAAATTATACAAAATCTGGCTATGTGCATTAAAACCGGCCTGACGATACCAGCGTTTATCTAACCTCTCCTTATTTGGCAGCTGAGTATTCCAGTCGCCACACAGAGTTATTGGGGCTACAATAGCATATTCGTCAATGAAAGACTGTAGAGCGTCCAATGTATCTAAAAAAGTATCTGTTTGGATGGGCTTACCTCTATCATAATATGGCATATACAATGAAACTAAAATATGAACAATTTCTCCAGATGTATCGGTGATAGCCGCAGCCACAACTCGGTTACTCAGCACTTGAAGCTCGTGAGAGCCCATAAAATCTTTCTGCTTAATGATAAGAGCCACGCCTCCAAAGGGGCGTCCTGTATAGTCAGCGTCCACATCGTCCATACCTGACTTAGCGAACACATTAAACTTTTCATGACAAGCAGAATTCTGTAATACTTGGTCAATAGTATGAGTGTTTTCTGGCCTCAGCCACGTCTCTGACAAACACAGTACATCACATTGAGTTAAACGGTCTAAAATATAAGCACTCGATGGAATGAAACCTTTACAATTAAAAGATTCTATTGATAAGGTAGAGTCACTACAGTCATTACTAGCACGAAAAGCATTAATACATGAATCCCTGAGACAATAATTGTCTATTTGGCGAGGTTTCGTATACACTTGGTCTATAATAGGGCCCGTACATGGGTGTAAAGAACTGTCCGTGTGGTGTGTAGTGACGATGTTGCTGAGGCGGCTGCTGCAAGCTTGGACTGAACTGTGGCCCCGGCATGACGTGGGGATAGTAGATCTGGACCCTAGCGGGGGGGTCGTGAAAGGGCTCCTCGCTGGAGGCGGTCCTCTGTGACGACTCCTGGTTGCTTCTGGTATTATTTTTCCGCCGATTTTTATATCCATTTTTGTTATGGGACCTCACTTTAGGAGATACACCTTTCAACGGGTTTGATACAGATTTTGGTCTCTCCTGTTTAGGTTTATCTGGGGTGAACATTCTCACTTGAGTATATTTCGGCCAGTTATCAAGGCAAAGTGCTCGTTGCTTATCATCCTGCGAGATCGATACACGAAATGAGGCTTGGTCTTTATTAGATCCTAGAAATTGTGCGTTGCCTTGGGGTGTGATACCAAGGTCCTTAAGATGGTTTTCAATATCACGTGGCTGATGTGATTTATCCAAACCACCCACATACAACTCAAAGTTTTTAACAACTGGAGCCACTCTAAGTTTAGATTGGCCAATGGGATGAGCAGCACTAGCACATGTACAGGTCTGTGAACTCTGACAGGTCTGTGAACTCTGACAATGACAATGATGAGCGTATGGTTCAGGCTCCTCATAGATCTCCCAAAAGATCCTTCGCGCTGGCGAGTGAAGGTTGGCAGCGGGGGCAACAGGCAAGGACTTCCTCGACCTCCTCTTACGCCTCGGACACTGACAACAATGGCGGTCTCTGGGATCTTTGGCGGGGTAGAAAGAGAAGGAAGGCAACTAAAACCCGATCTGCAATCAAGCAGCCCGCCAAGCAGCTCTCAGGGGTCAAAGCGGATAACCAGCTCAAAGCTGCTGGGGCTCCTAAAGAGCTCAAAGCTGCTGAGGCTGCTAAAAAGCTCAAAGCTGCTAGCAGCAGCCAAGGACCACCCAATAAGTATTATGGCAACAAAAGGGGTGTCACTAGTGGCAACAATAAAAGTATCTACATTGGCAATGTGCATCCCACTGAGGATTGTAATGATATACAGAGGCATCTGAACAAGGTGGGTGTATATGAGATTGTAGGCATTAGATGTTTGTCTAATTGGAGTGGCAGGAAATCATTTGTTGTTGAGCTACAAAGCGACATAGCAGACGACATATTGGTCTCGAACCTTTGGCCAGCCTCTATAAAGGTGCGGCTTTTTCGGGAGCAAGCTCCATACGGGAGGCGCAACCGAGGTAAATCAGATGCGAGGCGCGCAACCAGTGAATATTCTGCCAAAGATAACAAAGGAATGCATCCGAGAGCCCGCGACTATACCCCCCACCTCTCTGGCGAGCGAGGTGACTTGCGAGCTGACAGTCGAGCCCATGGGCAGGGCCACAGGTTCCACCAACCCCCCTCAGCCCAACACAGCGCTAGACCCTCTACGTACGCTGCCGCAGTCAAAGAGTTGCCAACCCCGCAGCCCAACCTCTGTCCGCCCACCTCCAACGGTGGTTGGCATGCAACCCAGCATCAGCAGCCCACTCCCTGCTGTGGCCAATGGTGGCAACAGCAGCAACAGCAACCTGCAGAACAACCCACTCTCTTCTCCCAACCTGTCGGAGGACAGTTATACCAACAGTTTGACCATAGAGCCTGGTGGCCACAGCCGCTGTGGGGAGGCCACGCCCACTGAGCTAATAGTGCAGTCATGGAACTGCCATGGGTTCATGCAATCCCATGATTACTTTATTGATAGACTGAAACAATGTGACATATTTTGCTTGTCGGAGACTTGGTTACGACCAAGTGAGCTTAGTTCTCTAGAATCTACGGTACGTATGGCCGATTGTTTTAATAAATATGATTTCTTTTATAAGTCTGCCATGAATGACATAGACCCTGACTATAAGGGCCGCCCATTTGGCGGAGTGGCTATTGTGTGCAAGCAGAATAAGGACTTCACTTTCCATGAGCTGGCCCTACCTTGTGACAGGGCGATCGCCGTATGTGTTTCCGACCGCTACGGCACCCCGGTACAAATTATTCTGAATGTGTACATGCCATTTTACAACGGGACTAGTATCCAGACTGATTTATTCATTGACACTGTTGACATACTCCAGGGGTTTCTTGATAATTTCGGTAGTATGGCCCCAATAAAGATTGTGGGTGACTTTAATGTAAAACTACCCCAACAGTCTAAGCTGAATAAGCGTTGGTTTGCAGGCAATGGTTATAATAGACACTGTGCAATAATGTATGATTTCCTGGTGGCAAATGATTTTGTAATCGCCGATTTTTGTTTCAAACAAGATCAGAACTTTACATACTTTTGTCACAAATCAGACGTGTACACTTGGATTGACCACATGGCCTGTTCTAAACATGATGTAGGTAAAGTGTCGTTCTGTAAGATTATCGAGGAGGAGGGCTGTAATACCAGTGATCATCTTCCCATGTTGATGGGGATTAATTGCTCCACTTCTATATCTAATAAATCTATAAAGGTTAAACCATGGTGGTTTGATCACTTCCAGCCCCCTAAGTGGAAGAATTCCGATACTATAGATAGATATAAGTGTGAACTCAGAAGCAAATTGTTAAAACAAAAAGAAAAGTGTGAGGTTGATCGATATATTGACGGTATGAATACAGTGATGCACTCATCAGCGAAGTCGGCGGGCTGTGTCAGTGGTAAACATTATAAGCCAAAGGCCTATTGGTGCCCAGAACTTAGCCGACTTAGGGACAGTAAGCGTTTCTGGTGGTCATTGTGGGTAAGCAATGGCCGTCCCAGACAGGGAGTAGTGTACAACACATACAAGGGGGTAAAAAAAATGTTTCGGAAGATTTCAAGACAGAGGGTCCGGCATGGGTTGAATTGTGGATTTTCGGAATTGAATAGGCTGTATGAGGAGAGGAATATGTGTGCGTTCTGGAATAAAATTACTAAACGGCGTAGGCGCAAAGTTGCCTCCTCACTCCAGGCTCAGTCTTTTGCCGATATGTACAGTATGATTATGGGTGATGTCGATACAAACCTCGATGAAGGACAGCGTGCCATACACGAGTTTGTCACTAGCAAGGTTAGGCAGCATAAGGGTAAAGCCCCACACTGTAGTTTCAGTGATGAAGCGATTAATTCTGCTATTTTATCTCTGAGAAAGAATGTGTCTACGGGTCCGGATGGGTTAACTGCTGAGCATTTTATTTACGGCAACTGTGACGAGCTTCGCACTCACTTAGCTGCGTTATACGATGTAATATTTAAATTTACTATCATTCCTACTGTATTGTCTGTGGGTATCATTATACCGATTTTGAAGAAACCTACCTTGAACCCTAATGAGCCTGGTAACTATAGACCTATAACCTTGAGTTCATGTCATAGCAAGCTGATAGAGACGCTTCTCTTGCCATGTGATAAGTCCCATGAAAACCAGTTCGGGTTCCGGAAGGAGAGGGTACAGCATTGGCTACAAATTTGTTAAATGATATAACTCTATATTGTAAGCATCAAGGCTCGCCGGTCTACCTCTGCAGTCTTGATGCAGAGAAATGTTTTGACACCCTTTGGCACGATGGGTTGTTCTTTAAGCTTTTTGATGTACTTCATTTGTCACACTGGTTATTTTTGCAGCAGTGGTATTCCGAGTTGGAGTCATGCGTAAAGTGGAATGGCGAACTCAGCTCTTCATTTAAAGTAACGCGTGGAACCAAACAGGGTAGTACCATGTCGCCGGCGCTTTTTAACATATTCATCAATGATTTACTCATCGAACTTTCTTGCTGTGACGCCGGTGTCAGAATTAATAATGATGTTTTTAATTCTTTTGCATATGCTGACGACATTAATCTTTTCAGTCTCACAGCTCCTGGTCTTCAGTGTTTAATAGACAGATGCCTAAATTATTCTCGCAAATGGCGCTTCTCGTTTGGTATTGCAAAATCTAGATGTATGATCCTAGGGGGTAATAATTTACTACGTAATATGCCGTCGTGGTACCTTAACAATGAGAAAATTGATTTTGTGAATCAAATCGAAATTTTAGGCACTATTTTTACTTCGACTATGTCCGGTGCATCCCATGTAGACAAGCGAGTCCAGGCGTGTCGCCGGGCTATGTACAGTTTGTCGGAGGTGGGGTGTTCTTACCCAGGTCTTTCAACCCAAGTTAAGTGCCATCTCTGGCAGTCGGTGGGTCTGCCTACTCTTTTATTTGGATGTGAGTCGATCAATGTTAAGCAGACTCAGTTAGACAAGTTAGAGACAGTCCAGGCTACGACTGTGAAGAGAGTGCTAGGATTACCGATTCGGAGCCACCACTCAAAATTACTACGGGCTGTGGAGATAGATCGGGTGGGGGATAGAATAAAATCAAACACAAAGTCTTTGTGGTGGCGAACATTCCGGGTGGTGAGCCCCGCCAGGACTTTGTGCGCGAGTCTGCTTGCGCTTTACATTGCCCACGGTGTTGTGGTTTCGGGGACACTCCTGGACAGGGTGATAAAAGCAGGCGGGTCGCCTGTGGACCTAATTTTCAATAAACCCCACAATAACAGTCAGCGGCTGCCACAGGACGGGGTAGTGGACAGCATTGCCTACCTGGTCATGCAGGATAATTTTATCAAGCCATATTCTGAGGAGCACGTGCTGGCCACACTTCTATTAAGAGCTTTTTAACCTTGGTTTTTAATTTGAGAGATTTTAGTTATTCATGACTGTCTGCTTTTTATTTTGCCTTTATTGTATTGATCTTGATGTATTGTGATTATTTCCTCGTCCGCGGGGGTTTTAATAAATTATTATTATTATTATTATTATTATTATTATTATTATTATTATTATTATTATAGGTATGGGTAGAGCCCTGAGAATTATTCACAGCAACACGTCGGGTATCACAAACACCACAGAAGTTTGTTATACAGGACCCTCGGGTCCCAGAGTGGGGCTGCTCATCCTTAGCTCCACACTGTGAGTGAGCCGGCAGGGGCCCAGGGGATGTATTATCAAATTTCTGGCGTAATTTTGCCCGATTTTTCCTTTTTTGTCTTTTACTCAGAGCACGAGTGAATACAGTATCGTCATTCAGATCGTCTGAGTCCTCAGACAAGTCAACAGAGCCTATTACAGAAGTATCACTCCCTCCACTTTGGTCAGAGGACAGAACGTCATTGTCATTATCAACACTGACTTGACCATGTTTTTGGTTAACTTTCTCTGTTAAGATCTTAATCTGACTCTTCATAGACTTATTATCCTGGAGTATGGATTGAATGCGGATCTGCCATGTGGAAAACTCCGCACGCATGTCCACAATGGTTAACAACAATTGTTCTAGACTTTTGGCGTCGCCTGTATTGTCTATATCAGAATTGATAGCACCGTCGATACTCCCAGGCAAATCAGTATTGTTACGACTAAACTGTACTGTTCAGCCGTACGAGCATTTGGTTTATTGTAATATAAAGGTGATAAGACTGATTTAATTGAAAATTGTCTTCAACCAATTACAACTCCAAAGCCCGGGGAAATTAGCTTGAGAGGGGGACCTATTGGATGCATTCATGCATACTCACGCAACCTCTCACTACAAAACACAGGGATGTGAGCCCTTATAATCAATTAACACTTCATGAATATTACATAAATGTATGTAACAATAAAACTTCAAACTTAATAAAGAAACACACCAAAAAAAAAATAATAAACGGCTCACATACCTGTGTCCTATTCCTTTCTCATGTTCTCAATTGATGCCACAAGATTTTTATACTTTTCCATACATATATTCCAGCCAATTGGTGAATGAGTACAAGAGATGATTCGACTGGTTCACAACCATCTACCGGTCGAACAAGCGAATGTCTTTTCATTTTACATCGAGATATATATATATAGGATTTAAGACCCAGTTCTATTAATTCCATTGACGTCAATTTCCAGGAACCGAAGGGTGGATTGTCGCGTGTCTAGTCCCAGATGCTCCAGACCCTAGATGAATGAGCACACTGCTCCCGTTTCCACATTAACACATAAAGTCCACAGAAGGTTAAATCAAAGATGAAGTTCCACAGTCATAGTACGGTCCAAAGATTATTATTACTCCTAAGAAATGAAAGTAGTAATCCTCAACCCAATCCGAATTGATGCCCCAAAGTCCAATTTGGTCATAGATAAAGTAGATCATAGTGCCACCCTTCAATGAAGACGAAGATATCTTGGCTGGAAATAAAGCTCATAAAAAACACAATTCTTTAGTCAAAATAGAGTTAATCTTTTACATTTTTTTGTATAAATGGTAACACTGTTTCAAACTTTTAACCCACAAAGATATTTAGTATCCGTAAAATGTTTACTTTGCGAGCACAATCTGTTACAGACATGATTCAATTAGCCTAGTTCACTCATTTCGAAAGATCCTATTCAAACTTTGCCATCAAATATTAAATCAGGAATAATAACTTCTAACAAACTATATTTGCAATATCATATTTTAATTTTGCAATCAAAATTAAAATATTGATTCAAAATGTTGAAAAATCCTACTCTATCCATTCGTTACAGTCTTCCCCCCTCGAAAAATTTCCATGTCCTCATGGAAACAAAAATGCAAGTAAAACTAAGTAACATCCAACTGTAAAAGTTAATATACTTAAACGTAATTCCAGTAGTGTAATGGTCCGCACTCAATACAAATAGAGTAGTAAAATATACATACCAGGATATAACAAATAAGTAACGTAGAAGCTAAAAAAAAAACGTATCCTGTTATAAGTGCAATGAATGAAATACCATACAGTGCTAATCAGCACATGTCGGCCTCAGGGTCAACATAAACCACAAACCATGCATACTATTACTATAATCATGTTGATAAGAGGTTATCGCACATATATGAGCTATAATGTAACAAGGTGAGTGTATAAGTAAACACAAAAACATAACCAGAAACAAACATCTGATTAACTTGTCAAATATCGGGGCATAGTAGAAAAAGAAAAAAAAAATAAATCCAAAATTCCATTCATAATTCCGGCACAATGAAGACAAGAACTAAGAAATAAAACTTTGGGTGTCGACTCTCCGACCAATGAAGGTAAGAAAGAATAACAGAATTTAATTCGATAGCCCCAGTATAGATTACAACAATGCCACATGCCATAGTGTAAATGGCACACAAAAAAAACAATAATCACGGAGATTGCATAAAATACATGTGTACACTTAACTACACGACATGTACAACCATAGTCAATACTCACAACATAATCGCAGCAGTCTTGCTTTAAAACAACACGACCATACATCACATGGACATCATATCGCACCACAGACAATTGAAAATGCAATTCATACAAGTTCATTAGCCTAAGTAAGATATGAAATCAACATGCAATATAAACTGACTCAATAAAATCAATACACAACATGTGTAATTCATACACATGTTCATAACATTTAAATTCAAACAACAGCAACTTATACATAAAAGAAACATATCACATGCACATACATATATATAATATGAATTGTTCAGACTACAAGCCCAGAGCTTTCGGTTGGTTCCTGATTGTCTGTTGAAGTACTTGCATCTTGTTTAGCAGGCAAATGGTGGGACATTGTACCACTATCATCGGATTCAGTTACAACATCCGTATTAGCCTGACCAACAGGAGCATTGGCTAATTTATTCTGCATTTCTATGTGTGTTTTTCTAACAGTTTTTATACCAGTTCTTGGGCAACATCGTTCCTGCAAAGCTCTAATTTTGTCCCAATGCAAAACACACATCATTATACCCAATAAGACAATCAGAGTTGTATTAATTATGGATAAGCCTATACCGGCTTTTGGAAGCGATAGAACTTCTAACGCTTCTATTTTATATGCCAGATAATCAGCAGCAGTACCATAAGCCCTAATATTCTTCTTAACGAGAGCACTAGTTTTCTTTAAATCATATGCCTGTTGTTCATCCTGAAGTAGCAATTTGCGAAATTTATGTCGATATACATTTAAATGGGGTAAAGGTAAATCCCATTTATGTGGTTTTAAAGTATGTGGAGTAATTTTGAGCAATGAAGAAAAATTATAAAATTGATGTGCATAGAATAGATTAATACCATGATACATGGTTGTACCCGTAAGTACATGACAATGACGTAAGGTAGGTGGTATATACAAAGTATTCGCTCTTAATGCACATCCACATGGCAATGGTAAAACACAATATTGACAAGCCTGAATTGCTTCAGGAGCTCTTCCTGGACAAATTTTAAGAAAGTTCGTATTAGGGGATCGTAGAACAACATACCCATTGCCCAAATCTATAAATCCCATTGCAAAAGAAGAGGAAAAAGGATAAAATTTAACTTTACACAGTTGTAATACATTTTGGATATCATCATAAAATAATGCAGATGCACATGTTCGAACGGCTCTGTCCCTCATTGGCAACATACTTGAACATATAGACATTTTTTTGTTATCACAACCATCAAGAAAATCTTTGTCGACTTCTGTATGGAACAGTCGTCCCTCTGTCACTCCAAAATAATCTGGCAAGTTAGTTATCATAGTATGAGACATATTGTGATTTTTGTGAATAGGAACAGGAAATGCACGAATCCTATATAAATCTATTCTACTATTCGTAATCTCTAGTGGAATTTTTACTTTGATATACAAAGTCTCATCTGCTCTCAAAACTGTAACACCTTTAGTTTGATAATAAAACCCTGGATAAACATGAGAAATCTTGAACAGAGGATAATGCCTTCGTACATTTTCTTGAACTGAATCAAACATTTGTCGTAACATCGCAGGGGTCACAAAATATGGGGATAAATATCCTTTCCTCAATTCATTAATAGCAGTCAACTGATAATGCGATTCTTGCACAAAATTTGAAAAATAATGTAAAGCATGCAGTGAAAAAGAATTCAACACGTTGATATACATTTGAGTTCTCTGCAATTCATAAGCTGTTTGTCTAACTTTTCCATCTAAATTTGAAAGATTTGAACGCCAGACTTCTAATGTTCGAACCGTTTGGTTGATCATATCTTGATTTGCCAAAATCATTTTATCTAGAGTGCCTATGCGGTGATTTACTTGTACTTGATAAGAGTGCATGTGACCTAAGGTAGTAACAACTCCAGATTGTACTTTTTGTACTTGCATGGCAATTTGTTTGATATAATGGCGCAATCTGTTTATATCTTTTGCACGGGCAGTACCAAAAAGATGATAACTTATATCTCCTATCCAGTCAAATAACCCTCTGGTTTTTCGGAATTTTCTTTTTGGCATTTTCACTAATAGGGAATCTTGTATCTGAAAATTACGTACCGCTTCTTTCAAAAGCAATTTATGCAAAGCATAAATCTCTTGTATTGCTACTTGATATTTTTCACAAAATTCCATCGCATAAGAAAATTTAAACCACGCCTGTTGTCCATAAGGATCCCCATCACAGTACCGTGTGGTAGTCTTAAAGTCTTTTAGAGACAGTAATGGAATGGCGAAGGTATGATACCAAAAACTAGCTGAATTATCTATCCGTTTAATCCACTGGAACATGACTCCAAAATTTTCTTTTACTAAAGAATGTTCATCATGTTTTTCAGGAGTAGTGATGGCCTCGAAGGTTGAAATCATGAGGCAGAACACCGCACATAAGGTCAAGATCTTCATTCTTGCTTTATACTGCAAGAAGAAGAAGCAAAAAAATACGTACATATATCTTATGATTAATATAGGGATTCTAATCTTTATAAAGGATGCTTACGCAAATATACTTTTGCAGCATTGTTTAAATATGAATAGGGTACCCAACTAGAATCACTATCTGGAAAATATTTCCACTTGATTAAATATTCCCAACCCTTAGGTTTCTTCTTCCTACGGCGTTTTCTTAAGATCTTCTCCAATTCATAATAACCATCAGCATCATTTTTAATGATACTGCTGTCTATTTTCTCATTTTGCACATCTGAATCCTGATCACTTTCCCCTGACTCATTTGCACTAAGAGGGGAGGTTTCTTCAAAACTGTCATGAGGAAAATCATCATCATGAACCAAAGAATCTTCTCCCTCCACTCTACCGAGCGGTTCTATATTGTCTCCTGGGCGCAGATCACTATGATATCCAAGCTTCAACTTGTTAACATGTATCAGACTGGGCGTTAGCTTCCCATCTTCTACTTTTCTTAATTTTACTAAAACAGGAGATACTACCTCTGCTATAGTATATGGACCATTCCAGTGGTGTAATAATTTCTTTGACAGACCGACTTTTTGTTTTGGAGAATAAGCCCACACATAGTCTCCTACAGTGAAAGTTACTTCCTGGGATTTCTTATCATATATTTCTTTCATTCTTTTTCTAGTTTCGGCTAGCCTATCTTTAGCTAATACATGATAAGTATCCAGTTTTTGTATGGTTGTAGCTAAATGTTCCCTCACTGACTTAGGTACATTGGCAGGTGGTATAAAGTGTACATCAGATGGGAGACATGCTTCTCTACCAAACAATAACAAGTGAGGAGAGTAGCCAGTGCTCTCCAAACATGGGGCATTTCTTATAGCCATCAAGGCACTGGGAAGGAATATATCCCAGTCCTTTTGATTCGTAGACACATACATCTTTATACTTTTGTATAACGAAGAATTCATACGTTCACACAATCCATTAGTTGTTGGACTGTAACTAGTGGTATTTAGTTTTTCTATACCAACGTAAGTACAAAGTGTTTTAATAATTCCAGACAAAAAATTGGAACCTCTGTCACTGAGAAGTTGTCTAATTACGCCATATCGACATATTATTTCATCAAATAGTAACCTTGATATTGTCATAGCTTGAATATCTGGTACTGAAAATGCTTCGACGAATCTTGTAAGGTTACACACAAATATAACAATATATTTGTTACCACGACTAGTTTTTGGCAGAGGTCCAATGCAATCCACGCTCACTCTCTCAAATGGCTTATCAGGTATTGGTAATGGCACAAGTGGAGCTTTGACAGGCCTAGGTGGTCTCTTTCCACTCTGACAAGAGTGACAAGACCGGATATAATCCCTAATAGAATTGGCCATCCCCCACCAGTAATACCTGACTCTAGCCATATGATAGGTTTTAGCTATCCCCAAGTGACCTGACATTACATTATCATGTAAAAGTGCTAAAATTTCGGGAACCAAGGTTTGAGGTATACAAATTTGTTGTACAATACGATCTTGCTTCTTCCCCTTTCCTGGCAAGTAATCGAAATGATATAGCATGCCATCTAATAAAGCATAGTCCCCTACTTTATTTAGCAAATCTCTGGCCTCTTTACTATCATTTGGCAGCCTTTTGTCTGCCAAATATTGGAAAATTGGTCCTAGATCAGGATCATTTTGTTGGGCTACTATCACTCTTTCCCTGTCAAATCCTGCTAATGCGAAGGTATCTGTCTCTTTTGACTGACCAGATCTTCCTGATTCAGTAGCAGACAAAGAATCACCTGAGCATATTTCAAACATTTCAGGCATTAACAAAGAATCATCGTCCCACACATCATGGTGTTCAGACCTGGATAAGCTATCAACATGAGAAATTGACTTCCCTGGACGATGTTTTACAACAAAGTCATATTCTTGTATGCTCATTAACCAGCGCTGTAACCTAGGATTCTGTACTTCACTCCTGGTCAAGAGCCATTTCAAACTTAGATGGTCTGTCTGAAGAAGAAACTTTCCTCCCCTTAAATATAATGCAAAATGTTTCAATCCCAAAATAACTGCCAAAAGTTCTCTTTGCGTTGCACTATAATTACGCTGAGCACGACCAAAAGTTTTTGCTCCATAGGCTATCACCCTGTCATGCCCGTCAATTGATTGACTAAGAATAAAGGCCCCAGCCACAGTTGAAGCGTCAGTCGTAAGGGTAAATTCTCTAGAAAAATCAGGGAAAGCTAAAATTGGTGCCTGCATTAGATGTTGCTTCAAAGTGTCAAATGCATTTTGACACTCAGATGTCCATTGAAATGGAACATCATCTCTCAACAGTCTGGTTAAGGGTTCGGCAATATGAGCATAATTTGGCACAAATCTGCGGTAATACCCTGTAAGACCTAAAGCACCACGTAATGTTTTAACATTACTGGGAGCAGGGAAATCTCTTATAGCTTTGACTTTTTCTGAATTGGGAGCTACACCTTCTTTTGAAATAACATGTCCCAAATATTCAATTTCCTTTTTCCCAAATTCACATTTCTTTGGCTTTAATCGCAAGTTAGCCCTCCTAAAACACTCTAGAATTTTCTTAATATCTTCCTTATGTTGTTCCCAAGAAGGAGAAAAGATTATGACGTCATCAATATAAACTAAACAGTTATGAGATATGTGTTCTCGAAGCACTAAGTCCATCAATCTTTGATGAAATGCAGGGCTATTTTTTAACCCAAAGGGACTACGCCGAAATTGGAAAAGACCATCGTGTGTAACAAATGCTGTCTTTTCCTTGCTATTTTCTTCCATTTCAGTCTGCCAAAATCCTGATAACATGTCAGCTTTTGAAAAGAAAATCGGTTTCTTAGCTCCCAGGGTGTCCAAGGAATCATCAATTCTTGGCAAATGATAGCTGTAAGTTTTTGTGATAGAGTTCAACCGTCTATAGTCAACACAAAACCGTTTACTACCATCCTTTTTTGTTACTAACACTACTGGGCTACTATATTCAGATATGCTTGGCTCTATTACCTTTGCATCTAACATTTCTTTAATTTGTCTTGAAATCTCTTGCCTATTTTCAGGTGTAGCTCTATAAGGTTTAAGACGTACAGGTTTGGAACCCTCCTCCAGTTCAATGCGATGCTTAATCAATCCAGTGCTACCCAAATCAACGTTTTTGTCTGCAAACACATCACGATACTGGGTCAAAAGGTCAAGCAACTCTTTTTGTTGATCTCCAGTTAAATCTGAATTTGATAAGTCTAACGATTTTAAAACTTCTGGTATTTCTGTATTTTCTACAATTTTTGAATTCTTGGTATTCTCAGTGCCTAAAAAAGCAAAATTCAAACTATCATAATCAGATATTGGTTCAAAAACTCCTAACCTTGTATTTTTTTTCAATTGAAATGCTGCTGCTTGTAAATTCATGACTTGTACTGGAACAGCACCTTGAGTAATTTTGCTCACTGACCTGGCAACAGGAATTCCCATATGTGTCAACCTATCATTTCCAGTAAATATTCCTTGTATGGGTGGAACACACCCATCCTGCTGAACCCTTGCCCACAACACTGTGATAGAATTAGGTGGCAAGGTGACACTACTGTCTGTTCTCACTTGATAACATGGCCTAAGACGAACCATTCCTGTACTAAAATTAAACTCCATACCATATTGTTTCATAAAATCAAGACCCAGTATAACATCATAAGCCAACTTATCTATTATTCTAAATGGATGTCTCACTCTTTCGTGTCCCTTACAGAAAATAACTTCTAAATCAACTACGCCTGTAACAGGCAATGGTTCCCCTGAAGCTGTTCTGACTAACAAATTTTGACCTTGAATCATTTGTAATTTATGTGACAAAGCCAACGTTTGAAAGAATGATAAACTAATGGCAGATATTGTTGCCCCTGTGTCAGCCAGTGACCAAGTAGTGTGACCTTGCACTTGCACCTTAATACAATTGTTTCTTGTAAGAGGGGTTTCTAAAATAGTCACTATACTATCAGTATGCCCAGCCTCACCCTCTAACTCTAGACCAGGCTCATTTAGTTTGATTGATTAGTGGCAGTTCTGACCTGTGACCTCTGGAACATTTGCTTATTTGCAAGGGGGCGTCTACATTCACTGGCAATATGACCCTTGACCTGACACTTCCGGCAAATTAATGTCCGCCGAATACATGACATTCTTGTGTGTCCAGGGTGCTGACACCTCCAACAGATGGGAGCACCCTCTACTGTCCTCGTACTGACAGAAGAAGACTGCTGTTGCCTAGGTTGAGGTGCCGCTTGCTTGCTTACACTCATGACAGCAATCTGTTCTGTCAAAGACTGTACTTGTGCCTGTAAAGACGTAATAGCTTCCTCCTGGTGTGGGGTCTTTGCTCCTGAAACACACTCATACAATCTTGCGGCGCTAACTGCATCTGCCATAGTCTTAATGTCACGGGATATAACAAATCCCCTTATTTCAGGACGTAAACCCTGCACAAACAAGGATAGTTTTTCTGATTCCCCCTTATCTAATCTAGATAGGAGCTTTTGCATTGACACTGTATAAGACTCAACAGTCTCTTGTGGAAGTTGCTTCCGCCTGTGCAGCTCTCCTTCTATGATCCATTTTTCATTGTCATTCAAATACTGTCCTTTAAATGCAGTCTCCAACTGAGCCCAATCATTACGAGTGGCAGCCGGTAGCTCTCTATACCAGATCTCTGCAGACCCTGTCAATGCTAGACGGAATCCTTTTCTTATCTTCTCATCAGACCAATTATGTAGACGAGCATGGGCTAAGTAGCGTTCCAAAAATGATCTGGCGTCTTCTGATGACAGACCGGAAAAATTGTTCGTGCGGAGAAAGGAAGACACAGTACCTGTTCCAGCTTTATCTTCAATCTCCTTTGCAACATTCGCTGTGACTGTGTTTACATTCCCCTGTAATGCCTCAATTGCCTTTGTGAATCCGTCCAGGTGTTTTGTCACCGTTTCCCGAAAGGCTGCTGTTGCTGCTTCCGCTTCCATTTTCTTTTGTCTCGTTAACATGGAAACATCAGAACACGACGAGACCACAAATATACAATGTCAGTATAACAATAAGTGAAACCAATTAGCATTAGTTCAGGATGTAATTCACTATAAACATACTTGTGCCATAAGGATATATACTAACAATGTTAATCATTCAAAGTTCACACTACAACAATGAGAGCAATAAGATGTTGAATGTCAATAAAACAAAATATTAAAAGTTCCGTACGTGAAGTTTAAAACTGCAGGTTTATTCTGGTGTACTTTCTGCCTCCTCCATTGTCTGTTCACAACAACAGCAGTCTCGATCTGACAATCCCCAGCACAGCAGTATCAATAAAATAAAAATAACACAACATGCTATGCCAAAAAACATATAAACAGTAATAATCATAGGAGAAAATTCCATCAGTCACATACCAGAACTAGCCACCAATTACAAAGTACAACAGTATCCACAATAATAGAAAAGAAAGCCTAGTCTAAGAATCTCTTGTACTCCCCCACCATTGACTTTTATGAATGTAAAATTACTTCTCACTTTTCTCAGCTTCTTCTAGATCACTCATAAATTCAGATATACAATTGTCATCACAAAAACAGTAAAGTGAACCTGTACGAAAAAAAAGTACCCACATGTATTCCTTGGTAAATGGTCCTCTACAACCGGAACATTTATGTGCACGCAATCGCCAAGTGGGTGGAACTAGCACTCGACAGGCTACTAATTGAGTGACCCTTGAGTTCAAATCAAGCTGTGTTATGAAGTGATGCAGGGATTCAGGATGCGGTTGTCTGGGCTCTCTCGCTTGTCTATCTCTTGTTGCCATTTGCACATCAAATGAAAAATTGTAAAATAAATCACGTCAAACATAATACTCTATACATTCTGTATACGATTAAAAGAAAAATGTACCCGGATTCCAAACACCAATCTGTTACGACTAAACTGTACTGTTCAGCCGTACGAGCATTTGGTTTATTGTAATATAAAGGTGATAAGACTGATTTAATTGAAAATTGTCTTCAACCAATTACAACTCCAAAGCCCGGGGAAATTAGCTTGAGAGGGGGACCTATTGGATGCATTCATGCATACTCACGCAACCTCTCACTACAAAACACAGGGATGTGAGCCCTTATAATCAATTAACACTTCATGAATATTACATAAATGTATGTAACAATAAAACTTCAAACTTAATAAAGAAACACACAAAAAAAAAAATAATAAACGGCTCACATACCTGTGTCCTATTCCTTTCTCATGTTCTCAATTGATGCCACAAGATTTTTATACTTTTCCATACATATATTCCAGCCAATTGGTGAATGAGTACAAGAGATGATTCGACTGGTTCACAACCATCTACCGGTCGAACAAGCGAATGTCTTTTCATTTTACATCGAGATATATATATATAGGATTTAAGACCCAGTTCTATTAATTCCATTGACGTCAATTTCCAGGAACCGAAGGGTGGATTGTCGCGTGTCTAGTCCCAGATGCTCCAGACCCTAGATGAATGAGCACACTGCTCCCGTTTCCACATTAACACATAAAGTCCACAGAAGGTTAAATCAAAGATGAAGTTCCACAGTCATAGTACGGTCCAAAGATTATTATTACTCCTAAGAAATGAAAGTAGTAATCCTCAACCCAATCCGAATTGATGCCCCAAAGTCCAATTTGGTCATAGATAAAGTAGATCATAGTGCCACCCTTCAATGAAGACGAAGATATCTTGGCTGGAAATAAAGCTCATAAAAAACACAATTCTTTAGTCAAAATAGAGTTAATCTTTTACATTTTTTTGTATAAATGGTAACACTGTTTCAAACTTTTAACCCACAAAGATATTTAGTATCCGTAAAATGTTTACTTTGCGAGCACAATCTGTTACAGACATGATTCAATTAGCCTAGTTCACTCATTTCGAAAGATCCTATTCAAACTTTGCCATCAAATATTAAATCAGGAATAATAACTTCTAACAAACTATATTTGCAATATCATATTTTAATTTTGCAATCAAAATTAAAATATTGATTCAAAATGTTGAAAAATCCTACTCTATCCATTCGTTACAGTATTGTTATTGCCAGATATATCTGCATTTTTCTTAAACTTATGAAATATCTTGTCCAAATCATGCATGGGCTGACCGTTTGACAGGCTGAAACCAAGGGTGCAGATATCTGCAACTAACTTACGGTGAGCTTGACGCTTGACATGGGTGCGCCCCTTGAATTGCGCAAACACTGACCGGACCTTATCACATAAGGCAGCATGTAAATTGGCGAGAACACTGCCACTAAGCTTACCCAGAGTATCTTTAATATCTGCATGGTTATATTGGAAAAGAATTCCCAAATTGTCCATAAATGTTGTAACTACGAGTTGCTTCGGTACATTTAATAAATCACCAAGCAGAAAGTTAGAATTGTGGGTCGCACCTCCGCCACTCGATGATCCTTGAGAGTCGGTCATGATGCAAGAACTCCTAGAGTATTCAAAGCATGCGAACAGGTAAACTTACGTAATACAGTCCCAATGAAGAGAATGGTCAGTTTTCAAGTCTGCGAAGTCACAAGTGGCTTTCTGTGTAATATGATAATTCCAGCAAGTATTGTAATAAAAGTTATCACCGGTGGTTCACTGGTAGAAATACAACGTCCGTGGTATAAAATGAATGGCCAAGCTGGAATATATCAAGTAATTTGTCACGAATTTCCAGGCAAGAAAAATCAAGGTGTGCTCGTCGTCTCACGCATGCGCATAACCTTTACCAAGCGGGACTCGATAGGGGATATGGAATTAGGACCTGGCAAGCAAGGGCGTTTTTGTGATAACTGAATCATATAAATGTGTTTCAAACCACTGAATGTCAACTTTTACAAATCCTTAACTTGAGGTTGTAAGAATTTTTTACCTTCCCATGCATGACTCGTTGGTGCTGACATTCAAAGCGCATATGTAAACAAAGCCCATCAGGAGCTCTCGTCTCACATTGGAGCACCCAGATGACTGGTCGATTTCCACACACACTCAAACAGGAAACGGCGACTGAATATTACTGGCGACACAGCACGTCCTCGTCCCTGGCTATACAGCCAGCATGCCCCAATAAAAGGGGGACACGTGCACTGGGCATTTTCAAGCTTTCCTTTCCCCATGAAAGACCCTGCCATTGGGAGTACAACATCCCTTATGAATCGCCAAAGGCACTTGTTTCCTTAAAAAATATATACTTTTTAATTAATTAGATGGTGAACATAGACAGAAATTAAACATTTTTACAGGAGAGTCATAAAGTATAGCACGCTTAAGACATTGTAGTGGTAAAACTTAACTGAAATTTAAACGTGCCAAAGCATACCTCTATTAATATATCAAATAGGTAAAGCCCACTTTACCATTGATTCTTGATACCCTCTGGAAGTGACAAAAAGGACAATTGGTCGGACAATTTCGTTTCATCAACTAGATTTAATAGAAGTGATGTTCGTGCCACAAAAAAGTCCTCCCTTCACGTCTGTTTTCATTTTCTGCTTCGTGCTCATTTGTCCGGTTTGTTTACTCGCATATGATTGTGTTCGGTATAATTGTGCAACGCTAAGTAAAAGGATTCCTATACATTTTATCACCATTTTTCCCCCACAGGGGCTCCGTGGTCGCCGTTAAGAATAGATTCCCTGTGTTTTACTGCCCTTTTATAGCTATCAGTCTGTGTGGTATCTGATTATATTAGGCAGCTATCTAGTTAATAGTTAATTGACCATATGCCATTCACAGGAATTGAACGGTCAGCTGGCCAACCATGTAAATGATGCGAGGGCTGGCTTAAAAGTTCTAAGCCTGAGTGGCATATCTCCATCGTATTGAGACAAACTTTTGCCACTAACAAGTACATGCAATCATTTAATGAATCATAGCCATATGAACTGCAACTGTAGTCTTATTAGCGTCTTTGCACCGGCTCATCTTGTAAACATACCAATTGAAATCACCAGAAATGGACAGTATTGGCTATAGGGCAGTTATAGAGTACCTGCAACTGAAAGGGCTACCTCCAACACAGATACATGCTGACATGGTCTCCACTTTAGGTGAAATCCCCCTTCCTTTTGCACTGTTAAGATGTGGGCTGCGAAATTCAAGCGTGGCAGAGAGAGCCTTGACAATGAAGGGCGTCCAGGAAGCCCTTCGACAGCAACCATTCCCGAAAATATTACACAGGTGCATTACAAAAGCGAAAACTGATCGACGATTGACCACTCGACACATTGCCAGTGTTGGGGCATCACAAGAGGTTTGGGCACATTATCACCAAGGAGTTGGGAATTAGACAGTTATTTCATTAACATTGGTATTCAACCCAGACAAGCTTACATTGTTTTACTGAATCTGTATATAACGAAATCAATAAGAAAAATCCTGTTGGCCTGATTGCACTCGATCTCAAAAAAGCTTTCGACACAGTAAACTATGAAATACTCTTGCTAAAGCTCAATTTCTATGGTTTCAAAGGTACTGCTCAGCATTGATTCAGGGATTACAGCAAAATTAAAGAGAGCAGTTGGTATTTTTCCAGAGCAGAAAAATTCATACCTTTAAATGCCAAGTTAACTTTATACAATACATTAAATCTCCTTCATTTTGACTACTGCAGTACTGTTTGGTCCAATTCACTTTGGAAATATGAATTGAACCGTCTCCAAAGGTTCCAGAGTCGCGCCATAAGAATCATACTAGGTTGTCATCCTAGAACTCACATCTGGGATATGCTGGATACCGCCAAATGGCTAAATGTCAAAAAAAAAGGTTCCACTATAACTGGTCCGTGCTTCTCTAGACAATTTTCAACAAGCAGACCTACCCCTCCCCCCAAACTTATGTCAGTTCTTCACTCCTCTTACAGAACTCCATACATATAATACTATGTCCTCCAGTCAAGGACATCTTCATATTGCCAGGAACCATAAACACTCCCTTTCTAATATTGGTTCTTCAATGTGGAACTCTATCCTCCTGCATATCCGTGATATTAAATCCATGTACTCTTTCAAGAAGAACATATTACCACATATTTTTGAAACCGTAATACATTTTAATTCTGGTGGGAAGCATCACTATCATTAGCCTGGTCAGAGATGGCCCAGGGCGCCGCGTGCCTACTTTTACAACAAATGTCTATGTATGTATTTATATATATTTTTTAACTTAATTGTTGACTTTTTATTTTATATATATGCACCCATATATGAAGAGATTTTAATCTGAAAATGGACTGCAATAAGAATTGGTCAAACTTGTCAGAAAAGCTTCTGCAAGATGTGTGTCAAACCTCTTGACAGTGGATCAGAAACGTGTTAGATTTCTGGCGTCGTGTGTCTATTTATGCCGTTTTGAAGCAGGTCCCAATGATTTTTGTCCCGATTTGTAACCAGGGATGAAATCTGAATTCATCACTTGAACCAGACACCAAAATTCATTCTAAACTATGGAAGCATCCGGGATCACCACCACCCAAAAAAGCCAAGTCAGTTCTTTTTGCTGGAAAGGTGATGGCTTCAGTCTTTTGGGATTACGAGGGTACTCTGCTGATTGATTATCTTGAAAAAGGCCAGGCTATCAATGGAAGATATTTTGCTGACCTACTGAGACAGTTGCGTGAAGCTATCAAAGCTAAGCGACAGGGAATGCTCATTACAGGAGTCCTATTCCACCAAGACAATGCTCCTGTTCACAAATCGGTGGTTGCCATGTCAGCGATCCATGATTGTGGCTGCGAACTTGTTGGCCACCCCGCTTATTCATCCAATTAAGCCCCGTCAGACTTCAACCTGTTTCCCAAAATGAAAAAGTAACTGGTCGGTCGACATTTTCCTAGTAATGATGACGTCATTTCCGCTATAAACACTTTCGAGAAAAGGCCCGGAAACCATTCAGAGACCTTTAGCGAACATCACTGATTAACTAATCAATGGTAATCATTAAGCACACAAAACCAACAAAAGGCACATCTAGCAGATAGGGACTAAAGGCCTTTAAAAATCAGATTGCTAAGTGTAACAGTTTTGGTGAAATGACCCTCAAAAAATGCCGGGACTGAGGTATAGTGTATACGTATTTGTCATTTCAGGTGGAAAGTTCGTTGCTCACTGGTCCATCGGGACTTAGGCCTAATGTCTCTCTAAAAAACGGCATGCTGGTGTATAAAAGTGACCTATTTTCAGATTCCTGTTTATTTTATTACAAAAACTGTAGCATTTAAGTTTTTTCATAAAAGTCCTTTTATGATAGAAATTACACAAAATGCATTTTTCCTACCTGTTAAATAATGACTGCAGTTTAACTGCTAATAGCATCCGATGCATAGATGTACGGATTCCCATATGTAGCCTCTAGCCTATTTTTATTCATTTCAAAAATTTGACCTAGGCAGTAGCCTCGGTTGCCGCAGCACAATTTACGGCACTGCCTTCAATTGAAGCCAGCGACTTTGCATAGAATATGGGCCTACCAGGAAATCTGTTAACATGGAGAGGGGAGAAATTAAACTTATTCTCCTGAGAGTTCTCGTGTACATGTTTTGACCCTTGATTCATTGGTCCTGCCTTTGATTTCACTTTGACAATAGTAAATTCAATACAAGACCAAAAAGGTGGCATAACATTTTGTACGCTAAAACATTATATAGGCCTACAAGCATAGATTAATCTATTAGGTCTAAGCCTACATCTGCAGATCCTCTTGTGATGATCCAAATACTTTAATACCACCACTGTGCAGCCCGAAATTGAGTCTGTTACTGCACCTTGAGCACAGTTACGGGATCTCTAACTTCTGTAAGACAAATTGTCTGGCCGAACTAGGCCTATACCTAGCAGGATGGGAAGGATCTTAAATGACAACCGGGTACTTTCGGCCACCGGATCGTCGTCCTGCGAAATCAAAGATGCTGCGAAGGGTTACTCTAATCAGCTAAAAAGTTTTTCTACATCTTGGATGATTGACTCATGTGATCATCATCCAATGAAGTACTGCAGGAAAATAGGCTCAGGTCGAATGCAAAGCTAGTCTGTAACCAGCACATCACTTCTTTAATAGCATAGCTTAAATTTTCGGCCATCTCTTCTTTCTTTCAGAATTACTGATACAATACATTTAACTCTTTGTCCTGTAGGCCCGTAAGTAGTCTTGCTTAGGACCATTTCTCAATTAATTTGTTACAAAAACAAAATAGCTTATGATTATAAAAATAACTGATGGGGCGATCATAGCTTCGAGCTAGAACAAGCCAGGCCGCGAAGTGGTCCTCACGTATAAAAGACTCTTCAGCTTTACAGTCATGACTTGGAATTTTTTATCATTTTCTTCTGTAGTGTCCACTTTATACAATACAAGGGCGTGTCTCCTTGGCAAGTGCGTTGTCGATTATTTTCGAAACCAGTCAGCTGAATTTTACCTTAAATGACTTGTCTAATGCTGACATTTTTTTTCTTTATTTGAATGTAACTATCAAATAATGCATGCCACTCTGAAGCGCATTCTTTCAAGCAAACGATTCTGCAAAGACCCGAACGGAACTGATTCCAAGGACAATGTATATGGCGCTGACGAAAGGTACATGCAGTCTTACACCCGTCTGAGGATAGGCTTCCAGAATCAAATATAAATTTTGTCCCACTGTGGCCTGATCCCCCCTACCAATATCTTTCACAACACTAGAGTGTCGCATATTGACTTGAGAAGTTACAACTTACATATAGGAGGTTCAACATTATACATTATGTACACGGGGAAATCCTCAGCTAGCACACCGAAACTTGGTCCATTTTTTTTTTCTGATTTCGGACATGGTTCCTGATTTAAAGAAAAGTCGGCATCTCTGTTTTAAAAAAAGGCCGTACATTAAGCTGAGGCTTGTGCAAAATGGTATCTTTTTACAAAGAAAAAATGGGCCTATATGTCCATTTACATCAGATTGGGGGCACTTTGGAGCTGGTGCATGGTTCGATTGGGGGGGGGGGGGCACATACTGATCATTAGGGTGGGTCTGTTCCTCGGACATTTTTATAGAATACCCTATCTTAATCCTACACCACATGTACCCTTTCTTAATCCTGTAATGTGTTGAAAGGGGTGCTGCCCCTAATTGTTACCCCTATCCTAATCCAGCTGTGTACATTTTGGGGGCCTTTTCTAAGCAATGAAAACAGGGCCTTTTCTGCAGCACACACCCAGTATAATCCTACATAGAAGTATCCCCTCCCCTCCCCGAGGCGGGGGGGGGGGGGGTCGATTTGCATCAACTCGACGTAGCCTGTATAGCGTAATGCTGTACCAATGGCGATCTTGGAACTTTCTCTCTCAGATGTGTACATGTGTGGATCTACTCTCTTTCTAAGTGGTAATACTTATGAATTCGGATGGGAACATCACCAATTTATACACGTTGAGCGTTTGATGTCGCTTAAGCCCTTTAAAGATTCCACGAGAATGATAGCGTTCTAACACCTCCGGTTTGGTTCGGATTGGATTAACGTCTACCTACTTATGTGTCAGCAAAAGCTACGAAGCTTTTCAAGCCTGCTTCACAGTTATTCAAGATTATGGTTTATCAGTTTTTATAGGAGTCGTCCGGATACATAACAGCCACTTTTCCTAAAAGAATAATACACAATGTTTGATAGCCCCCAAATTAATGTTTTTCATTGCATAATTATTGACTATTGATGTTTTGTTTCAAGTCTTTTAGTACCACAGCGACTATATATTTGTATGTTTTTTAGTTACAACTATTGCTTCCGTCCATCGCTGTGTGGGCGGAGTCCCACCATGTGGATGATCAGCGATTTAGTTTTATACAGCCAGCCCTTCTGTCTGTCTTGTCAATCTGTAGTGTCTTCCTTAAACTTGTTGGTTCGGTGCAATACTCCGCTGCAGTCAAGACAGGATTACGTCGTGGAGGAATGCGCCGGGCTGTGTGGTGTCTTGTCTGTCCTGTCTCTTTGTCAATTCCAAGCAAGAGGGGTTAATATAGGGCTAAGCCCTCCTCCCCAATTGCCTTCCATGACAGACTGCTTTGAAAACCACTTGGCTGTGTGTAATTGATTAGTCGTGGAATAAAATATGTTTAAACCAAGTCTTTTAAGTGTGTAGGCCTATCCCCATTAATTTTGCGAGGTGCTGTAATCACCACTGCAAAATACAGACGCATGGGTGGCCTACTTTGAATTTAGAGATTTTTTTCGTGGTTTAATCGCGCTATACTTAGTTAATCTGGATTGTTTAGCGGAACAAAGAGCACTGATATAGGTTCTCCATAACATGCAAAAAACATTGTAATATAGGCCTACATGACACGTTCATAGAGCAAGATACCAAACTAGCCGAAAACCGTTAATAACGGTTTTTAAGTACAAGCATTTATTATGATCGATTTGCTATTTTTCGGGCAACAGAGTATTTGTCGTATACCGCGTTTCAACGTTATTTCACATGCCCTGACCGGGAAAGCCTTCATACAGAGAAGTATGACTCTAATGATCACATATAGCTGGAATTCTAATTCGCTTGTTCTACATGTCAACTCAAAATGAGTAAACCACTGAAATTAGAAGAATATGCCAATCAGGAAAACTGCGAAGCGTCAAATGATGACAACTTTAGCCCGCATTTCCTAGTGTACCGCGAAAACTCGTGTTCGATCTACAGAACAGCTCACACGTAAGTTCCCTTTATGCTGGGATTTTTAAAATGTGTGCTGCCATACCAAAAAAAAAAACAAAACAAAAACAAAAACCTTCTGGCACGTGCGCGCATGCTAGTAGAGCCAGGCGAGAAAGCCAATGCCACTGGCATTTCACGGACAAAATGCATATAGGCCTGCGGCAAATCTGAAAAACAGGCCTTATTTCAGGAGTTTGGTCTACACGTCTGCCTTATAGCTGTAACATACCTCATTCTTTGGCAAATTTTCTGTAGATTTCAAATATGCCTGTTGTGGAGCTATCATGTGGTTCAGTTTTATGGTATATGCAAATTAAGAAACCTATATCAAAACTGCACTTGTATTTGTTGTTTGGATTTCCGTATTTTCCTGCAGTTACTCCTGTCCCTAAAGCAACATTATTATGTCTTTTTTAGAATAAATTATAGTAATTGTTGCACATTTTGTGCCTTTTTCAAATATATATTTCATTGAACTCTAATTTGAGGTATTCATGACACTGAGCGCATACTTATCAAGCATATATATTACCGATCATATCCAGCGAAAAAGCCTAAAAACTGCCACACTTAGTTGCACTTCTAGAACTTTTGTTCACTGCTCATTGGCAGATGTCTCAAACCTACATGTGTAAGGTAGAACTTTGTGTCTGTCTGCAATAGCCTGGAAGATATGGAGCTTTTAAAATTTTAATTGTCCCTAATTTGCATAATTTTAAACATCATGACTATTCCATGTCAGGTGCTTACTTTCACCGGTAGGTGAGTCATCATGGCAAGTTTGGTGATTGTCGGAATAACAGTGTCCGAGAAAAACTCCAAACAAATTTGGTCGTAAAGAAGAAAGAAGGAAAGAAAGAAAGAAGGGAGGAACGAAGGAAGGAAGGAAGGAAAGAAAAAACATTCTTTGAAAAACAAAATGTCTTTGTTTGCACCCAGACATAAAAAAGCCACTGACGCATATCCTATAGAACAAAACTTGCTCGAGATCTATCCAAGGTACATCTGCAGCTGCAACAAGTTTGAAGTGGAGCCAGTAAACTGTGTTTGCGAACATTACGTATACATGTATTTACAGCAGCCTAACACTGTACCAATGGCAATGTGTACTCTCATTCATAATCACGATTTTTTTTCTTTTTTGAGGAAAATATGGGGCTGGGAGAAAGCATCGCCTAGCGACTTCGATGGACACCAAGTCCAAGTGATACCCACCACCTTAAAATAAAGTTCAGACACTGATTTAAGAGAAGTCGAAAACAAAAAAATAACTAGAAAAGAAGATTTGCTTCTCAGCAAATCTGTCTGGGTGCCTTCAAAATGAGAACAGTTTGCAATGCTACACTTTGCCATTGTTGGACATAATCTAAATTTTGTGTATTAGCCTAATTTTTATAAATTAAAATGCTCAGCTTTGATTCTTGGTTCAAGGGATGTGGGCATGTTCCAAACCTATAAAGTGATGTTTGAATGAAACTACTATCTATAATAGTTTTGAAGCTATTCAACATTTTAATTTTGTGTGTTTGCCTAATTTGCATGAATTATAAGCTTAAAAGAACACTAGTTTACTGTTCATTGGATGGGGCTATGCCACAAACCCATAAATTGAAGTAGGAATGGCACCTCTATAATAGTTTTGAAGCTATTAAAGGTTTACATTTTGCATATTCACCTAATTTGCATAAAATAAAATCCTACAACTTTGATTCACGGTTCATTGGATGCGGCTTTGCCACAAACCTATAAATTGAGGTTGGAATGGCATCTCTATGTACAAAAGTTTGGGAGATATTCAACTTTTAAATTTTCCAATGCCTCTTATTAGCATAATTTGAAATTCTACAACTATACTGTCCTTTAGATTGGCAAGTGTCACAAAGGTATATATGCACATTGAAATTTTGAGTCCAACTGCAATAGTTTGGAAGATTTGGCGCTTTTAAAATTTTTATTGCCTCTTGAAATTTGCATAATTCTAAGCATCATGACAGTTCCAAATGGGATGCATAATTTCACTGGTTATGTCAATCACCATGGCAAGTTTGGTGGTTTTCGAAAAAAATAGTGTTTGAGGAAAACTCTGGACCAACTTGGTTGTAAAGAAAGAAAGAAACAAAGAAAGAAAGAAGGAAGGAAAGAAAGAAATTTCTTTGTCAATTTATCTGAGATAAAAGACCACCTGTCCTATGTGATCACTTTTGTCTGGCATTAGGGGTAGTCTGAAGTTGGAAGTACCACTGCACAGTGAAACCTCTCTACAGTGAGCACTCTCACGACCACAGAAAAGTGCCCACTCCTGAGAGGGTCGGCCCTTCTAGGCAGTACTGTTGAGTGTATGTGCATGTACAGTGTACCCATATTATAATTCAGAGGGATGTGAATACCTGCAATACAAAACTGTCTTTCTTCCTTTACAACATAAACAAAATTTAACAGAAGCTGTCAAGAAACTACACAAACATGTACCGGTGAGCCAAGACAAAACTATACTGTCTCAGTATTGGCTACGAAGAACAGGCTTCATCTCACTGGTTACAAGAAAACAAAGACAGGAAAGTGTCCACTGAGATGACACAAATTCTATCCTCCTTGGGCTGGCCGACTCAGCTCTGTATGTTGTCTATTTTTAACAGAGGGTACACTCAGGCTTGTTCTGCCTAGAAGTCTGTAGTGTGAGTTCCCTTGGGACTGATAAGCTCAGCAAACTGACATTGCCTCGGGCAAAAACGGGCCAGCTAGGACACCAGTGGAAACAAAAGCCTGCCTGGTACATATGGCAGCATGGAGTCAATCTGTTCCTGCATGAACAGAAAGAGTTTCTCTGTATTTTATGGAGTCTCATTACACAGTTGTTGGGAGTCCTCCCACCCCCACCCCCAATTTGCTACAAGACCCAAACTTTCCAAAGCGTACACTTAGGATGTATGGACAGAAAGCTGTGAGGCAGCTTCAAGCTAATTGATTATGAAAGCAAAATGGTTGCCTGGCACTATGCAGGTCAAGGAATAGGTCATACAGCTAGCAGTTCAAGACTTGTATATGGATTGGGGAGAAATTTGGTGAATTTAGCATACATTAAATTTTTTTTTGTATGCTATTGGATTTGCCAGTTGTCTCAAACCTATATGTGAAAGTAAGAACTTTGTGTCCATCTCCAATAGTTCAGAAGATATGGAGCTTTTACAATTTTAATTGCCCCTCATTTGCATAATTTTAATCATCATGACTATTCCAAGTCAGGTGCCTAATTTCACTGGTAGGTCAGTCACCATGGCAAGTTTGGTGGTTTTCGGAATAGTAGGGTCCAAGAAAAACTCCCAACAAATCTGATAAGAAAGAAAGAAAGAAAGAAAGAAAGAAAGAAAGGACGAAAGAAAGAAAGAAAGAGAGAAAGAGAGAGAGAAAGAAATAGAGAGAGAGAAAGAAAGAAAGAAAGAAAGAAAGAAAGAAAGAAAGAAAGAAAGAAAGAAAGAAAGAAAGAAAGAAAGAAAGAAGAGAAAGTCTTGGAAAAACAAAATGCCTGGGCTGGCACCCAGACATAACTGGAAAAGATTTGCTTCACAGCAAATCGGTCTGGGTGCCTTCAAGATGAGGACAGTTTGGAATGCTACATTTTGCCATTGTTCAGCATAGTCTAAATTTTGTGTATTATGGTAATTTACATAAAATAAAATGCTATAACCTTGGTTCTTGGTTCATTGAATGTGGCCATGTCACAAACTTACAAAGTAAAGTTTGAATGACATTATTATCTGTTATAGTTTTGATAGTGATTCAAAGATTTTGGTTTTGTGTATTTGCCTAATTTGCATAAATTAAAAGCCTACAACTTTGGTTTATGATTCATGGGATACGGCTTTGTCACATACCTACAAACTGAGGTCGGAATGACACCTCTATGCATAATAGTTTTGAAGTTATTCAAGATTTAAATTCCTGTATCCATCTTATTTGCTTGTTTATGGTTCATGGGATGCGGCTTTGTCACATACCTATAAATTGAGGTCGTAATGACACTTCTATGTATAATAGTTTTGTAGTTATTCAAGATTTAAATTCTTGTATTCATCTTATTTGATTTAAATTGAAATTGTACAATTTTTGGATCATGGTTCATTGGATGGAGCTATGTCACGAACCCCAAAATTGAAGTTGGAATGGCAGCTCTATCTAATATAGTTTAGAAGCTATTCAACATTAAAAATTTTGCATACCCACCTAATTTGCATAAATTAAAAATCCTATATCCTTGGTTCCTAATTCATTGGATGTGCCTTTGCCACAAACCATTATATAGACCATAGAATTTCATCTCTATCTATAATAGTTTTGGTGATATTTAACTTTTGAATTTTTAAATGCCCCTTTTTGGCATAAATTTATATTCTACAACTTTCATTTACGCTCCATTATAATGGCAGGTCTCACAAAACTAGATGTGTCCATTAAAATTTTGTGTCTATCTGCAATAGATAAAATTTTAAAAAGGCCCTATTATGTATAATTTTAAATATGTTGATTATTCCAAATCATATAAGTCAACTTTCTTACTAGCTCTGTTACCATGCCAAGTTTAAACATTGTAGCTTGCACAGTGTCTGAGAAAAGCTCCAGACACATAATGTGGTGGAAATAAGAAGAAAGAATGAAAGAAAAAAGAAATTGTGAGAAAACAGTATGTCTGGGATGCCACTAATATATATGTATATGTATATATATATATATATATATATATATATATATATATATATATATATATATATATATATATATATATATATATATATACACACACATAGATATATACTTTTACTATATGCTCTTTTGCCCACTCTGTGTTAGTAAAGACAAAATATTTTGAAAAACGACGTGATTTGTAATAACTGAACATTTAACAATATTGAAATCGGAAATAGCGTTTTTGGTCTTTGTGCATGTGTGTCAAAAAGACTTGTATAATGCAAATATATGCATATGACATTAATCTACAGACACAGCTTTATTTGTAAGATAGTTTTGATGCCTCAAGTAACCTAAAAGATAAGCTTCTGTAAATTATAATTATAAACCTATATTGAAGAAATCTATTCGATTTTATTAAGGTGATGGTTTTGCTGATCAGACATAGGTATCTATTTTTGCTCATAGCATAAAACTGGACCACCTGAGAGGTCCACAACAGGCATTTTCTAAAAGTAGACAAAATTTTACATCAGGTAGGCTATGATGTAGCTATAAGGCAGGCGGGTAGACCAAACTCATATTTTAGTCTCAAATGCCGCAGGCCTAATAGGGCAAATGGCTGGGTGCACTTTGTTTATAGCCAAACACATAGTGGTAATCGCCAAACGCATTGTGCTCATCGCCAAAGGCACCATGCGCTGTGGGCACTTTGTGACCAACCATTGGCCAAACGCATTATGGGTGTCACCAAAACTCATTGTGCCAATGGCGAGTCGCCATATGCTTATATTATAGTATATTTGGTTGCCGAGCATAAGCATTTGGCGATGCGATTTTTCTCGTGTGCGCCAGATTTTATGCCAACACATTTAAGTATGCTTAAAAATAATAATACTAGCAGGGTTGGTAAAACAATGTGTGGGCTGTACTGTAGAGAACTCCAGCATGTTCTCACGCGTGACCAATTAGGCCTAGTTGTCTGTTCGGCCAAACTGAACATACAGCAAAACTGATTGCTTGACCATTTTGACATATGTGTATATATATATATATATATATATATATATATATATATATATATATATATATATATATATATATATATATATATATATATATATACACACATATACATACATACATAGATTTAATGTATTGTGATATGAAAAACACAAATAGGCCTATGCCAATCCCAACTGTTGCCTTTCATACCGGGGGGAGGGGGTAGTGAGATTGGATTTCAACCAGAAATGTCATGTTTTGTATGGAGCTTATTTAGTTAGTTAGTCAGTCAGTCAGTCAGTCAGTCAGTCAGTCAGTTTAACCATAATTTATAAAAGGAATCTCTGATGTCTCTCAAGAGACATTGTGTGGTTTTCAGGATTAACACAGCCTGGCGTCTGTATGCACAAGGTTGCTTTGAGGGGATTAACGCCATTCCCCCCTGCGCCGAATGCCAATGCCATGCCACAAATTGGTAACAATCCGCTTTTCTTCATCATATCTTAAAAGTTAAACGAAAAAATGTCAACAAATTCTTTTTAAAAAATGCAATAAATCACAATGTGTTTAATGTACAGTGACATGGAGAGAAGAATATATGCAAACCCCGACTGTTGTGTTTGGCCAGACTGACAGAGACACCCGACTGCATCCCCAGTCGCATTAACATACAATTCTATATAAACGAGTTTAAATGCCGCTACTTTTGAGATCCATAGCCATAGGCATATAATATAAGTATAACCTTTATTAAAGTCTCACCTGCAGTTTTACAATGGTAAGTAGCTAAAATATAGAACATATATTACGCACATAAACACACAACTAGCATGAGCAAATGCGACATTTTCATAGTGTACCTACATACATCTTTAGACAGGGCTTTTTTCCAGAAAGTTCTATGGTAAATCGTGACATTTCCTGTCTGTAGGCCCATGAAGCTGTTTTATAATGAACGGATGTATTTTGAAAGCCCCGTGACGGAAAAAGCGACACCACTGAAGAAAAAAATAATTTAAAAACCAAAGAACATTTACAGGGTACGTTTTGACCGGGACTCGTGTGTAAGCCTTAAATCCTTATTGGACATTGGTAAACTTGACGTCATTCCGCCCGAACCACAGTGCTGTTTATATGAATTTTTTCACCATTCAAGGCTTCTGTTTTTAAAGTAGGACTTTGATTTGGCCAGTGATGGCGGTTCTCTATAAGCATTACTTCAAACATACGTTATCTGCTCCTTATTTCCAAGATTAGGGCCCACATATCACTGCGAAAGTTTACAAATTACATGGTCAGCTCAGCACAGACTGTTCTCATGGCCTTCTTATATCGGTGATTTATTGTATAGTTGAGCAATATGTTGTTAAAACGAAGAAGATGGTATAAATTCAGAGACTTGTGTGGACTTGATTTCTGTTTAATTGAAATAGATTAATTGATGAATAGGAGGAGGTACGTATGCAGATGAGGACACACACAATGATGCACATAAATATATGTACGCAGTGCAGGTATGTACGTATGTATGTAGGCCTACAGTGGAACCTGTCTTCCGAGACCTCCCACAGGAACAGAGAAAATTGGTCCCTTACAACAGGTGAACCCGTAAAACAGGGTCGCTCCTTGCACAGACTCGTAACATGGGAGAAAGGACAGTCTTCATATTAGCATACATCATAATATATGGGGGGGCACATACTTAACATCAGGGTGGGTGTGTGCCTCGGACATTTTTATACAATACCCTATCTTAATCCTGCACCAGCTGTAAAAAGGTACCCTTTCTTAATCCTGTAATGTGTTGAAAGGAGTGATGCATTGGTGCATCCTAATTGTTACCCCTATCCTAATCCAGCTGTGTACATTTTGGGGGGGGGGGGCTTTTCTAATCCTGGGAGTAATGAAAACATGGCCTTTCCCGCGGCACATACCCAGTACAATCCTGCATGGAAGTAACCCACCCCCACCCACCCCCCGATCCCGGGGAGTATATCACCACAATAGAATAATGATCATTCATTAATCACAGATTTTTTACACATGTACAAAAATAAAACTTCTGTTGAATTCACCTTTGAGAGTTTTGAATTTGACCTTTAACAATCCAAATATTAGAAACACTGTGCCATAATTTATCTTAAGTATTAGTACACAATATCCAAAAGAGAGCACTGTGTGCTTAGCATTGGTTAAATGGCTTGCTGGGGACTGATCAAGGGGCGCCCTGGATGCGTGATGCAGGTGGGCCCTTAATACAGGTAAAATTGATTAAAGTGCGCTGGGAGCGGGAAGCTGGCATCAGGCCCTCAGGACAGGTGGGCGTCTGGCACAGCTGGGCCAATGGGCAGGTATGACTGCATGCATGTATATAGCTTCTCTCGCCGGGTTCTACGAAATTGTATATCTTAAAGTTTGTGGGGGTTTTTTTGTGAACGGATAAAACACGGCCACAAAGCCATTACCAAATGGCCGAGCTCTTGCCTTATCATTTCTTTTGAAACAGATCTGCAATATTTATTACTTCTGCTACTCACAGCTAGACGGCTACGAGGACCTTCCAGGTACACATGCATGGACTACTGAAGGGAAATCGATACGAAATCCTCATTGCTTCATTAGATCTCGGCTAAATGTTTGCAGTATATATTTCCGTTGCTTTATTCAATCATTGTAAAAAAAATAAATGGCCATAATTTCAGATTTAAATGAAAGAGCAAGGAAATGTGGGCCTTTTTCGTGTTCAGCAGGTTCCAATATGAGAACAACAGTATGTGTGTTTTGTACAGTTTTTACTGAAGATCCTTAAACATATATGAGTCACTAAATATTGTTTAATTTTCTCATTTATAAAACATAGTTAACATGCGTTTCTTGACATGCAACATTCTAGCACGAAAAGTAATATCAGTTTAGATATTATGAAGTATGTGGTTGAAAATGGCATCTGAACCTGAGCAGAACATACAATTTCCATTTTCGGATTAGATATAGTAACTCATCATACATATCGCATTGAGGAATTAGCCTTACAACATGGTATTGGATAGAACATTCCTAATAATTCAAGAAGATGCACGTTCTGGTGGCTCTATTCTTTGCAGTAAGTTAAATTCATCCTCTACGACTGTGTCAGTTCAATCATTGAATATACGTTCTTAAACGATTTAAATCTAAGAGACGGAAGTTTTTTTCTTCACCTAAAGGTAGGCTTTGTTTCCAGGTGGTCTTAATTCTGAAAGTGTGAATAAATTTCTGAAAATTGACATTAAGAGAAAATGCATATCTGAAAACCATAATATCATTTGCGAGGTGATACCGTTTCTGAAGTGGCTTTGATATATATTCCGCTGT
>CAXHWN010002136.1:480976-509976 GCA_964020975.1 Hermodice carunculata | reverse complement strand
CCATAGTCCTCATACGAATTCGTCGTTTCAGGGACATTGTTGAAACTTGATCTAAAAATAATGCACATTAGGACCATTGGTTTAAATATATTTTGTTCAACAAAAGTACATTGTTCTTGTTACAAACATAAATTTAACGATTGGGAAAGATGGCTCAGCCCTATATTAATCCCTCTTGTGACAAAAGACAAATCAGGACTATAGGACCATTAGAGAATGTCAATGCCTCCTGGCTTTCAGGGTATTTTACATACTAGTAGACACCCAAATATCGGTTCTATTGATACATGTGTGGGCTGTGCATCTATTGGACAAATATCCACAGTTGTAGAATATAAATGTATGCTAATTATCGACAGTTCTAGATCTAAAAATTTGATCTCTTCGAATCTTTTTTAGATAATAATACCATTCATAGATAGAGATTAAATTCCAAATTTAATCCATATTTTTATGCAAGGGGCACATCTAATGAACAAAGAACAAAGTATCAGAATTTAAATTTATTCTTATGAGGTAAAATTCGCAAAATTTGAATGTTTAAACACACTCAAAACTGTGAAGGAAAGCGATGTCACTCCATCTCAATTTATATGCACTATAAGTGCATCTAATTACAAAAAAGTTACAACTTCTTACTTAAGTTAATTTTACTTTTGGAGACATACATATTTTCTGCCAAGCTACTCTTTTTCTGGTTCATTTTTTCAATTCATTAATTAATTAATAAGTTGCAAAATTTACAGGCTTTCAATGATAATTGCATTAAACATATTTTACAATATATTAAAACAAAGCTTCACTGAGTGAATGTGGCACCCTTGTAAAAACAGAGACCAAACTTAATTTTCGCGACTTCGTCATTGATAATTTTCACATGAAATCTGGCGCAGCTGCAAACTATTAATTATGCAGCCAGTTGCGGCACACCCCTCTATCAAAACCTATTTTTTGGAAAATCAAACAGAATGTAAATTCCTCAGTAGTACGTGAAATCATTGAGCATATATTATGCTAATAGGTTCCAACGAGTGCGTTTATTATAAATCGTGTTACCAAATATATATTTGAGAAGGTATGATCTAGCAATAGCGTATTAATTTCATCCGACTGGATTAAATATCTGATAGGAATAGAGCATCATTATCCTATTTTCTGACAGGAAGCAATGGACACAGCTCAACAATTATATCAGCTATTTGCAAACAAATTATCAGAGTGAGGTGCGAATTGGATCCAATTAATTGGTCTTTAAAAGGCGTTTGACTTTAGAGGGAAGCATATATATTTGTGTCTAATTTCAGTTGAAGGTATTAAGTAATTTTCTAGCTACAATTGTACATGTTATACCTATAGAATGACAGAGATGTCAACAAGTTTCACTTACACCTGCTACCCTCCACATTTCCCCCTATTTAGCATGCCGGGATATCTTTCAAAAATGGACGCCATTCAAATTTTAAAACATCTAACTTGGCGATGAATTTACCAGTCTGGAAAGAAACAAATTAGGCTTTCTCGTAGTTCTGGTTATAAAAAGGCAACTTTCTTTGTAGAACAATAAAACTGCGATATGTATGTTTATGCTACGAATGCTAAATTTTGGGCTAACATGGGGCTCTATAAATTACCATGTGGTCATTTTGAGCGCTGGTTAATTTGCACTACATCAGCAAAATAACTGTCTAATCAAGTAAACTATGGATGCAGAGTTTCACAATTCTATGTAAAATGCGCATTGTTGCACTTATTGGCTCTACTAAAAGCGCGCCGAAGAGAGATGTTGCTTTGGATCGGATCTTGAACCGCCGATTTAGGAAGAGGCGTGCAAGGAAGAAATAATGCCGTGGACGTGCCAGGGGTTTGTTAAGCATACATAGCTTTAGACTGAAAAATATTATAATTGTAGTCATTTTTATTGATATTGCTGTGTTGCTTTTGTTATAAAGGGAACAGCGTTATCGTCATCATTGCCATTATCATTACAGTGACGTCACAGCCTAGCCCCATTTCCTGATATTAGTTAATCGGAGAAGTCACATTTACCAATTATCTGTGTATTCAGCTGAATACACAGTGCAATACACAGAATTCTTCAGGGCTACAGACATGTATTCCCATTGTATTGCATGTTAAATTAATCTCAAATTAAAAGACTACTTATGAAGCTGCAAGAATAAGATTTATGTGAACATTGCAGCTATTTACATGATTTTACCACACAAATTCTGCTGTTTCTGCAACAAGCGGTTTTTAAGTTCTCGAGCTGAAAATTACAATGGAAAGTAATGGGAGTACACAACTCTAGCCCTGAATGACTGAAATGTCCTCTACAGGAGAGCAATAGAAGCTTCTGTTCTTGCTGTCCCCTATTATCATCGCATCGAAAGAATCAGATCAAATACCATACAAAAAATATTGCAACAATATCTTGCTTTGAATAGCAGCCACTGTCCGACGGCTTTTTTTATCGACACATATAACTTTTGATCGAGGTAATAATAATCGACTAGGCATAACGTACGTGTTGCTGTATAAAACATGCATACATGGAACGGTTGTCAATGTTATATTCTGACATGTGTCTCAATATTAAAAAATATTCCCATTTAAAAGCCATTCAACACAAATTTAAAATAGGAGCAACATTATATATCGATTAAACCGATGGGTCTGGGCCTGCTTGATTTAAACACCGAACAGGTGTTGATATGATAACTCCGACAAACACCGAGACGCTATGCCAGTCACGTGACAAAGTTATTCACAGCCACAGAGGGCCAGCTGGCGACGTCTTACGAGTTTAGCCACATCTGATTGTTGACCAACATCACGGGATATGTACTTGCAGATGAAAACTGAATGGTGGTTTTGAAGACGATGAATTGAATGAGGTTTGTGTCGACAAACAGCCTGAGGAACAATAATGACGGTACGTACATATATACATTTACCCTTGCACAGAAAACGGATATACGCCAAGTAATAATGTTGAGGACAAGTCAAGTTCTCGGAAAGCAGGCTGAGCCAGGCACAGCAAATACAGCCAGCAACCTGCCATAAATCAGATAAGCCGTACGTGGTGAAGATAAGTTTGTTTGTTGATTGTTGAGGTAACAACATTAAATGCCTCAAATGGGAAATGATCTGCTTCCTTCAATACCTGTATTCTGAACGATAGAGGAACCATCGTCCCAAATGAAGACTTTTGAACATTGCAGGAAGTAATTTGGCCATATATATATATATATATATATATATATATATATATATATATATATATATATATATATATATATATATATATATAGCGTCGTCAAAGTGGATCCGGACAAGGGCTCTATCGTTTCTACTTCTGCTGACTTTATTATTGTGTATCGTTTTTTACTAAACAGGGCACGAGGAATGTACAAATCATTCTAAATTGTTGCACTTTGGATGTAGAAATATGCGAAAGTGAAAATAAATTTGGCCCGTTTATGTTTAAAGGGAGGGGGCGTGACACTGCATGTCTTATATGGATCTGGCAGTGAAAACTGGCAACCTTTCCTTTGTCTTAGCGGCAAATTGCCGGAGCCGGGTCTGCTGTGTAACATGCATATAGGATAGAGACACACCGATGGTTGTTAAAGTACATAGTGCTGCTCCGGTACATGTATTTTAAAACAAGATCCCATAGCACAACATATTACCACAGTCAAACCACTTAACAGATGGTTGCAAAGTACCGGAGCAAATATTATTGCTTTGTTCAAAGCAACTTGTCAGTTAGGGAATGCGCATATTGTGTACCCACATGTATAACATTAGTGTCACGACCAAGTAAAATGTTTTCCGTAGAGAGGGGTCGTGCTTCCAAATGACCAAAAGTAAATAAATACTAAACTCTTGTTCTTTATTATTAACTGTTACAGGAAGACCAAGGTTATGGATTTACCACTGAGCAGATAGTCCGTAAGTGCATTGTGTTCTTTACCAACAGAAATATCCGAATAGCTAGTTGCGATCGTAAACCTACATCTTTGAGCGTCCGCCCAGCCTGAACCAAAACACTCCCTCAAAATATAATTGCGTGTTTGCACATTTTTCACTTTAGTCACCGAACCGAATCTGAAATATTGAATGTTCTCTATTAATGTTCTGGTCGGTTGAGCCTTCTAAAATTTATGGTTTTCTTTGGTGGGGAAAAAAAAGAGATCCAAAGACGTGAGTGCCTAATTAGGTACGGTGCAGGTCCACTAGGCTTGTTTCTCTAATCTTTTAGCCACCACAATGGTACACTGTACTAAATGGTGGATTTTCCTGGTTTGTTTTTGACGCAGAGTACGTCAAGGACAGCTTTTCATCAAAGGCGTATTGTCTTAGGAGTGTACACAATAAATTACCACAAGAAAGCGCCGTTGCCTTGCTGCTGCGTTTCGTTTGAAAGAAAGTTACCTACAGAAGTATGCCAGTAACTTACTGTCAGCAAAGTTTTAAGCAAAGTAAAACTTCACGGAGTTTGCTTTAAGTATTGATTTGAATCACGATATTTCACGAAAGCTTAAAATGCAAGAAATGTGAATCACTTGCGTGTGATGTTGAAAAGAGTCGATATTTTCAATATATCATGTTATTGTGGCAACCAAGTTATCAAAATACAAAAAATAAACATGTAGACAGGGCGAGGGTGTGCAACATGGAATATGCATGTGATTCCATAGTTTTTCGAGCGGTAAAATACTTATTTCCCTCGTTATCACTCGGGAAATATGTACTTTTTGCTCCTCTCGAACCAGAGAATAACCAGCACAACCACGAATGATTAGTCCAAGTGTGTCTTGGCAGAAAAAGCCTTATTACTTCTATATGTCATAGTTCGCGCTAGAAAAAGCATAAATATTGATGTATCAACCAGTTAAGTACCAGTTTTAATTTGATAACCGTTATTGACATAGAGGTGGAAGCGTGCACAGAAATATTCCATGCAAAATATGTCTGTTCTAATCGATTTTGTAGTAAAATGTAAACTTTTTTCACGCTGAAGATACATGTATGCTTCCTAAAATACAATGTATATTAATGTGCGACCGTGTGTACGTACATATACCTATGTATGTATGTAGACCTACCCTTGTGCGTGTTACTTAAAAGCAGTTGGTCAACACCAGTGATTCCACATGCATCATAAAGATTGAGTCAAGTCTATCTTTTACACGGATACTATTTCAAGCAAATAATTTGTATGTTTTTTTTTTTTCTGTTTGTATTTATCAATATTATCCAGTCAGTTTTATTTTGTGGCAAAGTAGCTGACACAATACCAAGTAAATGATATGTAAGTTTATTTTGTGTTCAGTCCACAAATATGCATTTAAACTGAATTTGTTATCTAGGTTGTGAAAAATATTTTCTGCCCGAGTATAATCCTGTTTGGTAAGGGAACGGACAATACCTTTTTGTAGAGTTCAAGGAAACGTTTGACATGTTCGACAGAGATAGAAATGGTCGTATAACCCTTGAGGAATTGGAATACGCTCTGAGATCGGTAGGGCAGAACCCACCGCTTGCTGAGTTGGAGGATATGCTACGCAACGTAGACACCGACGGTAAGTGCAATTAAAAAGTTAAGGCACAAACGCGAGCTCTGCAAAGGTGTAAATTTCACTCAATGCCCTATGATAGAGTTGTTGTGTGACATTTGGTGATCAAATTATTATTATTATTATTATTATTATTATTATTATTATTATTATTATTATTATTATTATTATTATTATTATTATTATTATTTGTTATTATTATTATTATTATTATTATTATTATTATTATTATTATTATTATTATTATTATTATTATTGTACGCTCACAATAATCAAGAATTGTACCACAGCGGTGTTAAAAGCATTTTTGGATCGGAGCACATGTGTAATCAGTCGCCAATGAGCTTCCCCCACCCCCACCCCACCCCGCCACAAACACATAGAGTTGTGATAAGAAATTTAAAACTAAATTAATAAAAGAAACAAAGGTGTCCTAGAGTTACGTTGAAGGGACAAACAGACCGTTGAGTGACGTTATAGATATACTCTGTATTGCTCTTTTTACTTGGGTCCGAAGCATTCGATAAGCACATTGCGGGGAGGGAAGGTTGGTGTGATTTATTGACGTGGGACACGTCTTGAAGGTAATTTGCTTGTACAATGAAACTTTGGGTGAAATTATGTGAATTTGCAGAGTGTCGTAGAGTAAGACATAAATATACGCATACAGAAGCTACCCAGGCGTCAAGCGTAATGCTTTTCATGACGAGTCCAATAAAAATATTGTACAAGACATGCAAATAACCATCTGTTGCGCTTTCAAACGTATGACCCAAGTAAAGCTTATCAGCGTAAGTATGTGACCGCTTTGTTCTTTATTTGAATGCCCAATTAGGATATTTTTTCAGGAAAACCACATTTTAACGGAGGGGTTTTTCGCATTGTCAGACCGCGCGAAAAGGTGCATGCAGAAAAACGCCCCTCTTCGTATTCAGGGGGAACCTTGGTTGTGAGGATCTGCTTCCAACCTTATGTCAACCCAGAAAGTTGGAAGCACATCAATATGGTACCCTGCTAGACGAGGGTCACATTGACAGACGGACGAGAGCTAATTATCAAATGACAACTGCAGAATGATTTCACACAAATGGAACCCGCCCACAGATTAAAAAGTGGTCGATATTTCCCTCATGATTTCTCTTTGCCTTTGACGCTGTTGCCGTGGCCGTCCTCTGTTCTGCCGCGGTCCTGTTTTAATTTTTTTATTATTTCAAAATATTGTATCCGATCATCTAGTGTTTGAACATACAAAATCAAACCCCGGCGCAAGAAAATGCTAACAAGGTGAGACCAAAATAACGCCATGTTTACTGTTCGCATGAATAACCAGAAGACCAGAGTTATAAATCCTTCTATTTGTCATTGTAGCTACATTTTAGCTCAATTAATTTGGAAAGAAAGCTTTTAACATGCGGCAATTGCAATCGTGTCCAAATGAATTCCCCAAAACTTGGTAGAAATTTTATCAGGGGATGAACTGAAAAAATATCAAATGCGAAACTACACCTGGATACTTGCTCTTTACCAGTGTATGAATTGTGCTGTGGTGGGGATGACATATTTGCCCTTTCCCATCAGCTAGTTCTCAGCTGCTCCTGTTCGACCACGCACATACATGAACATCGATGGAGTAACTTTACGTTTCACGACACCTGACGTGGACATCCAAATATATGTCACATGTCTTAAAAAGACTGTATTTGGCAATTTTCGGACTACATCCCTTGAGATGCTCACAAGACCAATTACAACTCTGGGTTGCTGATAACATGCATCTCAAATCTACAAGTATGGCATTTGTTTGAATGCATGCAGAAGACAAGCCGTCAACAGTCCTTCAAACTTACAACAATGGCCTAAACGAAGAAAAGACGCCAAATTTTCTCTGCATGGTACATAAAATCATGCGGAACCGACTGTAATAGTACTTTTGGCCTAAATTTTGTGGTTCTTTATGTGTAAGAGCCTAAAGCTACAAATCTCAAGACGCATCCATTAGACCCTGGTGACACTCAACTTGCTACAATCGTCATGAACTACAGATGGCAGCACTGTCCAGTAAGTTGGAGAACTTACATTACTAGCACCTCCAGCACAAATTAACACAAACGCAAAACACTAGCAATCAAACTAGAAGTTAAATTTGCTTGTCAGCGAATCAGTCTGTTTGCCTCGAAAAAAATTAAAGATTGCCTGTTCAGTATTTATTCAACTCTTGTAACGATAATTTTTATTGAACTGTTAAAAAAAGACATAAACAAATGAGCTGTTTCACAAACCTATGAATTAAAATCGGAATTGCACCTCCATCTAGAATAGTTCTGAGGTTATTCAAGATTTTAATTTTGTATATTTGCCCAATTTGCATAAATCCAACTACCACAACTTTAGTTCATGGTTCATTGTATACAGCTATCTCACAAACCTATCAATTGAAGCTAGTTGGGCACCTCGATTTATTACAATTTTGAAGTTGAATATTCAAGATTTAAATTTTGCAAATTTGCCCAATTTGCATAAATGTGAGTGCTACAACTTTGGCTTACATTTCATTGCATGTAGCTTTGTCGCCAACCTATCAATTGAAGTTGGAATGACTATCTGTAATAGTTGTGAAGTTGTTCAAAATTTACATTTTTTGTATTTTCCCAATTTGCATAAATTTAAATTCTACAACTTTCGTTTGTGGTTCATTTGATGCGCCTATAGCAGAAACTTGTGTATTGAAGTTGGAATGGCACTTCTACCTATACAAGTTTTGACAATATTCAACATTTAATCTTTTCAAGTGCCCCAAATTTGTTTAGGTTATAATTCTACAACTTTTGTTTGTGGTTAATTAAATGCGCCTGGGGCACAAACCTATAAATTGAAGTTGGAATGGCACTTCTACCTATATAAATTTTTGAAGATATTCAACATTTAAAATTTTAAGTGGCCCTGATTTTGCATAGTTTTCAACATGGTACATATAGCAAACCAGGTGCGTCATTCCACTTATAAGTCAATCACCATGCCAAGTGTGGCACTTTTCGGAGAAATGGTGTCCGCAAAAACCTGGGGACAAAGTTCACACGCAAATGAAAAAATAAACAAGTGAATAAATCAACTAGAAAGGAAGATTTGCTTCACAGCAAATCTGTATGTATGCTACAAAAAATTCAAGTTAGAAATGTTTCTATTACACAAAACATGAGAATGTGCAAGTTATGCACGGATATATGCGATCATCAAGAAACCCAAGAAGTTCAAAGTTTAGTTATTGCCTTTTCCACCAGCTAGCAGCACCTCCTGAAACTCCTTTTTATTAGATAGCCCATTCTCACAATGCTGCAGCCAGCTTTTGAAATCATCTCTCTCTCTCTCTCTCTCTCTCTCTCTCTCTCTCTCTCTCTCTCTCTCTCTCTCTCTCTCTCTCTCTCTCTCTCTCTCTCTCTCTCTCATATATATTAGTTTTGAATAAATTAGGCCTACAGATTTAAATTTTTCAATGTCCCTAATTCAGAAACCCAAGAAGTTGAAAGTTTAGTTATTGTCTATTCCACTAGCTGGCAGCACCCCCTGATGATCCTTTTTATACTATAGCCCATTCTCACAAACCTATAGAATTTAGAATCAAGTCTGTGTCTATATTAGTTTTGAAGCTATAGAAGATTTAAATTTTGATACCCCTAATTTGTATAATTTTAATTTCTACAAATCTCAAAACGTATCCATTAGATAGTCCTGCCTGAATTAGTTTTGAAGATATTAAAGATCTAAATATTTAAATGTCTCTAATTTGCATAATCTCAATTGCCACAAATTTGAAAACATTTTCATTGGATAGCCCATGATTTATGTTTTTACTATTATTAGTTTTAAATGTCCCTAATTTGCATAATTTCAATTGCTACAAATCTGAAAACACCTTCATTGGCTAGCCTATCCTCACAAACCTATAGCTAGCGTTTAAAATCGGGTCTCTTTCTATAATAGTTTTGGAAATATCAAAGATTTAAAACATTTAATGCCCCTAATTTTCATAATTTTTAACATCTTGACTACACAATACAATGTGCTCAATTTCACTGCTAGGTCAATCATAATGGCAAATTTGGTACTTCTAGGTATCGCGGTGTATATTATGTTAGGCGAACAGCAGGTCAGGGGCTGGGTATTTTGATGGATTATCGGCAGGTGACAAGGCAGTTTACCAAAATAAGTTGTTGTCAGTTGATAGATTAGACCCTCATGTAATTTCTAAGTCAGATTTTACTAATGATGTTCAAGCCTGGCCTGAAATTACATCCATGGACCTGGTCATTTATCTAGTTCTATCTCCGAACCCAGCTTACACTGCCGAGAAAATGCGTGCATTTAAAGGACTGGAGGCACACAACCAGTCAGTATAGTACCTAAGTCAAGAGTCACAATACCAAATGCATTGAGGCAAAGCGAAACAGTTGTTAACCAGTAGCTACAGTGGATTCTACGGTGCTTGTACATGGCAACCCTGCCTGCGATAGAAAACAGGTCACAAATACCCCAGGTGACCTGCCAAGGCAAGTTAATTAGCAAAGACATTAAATCTTGTGGCGAAAAAAAAAATGGCAAAGAAGAGCAGGTGACCTCTCAGGGCAATGGCTACAGGTGTCATTGCATATGTAGTGCTTCTGTCTCCCGCTCTTATTATCCACATCCACGTATTTTGGGGCTCCAACTGATCTGGAACAGTGAACAGTAGCATGCTGCTTCACGATGGCCTTCACTTATCATGGGCAGGTACGCAAACTGTCATAAAGTGCCTGCGACTGCCTGCAAAATCAACGCAACAGTCCAAGATGCAACAGAAGTCCCCAAGGCAAGAGGCAGGGGTTCGCTATGCAACCCAGGTCATTCGTTCATCGCAACCAAGATGCTGGAAATGAGGGGAGACGAGTCACGTGACTGACTCCTGCAGACACAATCAAAGGCTTCGTTGCACATCATGCAATCGACTAGGACACAAAAATAAACTACAGGGTATAGGATACCGGCAATGACAGCAGAGCCGAACACTCCCAACCCAACTACACAAGTGGCAGTTTTAGTGTACTGAGTGATTTAAATGATGAACTTATAAAAAGTCAATATGAAACTGATAGCGATCAAGTTAGCTCTATTCTCTGGAATCCCAACGAAACGATGGAAGCTGAGGCTGGATTTATTAACTCACGTGTCAATGAAACAGACAAAACTAAAAATAGCTCCACCCACTATAAAAGACTTTCGCAAAAAACATCCCAAACGTATCATTATTGGTCTGTAAATAGCGTCAGGTACAAGTTTGCTGAAATAGCGGACTTACTTAAAGATGGTTTTCTTCATATATGTGGTCTTTCTGAGACCAAACTTAACGAGAATTTTACCGACTCGCAATTTCCTGTAGACAATTTTATACAGGAAAGATCGTAATGAAAAAAGGTGGTGGCATTTATCCTACATTAGGTCTGACATTCCGCATAGGCATAGGGCTGACTTAGAAATACTCAAAAAATGGTATCGAATCAATGATATTTGAAGTTCATGTGAAAAAAAAAGAAAAAATGGATGGTTGTCATAGTTTATCGACCCCCCTCTGTTAATACTGGCCATTTTTTTAATTCTAGGTGATCTAAATGTAAATCTGCCCAGGGACATCAAGGAACAAAGCATAATTTTGTCAATTTTCTCGATGTGTATGACATGAGGTGAAAATACTACTCTTATAAAAGTCATTTTAAGCAATGCCCCGAAAAGAATCGCAGATTCATTGTGTATTGACACAGGAACAAGCGATTTTCACAACATGATTCCTTTAAGTACAAAGATTTAACTCCCCCGACCTGTGAATGCAGATATCAAATACCGCAGTTACAAGTTTTTCAATGAAGGAGAGTTTATAGTCGATTTAGAGTCCCTGTGGCAATGGTAACGAAGATACTTTTCATTATTTTTGTGAATGCCCCTCTTATTTAGCCGCTAGGAATGTACCACAAACTAGAGTAATTCCCTTTGCACCCTTCACAGTTTCAACTTTATTCATAGCTCCGAAACATGTACATCTCAGCAAAATGAAACAATTTTTGATGCAGTCCAAGATTACATTAGGGCAACAGGCAGCCTGGAAGCAGTCACATAGCTTTGGTGCAGGATATTAAAAAGTGTATTATGCTATTTGATATATATATATATATATATATATATATATATATATATATATATATATATATATATATATATATATATATATATATATATATATATATATATATATATATATAAATAGTTTCCTGTTGAGAAGGCGTACTGCAACACACATTTCCCTGTCTGTGGCGTCCTGTATCGTTGTTTTCCTTCAACCCGTGTGGCGTCGCCACTCTATCTGTTTTTGCACTGTTATGTCTTCCTTGCCAGTAAATTTCTGGTTGTGTCAGCGACATGTCAATTTCTCCCACTTCCTTTATGTGCAAGAGGGATTAATATAGTGCATCGCGCTGTTTCCCAATTGTATTTGTTTCATAAATTAAAAAAAAAAAGTTTAAATTTAACTTCCATCTATAACAGTTGAAGCCTTTGTCTATAATCGTTCTAAAGATATTCAAGGTCTAAATTTTGTATATTTGCTTAATTTACAAAAAAAATAAATCAACAACTGTGGTTCAACTTGCAGAGGATGCACCTGTAACACATTACTTTGAATTGAAGTTGGAATGGCACCTTTATCTGTGATACTTAGGGCTCTATTCTCGGGCCCTTCCTATTCTCGGTTTATGTAAATGACCTGGTGGACAATCTCACGTGTGAAGTGAGATTGTTCGCTGATGATACTATAGTGTTCTCGAAATTGTCAATAACCCTGTTCAATCTTTACGCCACCTGAACACCAATCTGTCTCTAATACATCATTGGGGCAGGCTATTGCGTGTGTTACTCAATGCCATCAAATCACTATCTGTTATTTTTTTTTCTGTGAAACGCGTGAAACCTCATCACCCGCCTGGGTTTTTTTGTAGGTGGGTCTCCGATTCCTGAGGCAGATAGTCATAGACATCTTGGTATCGCATTCAGTCGTGACTTATCTTGGCGTGCTCATTTCACGCGGATTACCAATAAAGCTGGTCAAAGAATTTCCTTACTTCGGTGATTTAAGTAAAAACTATCACGCAAATCCTTACTGAAACTGTATTGTTCTATAAGTACGGCTGTGTATTGTTCGACAACTGTGGCATGGTGCTCTCTGATCGTTTGGAGTCGATTCAGTATGACGCCGCCAATATTTGTACTGGTGCATTGAAACAAACATCACATGTTAATTTACTTCGTGAGCTCGGGTGGTCAACTCTTGCAGACATACGTAAATACTTCAAGCTTGTATTCTTTTACAAAATGTACCACAATCTGATTCCTTCCTATCTCTCTAATATAGCACCGTCTCCTCCTTTTGGTCGAGCTCTCCGACATTCAATGTCAGTGCGCTCTATCCGATGTAGAACATCGCGTCCAGGTAACTCTTTTCTCCCACGCGCTATCAAACAGTGGAATAGCCTCCCTTCTGACATCAGAGATTCACTTTCCCTACAAGTATTCAAGTCAAAACTTAAAACTACTCTCTTAGTCTTAGCCACAGACCATGTTCCTGAGTTCTACCTCCATGGTGACAGATTGCTAATCCTTGTCACACGCAATTACGCCTACGATTCTCCACATTAAACTTTGACCTCACAAAGTTAACATCCTTCCTGACCCATGCTGTGCATGTTCTTATCACACTGAAGACTTTAAGCAGTTTCTTCTCTTCTGTCTCAATTACATCGTTCAGAGAAACAAATTACTTAATACTGTTATCCCTTTTATTGCTGCGGCGGTCAGCCCCCATAATATAATTCATATGGGTAGTGATAGGCTAGTTGAAATATTTCTCCGTGGCCGTATCGAGCTTTCTGGCTGCCTAAATTTTCAGATCTGTGGTGCTGTGATGCACTTCTGCTGTACATCATTGAAACCAGGCGCTTTAACGACTAAATATTTCGGTTACTGTAATGATCATTGGTTTGGACAATGAAAATTTGTTTGTGTCACGTTTTTTTTTTCCACATTGGACAAATATTTAACTTTACTTCATACTGGATTAAATTGTATTTTATATGTAACCAAATTTTGATATTTGTAAGAAGTTCTCGATAATATTATACATTGGTAACAACTGTTAAGTCCTGTGTGTCTTGTACATACTGTGTGTCTCCATGTTCCAGAGAACCCATGTATTAGTCATCTCGATGTACTATAGGGCTGTCCAGATTAAATAAATACGTATAAACTAAAAAGTTTTTGAAGATAGCCAAGATCGAAAGATTTAATTTTCTTGCAATCACATAATCTGCAAAAATTAAAATACTGGAACCTTGGCTCACAGTTCACTGGATGCAGCTGTTGCACAGACGTATAAAGTGAAGTTGGAGTAGCTCACTATCCATATTTTTAGGTATTCAAAATTTATATTGTTTCTTCAGCTAATTTGCATAATTAGAATGTTACAACTTTGGTACGTGATTCATTGGATACGACTATAGGGCACACATGAACATTGAAGTTGGATTGCTACCTCTACAACCGATTTGAAGATACTCAGCATTTTAATCTTTCAGATGGCCGGAATTAGCCGTTTTTAAACTGTGGTTACAACTTTTTTCTCACTCTGTTGGATTTGCGGGTGTCACAAACCCTCATGCACAACCTGAAAGTTTGTGTTGCCGGAGAAAAGTGTTTCAGAGCAGAGAGAGAAAGAGAAAAAGAAAGAAAGAAAGAAAGAAAAAAAAAAGAAAGAAAGAAAGAAAGAAAGAAAGAAAGAAAGAAAGGAAGAAAGAAGCAAGGAAAGAAAGAAAGAAACAAACAAACAAATAGATTTTATTGGAGGGATTGTTCAAATCAGACTGCATTTCAGATTTAATGTCCCGAATGTGAGGCTGAAATGTGGGTAAACCCCACCAAAATGCTCACGGATCATTGACATCTGGAACTGTAGGCTCGCTCGTACTTAAATGAAAAGCCCATTCACAAGAAATATGAAGCTAGCATCCTTATACTGTAGCAATTGACAATAGTGTGCCTGAAGAAGTTAGACTTCAGTCGCAAATTGCATTGAAAGAATTCAAATTTTCAAACTGGTTAAATTCAAAGTTTTTATATCATGGGCAATTTGAAGTATTTGATTAGCTAATCAGTCCTCGTAAAACTTTATTTAAACATTTTGATGGATATTGTCTTCTTAATGTACATCCCTTGTGGGTATTTTGTGGAACGGGTCCTGTATACAATTAATGGTTTATTATTATCATGATCATGATCATCATCATCATCATCATCATCATCATCATCATCATCATCATCATCATCATTATTATTATAATTATTATTATTATTATTATTATTATTATTATTATTATTATTATTATTATTATTAAACACCCACACTTACATGTGGGCAAAAAAGTTGATGTGGTTAGCTGATGACAAATTTTGCATTCTGTATATGTAGGTAAATTTTCAATACTTAATCTTTTAGAACTTCGTATTGTGTACATACCTCATTTAAAGGTTCAATTCAAGTAACTATCAAACCCCATTTCAACATTTGTTTTCCAAATTAATCCATTTCCTATTTTCACATCAATTCTGTGCAAAAAAATAATGAAACAAAAATTCACATTATGTCCACATTATATAAACATTTCCATGGTTTCCTCATACACGAGTCCTGTTTTTGTATGAAACAATCGTTTTTAATTGAGCCAATTCTTGCATAGATAATATTTGGGTTAGGAATTTTTCAAGGGTGAAAATATACATTTCGTGCGTTGCGTCTGTAGTTTACTGTATATCAGCCTCGATAATACAATGGTGCGTGAAACAGATGTGGTATAGTGGAATCGACTTACATGATACAATAGTTTGTGATGTAGAAACACCGATTTGGACTATTGCGGCCTTAGCTTTGCATACGTATAAATGCAGATCTATCATTTCAGAGGACAGCTATTTTTTTCTGAAAAAGGTGACAAATGTGTGTATTATCTATTGTAGGAAAAACAAAACAGAACCATCGACTGTAAATTATTGATCTAAATTAACATCCAACGTCTAAATTCTCTAAGTTGTTTCAGCGACAGTGGACTTTAAAGATTTAAATATACTAGGTCATCCGTCCGACAATAAGCAAAGGAAATTAAACCCCACCGGATCTTGCCTTCCTGGACCGAGTCCACTTCTTTTTCACACTGCGCGCCTGAATAAATAAATTTAACCGAACCTGTTTCGACTGACCAAAATGTACCCATAAGCTACTTATAAACGCTTGTTGACCTTCTGTGTGTCACAATGCGTCAATCTATTCGTCTATTTGATGGTGTAATTCCGTAAACTACGTTTAATACTGCTAACAAATCCACGATCACCACCGACACGTGACGAGTTTTCAAACTCTTGGCAGATCTCGAGAGGACCATGGCCGTAAAGTATGTATGGTGATTTTCTCCTGCAACCCGAAGGTTACGCGTTACCATGGCTCAGACAAAGCCACAGGTAGGAATATTAACTAAGATTTTAAATACCACAATGTGGTTAAGTAGGCCATGCTAATGATAAACGTTTTCTGACTGAAAGTTGAAGGGCGGGGGCTTTAGTTTTAGGAATTTAATTCGGCATTTAGTGTAGAAACTTTCCAGTTAGATATGTATTTTACATCGGACAGGCGATCCAAGGGTAATGGTTGTGCGATTGAAAAGTAAACTAGATAAATGACTGTCTTCTCACTACTAGTATTAAAGATTCTTTAATTCTTTCTGGACATTATCAATGTGTCTTAAATGTGCAGGGACACTGGTTGTTCTCGATTCTTGAGGCACATGAAACCACCGTCGCAATCTCGGTGGGAAGTCACGCTTCATCGCCCTTGAATTAACTGTAGAACAACATCGACAATCACACCCAGATTTGTACATTGCAGTGGCGTAAAATCTACATTATGTTCCTTGGCCGAACTTCAAGTAAGACCATTATGTACACTATTCCTCATAGGTTGCACGCCTGCATCATTTCCCTTCTATATTACACAAACCATTCAACACGTGTTTAATCTGGTCCAAGTAAACTAAAACCAAATAAATGACATAATTCTTACCGACAAAAATAATTTTCTTTGTTATAATCATCCTGGGTTGCACAGTAGCTAAGAGTTATAAATGACAAGGCAGCGGTATAGGTGGGTGGGGGCGGGGATCCGCCGTGCACAGTCTAAAATCTCGAAGCTGGACAAGAGTGGATCCACGATTTGGTAAGGGGGTGCTGAAAGTGGAAGCAGTCGGTTTGGGGCCACCGATACCCACGAGGGGGTCCAAGGCAGTGTCCTGGCGGGGGTTCAGGGGTTAGAGGCCCCAGAAGCTCATGGGTTTGCTGCATTCCTTAAGGTCAGAACTGTCTTTCTTGGCATCAAAATCGTCCTTCGATTTTTTTAAGGGGGAGGGGCGGGGCTCTCTGGAACCGCGCCTGCTGTTTTCGCTGCCCCCAAAGCGATGAGATGAAATATTTCCTCATATATAATATTTAACAAAGGCAAGTCCTAACCTAATATGACAATTGATGAGATTGTATTATTAATTGTACGCTTTTCATGCACTCTTTTCCCTGACTCCTCTTTTCCAGTTCACCTTGCAGCCCTCTGTCACAGTTTTACCTTAAAACACAATTTCCAGTCACCAACCTCATCATATCCATTCCATTCATATCTCTCTGTTAACTTATCCGTCTTTGAGCCATCTTCTATGTACCCTGCGCCATCTGTCTTCACTTACTGCTTATAGATACCTCCAGTACTTTAACTTTGCTTTAGCAATCCTGTCTGTGATTTTATTCCATCCAAACTCTCCTAAGACTGCTTCTGTTGCTGTACATGGTGGTACTCCCAAAATCTATTTCCCCATCTTATTTTATGCCTTTTTCATTCTCTGGAGATCTCCCTCACCCTTTGAACATACATAACTCCTGGTATTTCATCTCTATCCTATAATACCCTCGCTGTGTGCGCTCTGTTGAAACTGTTCAGTGCCGTAGATTTTATCATTCCCTTTGTACGATTCACTGTCTGTTTTATCTTCTCCGCCTGACACATGAACATGCCTTTGCCTGTTGCTTTTATCTTAACGCCTGGGTATTCATACTCATCGACCTCCCCAATTTCGATCAACTGGTTTCTACCTTCTGGAATTTGGAACTGCCCAAGTCTCCATTTCTTATTAACATCCGGTATCTTCCCAAGAGTCATAACTTAACTCTTATCCTTACAGCATTCTAACCTCCATTTATTCCCCTACTCCCCAGCTAAGTTCAGCGTATTTTGCATGTAGTTCTTTCTGAGACTCTGCCGTGAGTAAAATGTCATCTGCAAGAAATAAGCCTGGAATTTTAAGATCGCCTACATTTATTCACTTATCACACTCCATAAACGGGTCCCCAAACTCCTTAGTATACAGAGCAAACAAAATCGGGGACAGCACGCATCCCTACTTTAGGCCTATATCCAGACGTGTATTCTCTACTTCTACCTTTCGTAATGAACGTATGCAGTGTACATCGTCATACAACGCTTTCAGAATTTCAAGACTTTTCCGACCAAATCTACTAAGTCCACTTGTCTTTTTTTCATAGGGAATCTTTCCGTACCCTGTCATAAGCTTTATTCACATCTAAGAATCCCATGAAGACTTTCTTCTGTTTTTGTCTCACCAATTACAACACCTGGGTCAATGTGAAGATGTGATCACCTGCCTACTACCTGATCCGGAGCCATTCCCCCAGAAAACTAAGCCTCTCAACTATTCTGCTTGGTACATAATCCTACTGAATATTTTGCCCACATTTGATGAAATTTAATGGCGATGCCCCTACACTGGTTCAATTGGCCTCCTGGACAATTCTCTGGAATATATGAAATCCTGAGTCTATTCCAATTCTTGTTGGTAGTTGTATTTTTTCAATAGCCCTGTTAAAAAGCAATTGTACACTATCTTCAATTTTCTCTGACCCTCTCTTTTATGAATTCCGTCAAGATTTGATCTGGTCCTGGAGCGTTGCGTAATCACTTCTACTCAACTGATGTTTTAACTTCAATACCTCTGATTCTGCAACACATCTCTGGATCCAATTGATCCCGTATAACCATCTTGTTTAAAGTAACTTTGTATCACTTTTTTGTATAAGGTAGCCATCATCGGCCAATAGAAACAGAACCAGGGCCACTAATCACAGAGGGAACTAACAAGTTAGCACAGGCCAGAATCCCTGTTTCTGAAATCAACTTGTTGTTCTCACATGTGGAAATTCGGGGAGGTAAATTGCATTTGACACCAGTCCTGTTGAACTGAATGATTTTGACAGCACTTTTGAAGACAACCAGGTGGCAAAACTTGTCAGGACCTCGATACCAAGCCCAGGTTACCTGCGCTAATATATGAAATAAACATCTCCTATTGATTCACTCCAAGAGCCCATGATGTATCTGTTCATGTTATAAAACGACCTAGATTAACATCGTTGTTGTTGCTGTGTTTCAGAGATAACTGATTTCTTTGAGAACTAGAGGAGACAAGCGAAGTGTGGTCGATGACCGTGGTTATTGTAAGCCTCGACACGTTTTCCATTTGCATGTGCTGCCGACCATGATTCGCTTGATATTATTTTGTCTTTGAAGTGCAAGTGCAGCTTGACCTCGCAAGATACATATATGCATGAAACTCAGCAGTTCGTGCAACACGTTGCTGGTACCGAACCACCCCATATCTTTGTAACTTTACATAGTTAGGTCTTCATTGCAGTTGACATTATCATATCGGCTATTTCGAATCCCTAGCCTTGTTCCCTTTTCTGTGACTTGTGTAATTTCTAAGCCACTAAGGTATTTGCTTTCAGTCTGGAAAACCAAAGCTCGCATTCACAACAGAGCAGATTATGGGTAAGGCCAATGCTTTCATTTTTCCCAGTAGATGAGATACACAATGTTATAATCAGTGTGGTTGAGACTTTCTCTTAAGAATGGAGCCCAAATGAGACTCTCTCGAGAGAGTAATCGACCACGTGCATCCTAATGAAGGCGTATCGTTCGACAGCTGAAAGGCAGCGTTGTCGTAAACGGTAACGTCACCTAGCTACTGTGTTTTAAATGCACATATGCTTCAGATATACAATACAGTTTGGTATGTAGACCCTATCACATCAAGTTGTACTGTTTTGGATGTTGATATTGCAATGGGAAGCTGGAATATTTTGAATTTAGACCTTGTGACAGGCAAGCTACATACCTTGTGACATCCAGCTGTAATGTTTTGGACGTGGACCAGTGACAGTAGTAGCAAAGTATGATGTTTTGGATGTACACATTGTGACATCAAGCTGGGATATTTGGGGTCAGATCTTAAGACATCAAACTGTAATGTTTTGCATCTTGTGACATAAAGCTGCAATGCCTTGCATGTTGACCTTATAACATCAAGGTGTAATTAACACATAGGCAGACGCACAGAGAAATATATTAATGTTACAAATGTAGTTAAAGATGCCCAATAAATCAAGTTATGTAGTACAACTCAGCTTTTCTGAACACGTAGATATCGGTCATTTACGCGAAGATAGATAAGCGCTTACTCTCTTTCCGACCGCACAGCCATGTTTCACTAAAACATGCAAGCCACAATCATATGATGAATAACAGGCATGAGTAGTGTTGATTTTTGTGCGTTTTGTCAGATTTCAAGCAAGCTTTCAAGATGTTTGACAGAGATGGCGATGGTGTCATAACGGTGTCAGAAATCGGTACCGTTCTGCGTTCTCTGGGACAAGACCCAAGCAAGGAACAACTCAAAGAAATGGTAGAAGCTGTGGATGAAGACGGTATGTTGTGAAAAGCTGGGAACAACGATATGTGGAACCAAACGTAGACCGTATGTTTTAGAACCAAACATGGACTGTATGCGTTGCGCGGATCGTCGAAGAAAAAAACGCGTTATTCAGCTGTTCACAGCGTGTAATATGTTGCACCACAATATTTTCATTTGGAAGCACTCGTTGCAATCACATCTTTATTAACCCTTAGAGTCAACAGTTTTCCGTGGGCGATAAGCACCCAGGGTGCGTCGAGGAAGTTTATCCGAAATCTTCATTGGAAATATTTCGAGAGAGGATAATATTTATTAAATTGGATGAAGCAGACGACCTTTGAAATTACCGGTTGCTGTGCCCCCTAATTTGGCATGATTCAGTGAACCAGTTTCCTCCTCTAACTCCGCTGCAATATACACAAAAGGTCTGACAATGCGAAATGTGTGCGCTTCTGATAGGTTTACCCATTGATTACCTGTGATGAGAAATTTATGTATATGTATCATCAACTAAGCCTCCACACAATACACTTTTTTGTGGGGGGGGGGGGAGAGGCTCGATCAACTCTTTCATTTCTACTATCGACAAAAGTTGATATCCTCTGCATTGGCATAACGATACTAGATTCACATTCTTTGTAAGCCGACATTTCACTCAAGTACCAGCAGAGATGCTAACATTCAAAATGTCATTTCAGGGACATTTAAGTTCGCCGGTGGGGGGGGGGGGTAGTAGACCGCCAAGAACGTATGTTTAGCAGGCAACTGATGATGAGGGACTGTTGGCATCTCTGTACCAGCATCCTACAATTGCAGAGACCGTACTATGGTTTAACAATGATCTAGGTCAAGAGCTTTCCTCAGCGCACTTTGAGCACATTGCGGACAAAGTGCGCCAAGGAAAGCTGTTGACTCAATTAAAACTTGCCATTGAATTGGGAACATTTTCAGACACAAAGTGTAATTTCATTAACTTAAAATTGCTAGGCCTACATCATTGAGCTTAGTTTTGTTGGACCTCTGTGCAATGCATGATTTGTTGTGTGTGTGCATTTGTAGGTAGCGGTACCATTGAGTTTTCAGAATTTCTCTATCTGATGTCAAAGTTGTTATCGGACATCGATACAGAAGAAGATCTTGTGGAAGTATTTCGAGTTCTGGATCAGGTAGGTGATGTTCAGCGCACTCCCAGTGATAAAATATAGCTGAAAATATGCTTCATTTTGCTCATATGGAGTAAAGCAGCTAAAGGAGACAATGTCTGATTTGCTGCGCAGATGGGATCAACACCACCTTGCGTTGATTTTGCTTTCTGTTCTAATTCGCATGCACCATGTCACATCAAGGTCGCATGTTTGGTTGCCTGGTGGAAAACTTCAATGACAGGGAATGGTACTGAACGGGCCACAAAATTTGCAGGGGTAAAGGGTCGCTTCGCAGGCAATACGTGTGGTTCTCCATTATTAATAGAAATAATTCTGATGATAAGAAATTAAGGAAAGAAGGAAAGAAAGAACAAAAGACGGAAAGTTAACAAAATTCTAATGTTTTGAAATTCTGTTCAATTATAATAAATTATATCTTGACCACACTCTTTTGAACTGAATTGTCCTTTCATCTTTACCAGCTTTAACGCGGTGAACACTAAAATCTTCTTAAGTGCACCTAATAAGCACAATTTAAACTTTTACACTTTCATTTTCCTCTCATTGGACACCCCTATACCACAAACCAATGAATTGATGTTACTATTGACACCTGCATCTACAATTCATTTGAAGATATTCAACAATTAAAGTTCAGTAGTGTACCCAATTAGCATAAATTCAAGTGTTCCATATTTCACTTTCATTTCATCAGATGCATCTATAGCAGAAACCCTACAAATATTTTAGATTGACATATATATCTGTGATACTTCATTGAATACTGGGAGTATATTAAACTTTAAATATTCAATATCTTTAAACCTATAGCAGAGAGAAGTGTAATTTGAACTGCGCCTGTCACACATGTGCACTATGGTGCATCTGTTGAAGAATATGAACTTGTAGCACTTCAAATCAGGCTAATTAGAGGCATTTCACAGTTTAAAACATGAACATCATCAAAAATGAAGACTCAGATATACACACAATTCCAAAGTTTATTCATACGATGAAACCTCTCTGACAGCACCCTTGGTAAAAGGTGTCCACTGTGGGGAAGTGTCCAGTACAGAGAGGGTTGCCGCTTTTAAGTATGGATGAGTATGTACATGTAAAAATAAACATTATTTGTGCATCTATACACAATGCACCCATGACATAATGATCCAAGGGGAAATAGCTGCAGGTAAAACATGTCTTCGTTCTTACATGGAAGAAAGATGAAGAAAAAAAACACACAAATACGAGAACTGATCAGATACTAGAGTACAGTCGAAGAACAGGCCTCAACACAGGTTACAAGAAAAAGAAACATCAAAAGTATGACACTGCAGTCTTCAGAAAATTACAGGGATGACTCTGATCCACACACTTAATTGTTCCACACTCCATTTCGGTGGTAGTGAAATCTATAAAGTTGTCAAATAGGCACTGTGTACTGGACGACTGATAAGCTTTGAGCGGTCAAGGTAACTCTCGCAATCCCAGGCTATTTGTGATGTAGGGTATCACATTACAGGCTTCTTAACGCAGAGATGCAGTGGTCTTTTGGGATCAAGGGCTGGTTGAGATAGCCCCAGATATAATGCTTCCTATGAAACTTGCAGCATTGTCACGGGGCCACTTAATTATTTTGGCTTGAGAGATCTGTTCAACATGAAGAGTAAGAGATTATCTGCATTTTGTTGAGAACCTTTTTCATACAGAAGTTTGTGATTTTTTTTCTTCCTCCTTTGTTTTAATAGCTGTACGCCTTTCAAGGACGCCAGTCAATTGTACTCAGCAGAGTAAGTTGCCTAAGAGACAGGTTCTGACTGTTCAAGCTGATTATTATGCATGCAAATGGTTGCATTACAGCATGAAGGTAGTAACGGTGACCAGCTTGTACATGTTGTGATGGGGGGGGTGGAGGGTACCTGTGTATTGTGGAAAGCGTGCCAAGTATTCACTAAATTCAGCATAAAATGCAATTCCTCAACTTTTGTTTGCATGCCATAGAAGTTGCCTATGACACAATTAAACTGGCACATTGAACTGACAATGGCAACCCTATCTAGAATAGTTTCACAGACGCAACAGACTTACATTGTCGTTGGTATAAGTATGAAAGTATTAAATTATTCCAAATTAGAGGACTAATTTTAATAATAGGGCTATGACCATACAGCAGTTTGGACTTCTAGCTATAGCTGTCACGCAGAAAGGCTGCGGACACACGTTTCGAAGGATGTTTTTGGGGATAATGTGCCCCAACCAACCACTTCTTTCCAGGTTTAGTCCAGCCATCGACGAGAAAAGAAGTTCTTCCCATTACTAAATAGCCCCCCCCCCTTCAGTATTGATAGCCATATACTATGATAATTTCATAACCTGCAGGATGGTGATGGTTCAATCAGCAAATCTGATTTACGAGATGTTGTGAAGCGTTTGAACTTTGACCTCAATGACAAGGACATGGAGGAAATGATGACTGAGGCAGACAAAGACGGAAACGGAGAGATAGACTTTGAAGGTGAGTTGCATAATGATCACTGTGAATGCATATGTATATAAGCAAAACGGGGTTAAAAACCAAACCCGAGGTAAAATGCAACAATTTCTCCACACCAAACGTGTATTTTTGGAATCGGCTCTAGCCGATTGCCCATATAACCTTAGATTATATAGGACTTTCATTGTTGAGGGGGGGGGGGGGGGGAGTCACAGAGCATGGGATTATTTTCCTGTATGATAAGTATAAAAAAAATGACAGTAATATTCTATCGGGGTAAAGACGTGCAACCTTGTAGTACACAATAATTTAAGTGAATCAAGATGCAGAGATTTTGACATTTTCCACCCACAAGAACAACGACATCCCCACATGTCATTATACAGCTTACTTTGCCATTTTTCACAACCTTGATTTGTGTGTATCTTGAGGTTGCAGAAAAGAGTTCTATTTTCTAATGGTTTGTATCTTCAGATTTTGCAAAATATGGAAAAATACTCACCTGATATGTGTTTCTTGTGTGCTGCATAAAAATTTTGTAACTGAAACTGTATTATGTAGGCCTTCCAAATTATTTGAGCTGTTGAACTATTCTTTGCGTCCATACATGTCTCTGTTCAGTGTCAACCTCCTGAAAAATTGGCAGAGGCCAAAGGGGTCTAGCAGAATAGAAAAGAATATTACATGCATGATTGGCATATACTAATGAGATGTTCGCCAGTAAGACACTGTGTTGCATTGTGAAAGTATCTTTTGTTACACTAATTTTAAGACTCATCATACAGACCGCGTATATCCTTCTATCCGTGAGCATCAGAAGTAAATGTTGCTATAAACTCAACAGACCCTGCTATACGTCACCCACTTGCGCAAAGGTGACTGATGGGGGATTTTTTAGGCGTTTTGCATATCAACATAACAAAGTCCAAGATGAGGTAAATTTCACATTTACGTGAGCTAAAATTTTTGAATATCAGATAACAGAGAAATTTTCAATGTCAGACAGCTGTAAGTTAAATATTAATAACAAATAACACAGGAGAAACATTGCATAACATGGGTAAAATGTGAAGTAACCCATCCCAGCTGCGTCATTTCCCGTCCAGGGTCGTTCAATGTCAACGGCGTAAGCCGATCAACTCGGGTTGCCTTTACCCGAGCTACCACCAACTTCAGATCGATCTCCCTCGTTGTCTGTATCAACTCGTGGTAATCTGGCTGCACCTTACACTCAGAATACATCAAGCTCTTCAAATTTATTTGACGATATGTTTACTGGCGACTATTTTCAGTGTTGCCAACCTGCCACACTTAAAATCCAGGAGGTGGAAAGTGAAATTCAGGGAGATTGATAAACATATATGAAATATAGATAGTCAGGAAGCCAAGGCTGATTTTTTGGAGGAACCTTGACTGGACGGATTTATTTTTTTTCTCACTTGATTCTGCAACTTAAGATGTCATACAAACATAAACTGACGGGTAAATTGGCTTTACCCTTGAGCATTTAAAAAAATTCAAGATGGCGTCCAATATGGCTGCCAAACGTATATTTTCGCAAAGCAACACTTTTTTCAGTAACCCTGTTTACCATTTTTGTGATATTTGGGTCATTTTATGGGTTTGTTATGATGCCTGACTCAAATGAAATACTTGTGAGAATTTCAAAGGTCAAGTCAAGGTCATATGGTAAGGTCAAAGGTATTTCTAGCTCAGAAAATGCTGTTAGCCTGTAAGATGGCAAATAACAACATACCATTCATTAATAAAAGTACAAGATGTTCGTTTTTATTTTGTGCTGTGTGTGACAAGAACATTTTGCACACAATGATGGATGAAAAATTGGTAATAACAAATACTCAAGGTCCATTCAGAGATCAAAACTACTGGTAGGTTAAAGTCAGGAAGCCGCGACTGATTTTTTTGAGGAGCCTTGACTTGACAGATTTTGTTTTTTTCTCACTTCATTTTGCAACTTAAGATGTCATACAAACATTAAATGGCCGGTAAATTGGCTTTACCCTTGAACACTTTCAAAAATTCAAGATGGCGGCCAAGATGGCGGCCAAGATGGCGGCCTATATGGCTGCCGGACGTAGTTGCTCACAAGGATTCACTATTTTTGGCAACCTTTTGACCAAATTTGGTAACATGTAGCTCATAATACAAGTTTGGGATGATGTCTAACTCAACTTGGACATTTTTAGGTCCTCAAAGGTCAAGGTCAAGTTCATACTGCAAGATCAAGGGTATTTCTCTCCAAGGAATATGGGGTCCTTACCATAATTTTTCTTGTGTAGACTTATTTTCATTTACTTCCATTTCAGATGTAGATTCAAGAAGCAGTAGAAGTAGCCTCTAAGTATAGCAGTAGCCTGTAGACACAGCAGTAGCCTGTAGAACCAGCAGTAGTTTACTAATGGCACATGAGCGTATCCTCAAATCTGTGCTCTGCAAATGTCACATCTGGCTTGGCACTGTTGCAGGATTTTGTCACTCACCCTCAATGGGTGGCCCTTGTCATCTAGTTCATTTGTGGCTACTGCTTTTACCAGGAAAGCTGGCACCCACTTATTGGGATTTTTTCTGTCTTTTTCTATCATACAGCATTCACCACAATAAATACAATGCTCTCTGAAATTGAATGTAGGAACATCAGATCGCCTCATACACTTAATAGGGGGTTGGTCTAGTGGCAGTGATTCGGAACCAGATAGTGCATATGTCAGATATGTTGAAATACAGTGCTTGTGATAAAAAACCTGCAGATGCTCATTCAAGTCCAGTTGTTCCTGTAAGTATTCATGCAAATTGTCGCCATAATGGACACTGGCTTACAAAATATTGCCCAACCTAGTACCATCAGGTTAACTTTGAGAAAGCTTCTGCTTGGCTGGACATTTGCAGAGCACAGATTTGAGGATACGCTCTTGTGCCATTAGTAAACTACTGCTGGTTCTACAGGCTACTGCTGTGTCTACAGGCTACTGCTACACTTAGAGGCTACTTCTACTGCTTCTTGAATCTACATCTGAAATGGAAGTAAATGAAAATAAGTCTACACAAGAAAAATCATGGTAAGGACCCCATATTCCTTGGAAAGAAAAATACCCTTGACCTTGCAGTATGAACTTGACCTTGACCTTTGAGGACTTAAAAATGTCCAAACTGAGTTAGGCATCATCCCAAACTTGTATTATGAGCTAAATGTTACCAAATTTGGTCAAAAGGTTGCCAAAAGTAGTGAATCCTTGTGAGCAACTACGTCCGGCAGCCATATTGGCCGCCATCTTGGCCGCCATCTTGAATTTTTGAAAGTGCTCAAGGGTAAAGCCAATTTACCGGCCATTTAATGTTTGGATGACATTTTAAGTTGCAAAATGAAGTGTGAAAAAAACAAAATCTGTCAAGTCAAGGCTCCTCAAAAAAATCAGCCGCGGCTTCCTGACTTTTACCTACCGGTAGTTTTGATCTCTGAATGGACCTTGATAATTTTTTATTATTAACTTTCCATCCATCATTGTGTGCAAAATGTTCTTGTCACACACAGCTCAAAATATAAACGAACATCTTGTACTTTTATTCATGAATGGTGTGTTGTTATTTGCCATCTTACAGGCTAACAGCATTTTCTGAGCTAGAAATACCTTTGACCTTACCATATGACCTTGACCTTGACCTTTGAAATTCTCACAAGTATTTCATTTGAGTCAGGCATCATAACAAACCCATAAAACGACCCAAATGTCACAAAAATGGTAAACAGGGTTACTGAAAAAAGTGTTGCTTGGCTAAAATATACGTTTGGCAGCCATATTGGACGCCATCTTGAATTTTTTTAAATGCTCAAGGGTGAAGCCAATTTACCCGTCAGTTTTTGCTTATTTGCTATATTAGTTCACAGAATCAAGTGAGAAAAAAAATAAATCAGCCAAGTCAAGGTATACTGAGCTGGCTGCCTGACTAAGAGGGAAAATATTGATAAAACTCAGGGAGGTTGCTAAAAATTGCCAAAAAATCTAAAATTTTCAAGAATTTTCAGCATAAAATTCAGGGAGTCTCCCGGGTAATCCGGGAGTGTTGGCAACACTGTATTTTGGAGGCAATGCAAGCAGTCACGTGCACATCAACATGCCGGGACCTCCGCTGATTGTGGAAAAGCAACTTAGTAAACAGGCTTCTGTCGGAAGTTGTGGAGGTTTTCTTTGTTGACATATCATACTCATGCGCGCAAATGTAGAACGCAAAGCATCGCAATTAAAATTGTTTTTCAGTGTTAAAATCGTTGTATTTGTGTTAATTTATCTTAACATAGAATAATCTATCCATGTGTCATTATGGGAGAAATAGAAACAACCACTCCCGTGTGTTTATCAAGTCACTGTCTGAAATCAGCGCCTCTTGGTCGCAGAAGGCAGTCGCTACAAATGGCTTGTGCCTTCTGCCACCCAAGAAGCATTTCGTTCATACAGTAAGCACAGGTCATGGTGGTGTCTTTGTCTGTTTCAGCGCTTATCACAACAGTTGTGCTGAACCGAATTATTATAACGATTCTAGTTTCAAATTCTACATTAAAAGACCTTTCATTCAAGCACCAACACACACTCTCAAGCTTAGCATTGCAAATGTTAGCATGTGTCTGGACTAATATTCCAATAACATTGACAAAAATTGTGAAATAACCACATTAGTTGTCAGTGTTCATATTTTGACCCTTTCCAAGTTCTCAGAATAATTTTAAAGTAGCTAGTTTTATTCTCGCGAAAGTATTGATGCTTCATGTTAAATATAAAAACATCTGTCTTCCTTTGGTTGTGTTTTCTAGACATATTCATAGCTGGTAATGCGCAAA
>CAXHWN010002136.1:412010-480776 GCA_964020975.1 Hermodice carunculata | reverse complement strand
TTGGATAAATAGCAACTTCAGGGAAACATTGCTCGCTGATGTTCAGTGAATATCATTAATGTAACATTGAGCTACCCACATTAAAACTACAGGTCTAACCATCCAGGACATTAAAAAATCTCTGACACAGCACATAAATTGAAGGGGTTCTGAGCAAGAGTGTACTAAGAGACTTTGAGCCCCAGTGCTAAAAAATACCAATTTCTATGCAATTTCATGTAGCTTTGGTACTTTGTAGCACTGGGGTTCAGAGTCACTTAGTACGTTCTTGCTCCACTCTCTTCAATTAGCAGCCGCTTTGGGTTACTAAAGAGGGAATGGTGTAAAGAAAGCTATCTTCCAGAGTGGCAAGACTGCCGGGAAAGTCCCTCTGAAACTCTGCTGCATACGTGAGAAGGCACACATACAGTGCAATAAAATTGAAGTCTGTTTGCCTTACAGTTTACAACTGTAATGCTCAGTCACACAGCAGGTTATAAGTGGAGCAAAATGACAAAAATTTTATTGATGGCATCAGCTGCAGTTGAACCGGTGATGTAAAAGGTGTCTTTTGTGAATGCCCTTTGTATGAATAGTAGAAACACTCGAGCAATGAACACCTAAATTTGACATTCCCATTTTAGCTCTGCTGACCATAGGTCATGGAGCTTTAATGCAATCACTCATGCTTGTCCCTCCTTCCATTTGTCTGTAAACTGAAGCTAGTGAGGGCAACACAGTCCACAGTTTTCGAGAGATAGCCCCATATAACTTTCAGGACTTATCAAGTGTATGAAAATCTAGGTGAAGTTTGACTTGGGTGGTGCCCACCTACAGTAATTATATGGGTCAAAATGTGAAAGTCTTCTGACCACTCTAGCATCCTTAATGTGTGATAAATGTTTTAAAATTTAGTGGGATTGTGAAGGGGTACAAAATCTCGCTTGACGGAAATGATGAGCCAAAATGTGTGCCATAATGTAAATTTCCATATCTCGAAAAACCATTAAATTAGAGGTGCCCTATTTATAGGATATATATATATATATATATATATATATATATATATATATATATATATATATATATATATATATATATATATATATATATATATATATATATATATATACAGTAAAACCTCTCTAACCAAACACCTCTGTATACTGAACACCATATCTCGCTCCCAAATACATACTTTCAATGTTAGCACTGTGCTGAACACCTCCCTATACTGAACACTTTTTTCCGGTCCCAAGGGTGTCGGTATAGGGAGGATTTACTGTATATATATGTCCAGTGCTAATGTTGCATAATATCAGTGATCTTGACCTATTTTTGTTAGGTCACCAGTCCTGTAAAGTTGAAAGAGGTGATTTTGTAATGGCAGGGCCAAAATTTTGCGAGAATCTATTTGGATTTTTGTCAATTAGTTTTCTTTTTAAACTAAGAAGTTTAGGAGAGTATTTACAGGAGTGGATTCTTGGATTCTCGCCAAAATTCTGGCCCTGAATGGCAAGGGGAATTGAGCCTCTAAATGAAAGTTGCATTTGAGCACTGTACTACATTTTACATAAAACTGCACTTGGTGACTTACTTTTGGGTCACTATGACACAGTGATTGAGTGACTTTGACCTATTTTTCAAGGTCATTAAGTATTTAAGTATAAGGACATTTCATTCTTGATCTTGATAAAGAATAAGGCGAATGATACCAAATGTACCACAAATTTGTTTCATGCGGAAATTTTATATTGCATAATATGGATGACCTTGATTAGTTTCTCAAGGTCAATAAAGGAATGCTTTCCAGCAGCAGGATTTTTGGCCATGGTCGTTAAATTATATATCAGCAGAGCCCATGGCCCACTGGCATCTTGTTTGTGTTAGTCTGATCAAATAAACCTGACAACTACATGGTAACTTAAAACAGCTAAAAACCCCAGTAAATTCATGCATGTCCTTGGGAAACCAAAGGAAGGTCACCCAAAACATGCTCCACTTGTATATACACCTGTACTTGCATTGACCACCGACCCGCCCCCAAATGCAGATCTCTATCAGGGCATTAATTACTTAAGTTGCACTTTAGTTACTCATGTATTATTGAAAATAACCAGTGCTGGGTAAACCAATTTTGTGTTTAACCTCATTTCCCCCAGTTACTGAATCAAACACTTTGTACCTTGGCATGGGTTGGACACTCGGCAGGCAACCCATGCCAAGGAAAGCTGTTAACCTGGGACACATTATCTTGATAGGTATCATCTAATTTTTCTCTTTCAAGTTGTGTCTAATAACTGTTTGAGTTACATGTAGTCAGAAACATTGAAACAGAGGACATTTTACCACCAGGCAGTTTTGACCAGAGAAAGGTGAAAGGGTTCATGTATATACAGTGAAACCTGTTTTGAGAGATCACCCCTAGAGCAGGCCAAATAGTGGTCACATAAGGTAGGTGGTCTCTCAATGGAGGTGCAGTAACATGGGAGAGATAACAAAAGGGTTTGCAAATATGGTCTTAAAAGGCAGGTGGTCTTTCATTACAGTGGTCTCTCAAAACAGGTTTCACTGTATATGTATATATATGTGTATATATATATGTATAGCAGTGTGCATTGATTCCTCAGACAATGGACACCAGTACTCCACAACCAGTCGTAGGTCTGAGTCTTACTTGTCATGACTGGGTATCTGTTTGTGGGCAACTGACCATTTCAGAATTCGGAAGTAAAATCCTTAGAACTACATAAGTAGTAAACATGTTCCTCTAGTCCCATAAACATGGTACATTTTAGCCAAATCAGCTGGTCAGGTTGGGTTGAGAATGAACCGTTTACTGTTGCACCATAAGTGGTGTCGGCAATCCTTCAATTAAATGAAAAGGCCAGGACAACTTACAGGTGAAAAGGCATATTATGTAAACAATGAATAGGGAGCAACAAGAGCAGTCAAAGAAACGGGAAGCAAGTGCACTGTATGTTTTATTGGTTTTTTTTTTGGGGGGGGGGGGGTTATATCAAATACAATGTACATGTGTATATACTGTATGTAAGACTAATGTGTCGCAAAAGTGTGAATGTTAAGAGAAATAATGTTAGAACAACAGGCAGGGAGCAGAAAAAAAGGAATGGGAGCAAAATGTTAAGGCAAGTCTCCCCTCTAATTTGAGGTGAAGAGAACACTGCATTATGATACTCTTAGTCCTACATTTAGTCCATGAATACACATGTGCATTGAAATATGATTGCATGTACGCAATTTGACCATGACATGTAATTTTAGTAAATACTTACATGTACAAGAGAGGAGTGAGAAATCTGTAATGAAACAGTAATTCAGAACACTTACTGTCATGAAAACCATCCATTCTTGCTTTCACTTTCAGCAAGGAAAGGTGTCTGGCCACTGCTCCACATGCACAGACATTGGAAAGTTGGAAATTATATGTGCCGTTAATCAAATTAGGAGCTCAGTTTCAAGAAACACTGATTCTTGACAGCATGTATATTATTTGCCCCCCCCCCCCCCCGTCTTAAGATCTGCCCGTGTTGACCTTGTTCACTGACACTGAAGCTGGATTCTGCCAAGTAATGAATGATCAGTGCCATATAATGTGCCATGTTATTTAACACTTCCACTACCATCCAGTCCACTTTTTGGGGCTGTGTACCAGTATTGACAGGTGCAGCCATCTTGTGGCTGCAATTCAAACTATAAATTTGATCACACAATAGCGTAAAAGAAGTTCCATACATGTGTTTCATAGATGCCACTTAACCTTTTGCCTGTAAATCAAAACTGAATCAGCAGGTGAAGGCTACACATATATAGATCCTAAAGTAGTAGAGTGCAAGTGCAGTAAAACCTGTTTTGAGAGACCACCCCTAGAGCAGCCCAGTAAGTGGTCACATAAGGCAGGTGGTCTCTCAATAGGGGTGCAGTAACATGGTAAGACATGGTGAACATGGTCTGGAAAGGCAGGTGGTCTTTCCTGAAAGTGGTCTCTCAAAACAGGTTTCACTGCACAGTATTGTTTCAGCAGAGTTCTATGAACTGAAGAGATAACTAGAAAAGAAGATTTGCTTCAAAGCAAATCTGTGTACCTTCCAAAGTTGAAAATATTAAAGATTACAACTTTTGTCCTTTGGCACTTCAAATTCGATTAAGCTTATGGCTGGATGAAAAATTCAAAGTCCAAATGATCACCTTTGAACTTTAGAGGTCACGTGTCAATTACAAAAATGTTCAGTGTTACAGGGACTACAATAATTTAAGCCCAACATGAAGCAAATCAGATGAAAATTGAGGTTATGGCTAGATAAAACTTTTAAAGGGCCAGATGGCCTTGACCTTTACCTCCCATTTAAGCCCAACATGATCAAATTGGGATAAAAATTTACAGTTATGGTGAGATGAAAATTTTAAAGGTCCCAAATGACCTACCTTCACCTTGGACCTTTAGAGGTCCCATGTAAATTACAAAAGTGTGCATGTTCCAATAGCTATAATTTGAGCCAAACATGATCTTAATTGGATAATAATGGACTGAGTTATGAATAGGTGAAAATTTCAAAGGTGCAAATGACCTTGACCTTTGACCTTTAGAGGTCACGTGTTAATTACAAAATGTGCTGTGTTACAATAGGTTCAATTTGAGCCCAACATGATTAAATTTGAATAAAAATTCACCGAGTGATGGCTAGATGAAAATTTTAAAGGTCAAAATGACTTTGACCTTCAGGCCTTTTACTTTTGGATGATGTCTACCTGAAGTGAACTTTGACCTTTAATATGACATTTTGACCTAAAATAGATCTTTGATTTTAACATGACCTTGACGTTCTAGATGACTTTAAATTTGCTTGCTGTGATCAAACTCCTATACTCTAGGAACCACATAGATCTGCTATAGTATGTAAGATATTGAAGATTTAAAACTTTAATCAGCCCTCATTTGCATTATTTTTAAAATCATGATCACTCATAAAAAGGCAAGACTTCATCTACAGAAGTATAATTGTGCCAAGTTTGGAGTTTCTATCTATCATAGTCTTCGAGAAAAAGGGCAGACAATTTACTGGTGAAGAAAGAAGGAAAGAATTTCTGGGAAAACAGGATGTCTGTGTTGGCACACACATATAATTTCACTTGCCTGAGGGGGAACAACTTGGATAAAGTGACTCTTTCTCAGATAGAATGATACATGTAAACATTGTACCAGTGCGGTCATAATTTGGCTTGTCGGTCAGATATATACCCCAGTTGCTTAGGACTGGGAAAAAAGTTGAACATCATTTAGCAAGCTTACATTTCTAAGTTGTTTGATTTTAGAGGGCCCAAGGGTATCATGATCAGTATATACCAAAAAGGCAGAAAAAAGTTAAGAGTGTATGCTGAACTTTGAAGCATCTGATCGTCTGATGTTGGCTGTGTGGTGTTTATTCTTGTTCTTTTTACCCCTTTTTCTTATCAAGTATGATAGGGGGTTTATCAACAGCTTTTTTTGGTGTCCTTTGGGTTTATTCACAGGATGGACAAGAGGAGGTTGTTTAGGATATATACAGCAAGTTAGCAGTGACTTCACAAATTACTGAATATAGCTTTGGATTCAAATATAACGTATGGTAAACTAAACATTTTCAGAAAGTTAACAAACTGAGGATGTGATTCAGTTCTATTTCACTTTGTCAGTTGGTTGCAATGTTTGTTTAACAATTACAAAAAGTGGTTATCATAATTGAGCACAAATAGCGCTTCAACTTGTTCAAATCATAACATATTGGCCTCAAATATGCAGCAAACTTACTTTTATGTGTTGAAAAAAGAAAGTGTGTCTCAGATTTTCCAATTTTTGTTCTGTTCTGTTTTATCACCAGAATTGATCAAAGTTGGCATGATGTTGATGTGTCATCGTTTCAACTTCAAAAAGCTGTATATGAGGAACTACAACAAAAGTTCAAAATTTGAGATGTATACTTTTTACATTTATAGGGTGTTCTGTAGTTTACCACTAATTTGATATAAAAATGTAGAAGTTGAAGCAAAATTTGTGTCAAAGAATGATAGTCACTTCTGTACACTTTGATAATCACAGTGTAAGCTTTGTAGCTATGAAACACTACTACAGTGCTATAGAATTAATCTTTATGTTGTGTGCTTCCCAGAAATGTATAATTTATGGACTTTTTGATGATGTTTAGAGTTATCAAAAAGAAAGTTCCCCTCATCACTAAAGCCAATGCTAACTTGCCATGTATTCTTACCACAGTGCCTGTATTTATAGAGGTAAATATTTAAAGTTGTAAAGATGTATACTACATGTATTACAATAATGTATGACCACTTTGAAAAGTGCCGTCAAGAATTATGCCACGAAAGTTTTCATTTCGCAGTTCACTGCGCTCAGAATTAAGATTTACAGTCAACGTTTAAGAAAGACCAGATTTCAAAAATCACCTTGGTTTTCTAAAATTTAAATAAGCAATCCACCTGTTACCTGTTTGATCACTGGTCAGTCAAGGGTCAAAATTCACTGGCCAGAAGCAACATTGACTGGTCAGCATTTCGCTGGTGGCAGTAGCTAATTTCAAGCCCTGACAGTTTAGTGAAAACAAAAAGTAGCCAGTCACCAATCATACCCCCCCCCCCCCATGCCATTCTGCTTCACCCTGGGTAGGTTGACCATAATGTTTGCCTACTTATTTACAGGGTGTGAAACGGATCAAGGTTTTCCCCAAAGCCCTGTATCCCCAGAATTGTAGGGCTTTAAAAAAATCAGTCTCCCATTATGTTAAATCTATAGAAGGCTAGGGCTTTTATTAACTCATTCCATACCAGTCCCTGATTTTTCCGTATATTTACCTAGATTTAAGATGACAATTGCATATATTTAAATTCCTCATAAAAAGAGCTTTCATTCAAATACCAACATGCCTATAGTGTTAAGGCAGTGGTTCTGGCACTGACCAAGGCCTGTCACCGTAGTATGGAATGAGTTAAATTCCTTTGTGTCTGTCTTCAGCAATTTTTTAGAATTTACTGGGGAAACCAGGTGGATGGAAAACTGCCAGCAAACATTTTTGCTTGACCCTTTGCAGTTGCTGAGCAAGTTGCTGGAGTCCAAAAAGTCCACCTTTGAGGATCGCCTGCAGAGTTTACAGTCTTCACTGGAGGCTTACAGCACAACGCGGCTGTTGGATAAAGGTCCCAATGAAGAGGCAGATGCATTGGGACATTACATATTCATGTGAGTGACACTAGTAAATTACCATCTACAGGGTTTTCACATGATGGGGAAAAAATCATACCCTTTAAAAAATTTTTGAATGTTTTCCTACCTTGAAAGAACTGTCTAAATGAAATGATATTTTAAGCCAACATACATCTCAAGATGTCCACAGTGAAGCAGGCAACGTGAGGCTGGCGCTATTAAAGTAGACCTCAGAAGTTAAGTAAAATCCTTGGTAAGTAACCAGATTTAGGCCTACATGTTAAGTGAATAAAAGCAAAAAAAAAATATACATTGAAAATATGTAGGTAGCCTAGCCGATATGTTTCAGGACCTTTCTTATGATGTCCACAGTGTCCTATTTTAGAGGAAAGAACTTCGACACCCCCTCACTCTTGGGACAAACACTGCACCTGAGTTCAGCAGTTTTCTTTCTGTAGGGTCCACACATCAGTGAGCACATGTGCACAGATTTCAAACAGGATGTTGTCGGGACTGAACTCAAAATTTTGTTGTTTGGAGGTAGCATTACAAAAAGCCATTATCAATTTAATCTGGTTATCAGTACATGCTGTGAAACCTGTCTTGAAAGATCACCTCTATGGGTGACCAAATTGTGGTCACTAGACAGGTGGTCTTTCATAGGAGGTTTAAAGTACTGCGCAAAGTATGTTGAAAAGGTGGTCTTCCAAGGCAGGTGGTCTTTCAAGACAGGGACCACTGTAATGTGTTTCGAAGATCAGGAGGTGTGTACAAAATACTGAAACTTATACTCACAAGCTCATCAGAAGTACAATGTGAGTTTATGTGAAAGATGTGTCACAGAAATATGGGGTCCTCAGCAGCTGTCGAATTCTATGTAAAGAAGTCAAGGACAAATTATATACAGTGCAAATATGATTTGGCTTCATTAAGTAGAATTTATCAGGAAGTCATCTTTCACATATGATGGAGCTCTACTTATTGGAAATCCCTGCCCCCTGTATCAGAATTCTGTCTGTTTGAAGAAGTGAAAGGTGGAATGTACTTAAGTTACATAATGAATAAGAAACCAGCTGTAATGTTGTGTGATCAAAATTTGTACTCCTCAAATGTTCTCCCTGGAAAATTTGTCAGGACTGCAACTTGCATGTCCTAAATATTGTTCAGGCCAAGTAAAATTTGAAAGCAATAGCTTGCAGAAGAGTGTTGTCTCTAAACAAGTTGCCTACAAAGAGAATAGTTGATTCCTGTTTGTAGTGTTTCTTTTTGTGCATTTAAACACTATGGTTGCAGATTGTGAGCATTGCAGTTAATGCTAGTATTAGGATTCTTGTATATCCCAACAGTTGGGGTCTTAAGGCAGATTTATAAAGAACATTTTCAAGATAGTCTCCTAAGCAGGCCTCCATCAAATAAGTAAAGCTTTTTGTATGTAATCTTATATAAAGTATGATATATGCTGAGAGTCTAGACACATTATGGCTGGCAGAGGGACCCAAAAACAGAATTTTTCTACATGAAAATATGTATATATGCAAGTGCTTGAACTTGGTCCATGCAAATTTTTTCCCCTCCATCACAGTGAATGTGCACGCTTAGTGCTTGGCATCGAGTTTCACAGACTAGAGCAAGGCCAGGAACCTCGTTCCAGTTTTCATAACACTATCAGCGCCACCTTCCAGAAGCTTCATGAGCTACCGGTTGGTCATTTCTTCCTGGTGTTGCAATGGCTGATGATCAACTACTGGAACCACCCGATACTGATGAGTATGATGAAAGAGGAAGATCTGGAGGAAGAAAGAGGTAAGAGGTCATAGAGGTCATGTTTATGCCAAACCAGACCCAAAACTTGTTGGCCTATATCATGTACTGTACTGGACGCCGTAATCGTCGCAGCTGGATGAGTAAAATAATTTTTTCAAAGCCATACCCGCGACTATTATGCCGAATACAGTCTAAATTTCCTGGGGACTTAGCCTGGGAGGAACTTTCTTGAGGATGGAAAAGACCGGCGGCCATGTTTGTTTACGTTGCCGGAAAACTTACATGGAAAATTGATTGATTAAAAGTTGTGATCGTCGTCAAAAAGTCTCAATAATGCAATAAAATGTATAACTATAGGCTTACCCTTACTATAATCTGTGTATTCTTGTTCATAGTTTAATATGCAGACATAAAAACTGGGGAAATACGCTCGATCAGTGTTCATAAGAAAAGCATGAATGTTTGCCATGTGTTAGTCACATGACACAGTCGTGATGATTTACTGAAGCTTGTTTATGCAATCTCGTGAGAGTCGAGAAAACGAGATTAGTCATGGCGGCACTGATGGAAACGCATATGGATTATCCACGGTCAGTGTTCATAAGAAAAGCATGAATGTTTGCCATGTGTTAGTCACATGACACAGTCATGATGATTTACTGAAGTTTGTTTATGCAATCTCGCGAGAGTCGAGAAAACGAGATTAATAATGGCGGCACCCTGATGGAAACGCATGTGGATCATCCACGGTGTTTTTGCAGCGAGATTTAAGAAATTTAAATGACAACATTTTAAAACAAATACCAAAGTTTGATAACTCATAATGTTTTTAAGTAGCCGTATGATAGCATTTACCCGCTGATAGGTAGAATCTGACACAAAACGACAGTTTCAACATGAAAGTGAGGAGCGAGATTCCAGTTCACTTTTTACATACGGAGACAAACTAAAAAGGAACATAGGTGGACGTTTTTAAGTTTATTTATTTTCATTTTAACTTTATTCACCAGCTTTAAATCACAGATTTTTGTTCATTCCTTGTCATGAGCAGCCTGGTTATACTTCTTCATGGTGATATCCGGGAGACCATTTTTTAAAAAAAATTTTGGGGTGCGACTATTGTGCCGCACATACCTTGAGGTGTCTTATTCCCCCTCCACAGTTGGGAGTGCAACTTTTGTGCGGGTGAGACTATTATGGCGTCCAGTACGGTATATCTTAAGCAGGGACCGCTGGTACCATTAGCCAATCAGCCAAATGCTAATTTTCATTCATTAGGCTACAGATATTTGTAAATGGAAATAATGAGTCAGACTGAATTCTTTAGTGATTAAGTACTGTTTTACTTCCTGATTTGGCTAGACATTTTGGAGGCTTAGATCAGGATACAGTTTAAGCTTGCTTTATGGTGATAGAAGTTACATAAAGCTCCTGCTGGAATTTTGAACTGCAGTAATTTGGTGGCTGTGCAGTGGAAGTGAAAAGAAATACACTGAACACATGCCCAATTGTATAAGGCTGGACACAACCTGCAGCTTGAGCTAAACAGGGCTGAGTGAAAGGTACACAGGGCAGCTGAAGATTGCAAGTGATCCTGTACATTACTTAAATCTATAATTAATATTGCACCTTTTTAAGTTGGTAAACAAAGTACATTTTAGGCTTTCAGGGAAAAAGCACCGCATGTATTACACCAGGGGCCAACCTTAAGGTTTTTGGATAGTTACCTTTATCATCTTTGTTCCCACTTTGGGGGCAACCAGTAGGTTCAAATCCTATTGAGCAAAAAACATTGTTAAATTTGTGGTTCCCCTGACTAAAACTTTTAAGTTTAGTTAGCCTAGGCAATACAGCTGGCCTTAAGTTCAGGGCATGTTACACTTAAAATATCTTGGTGTGTAAAAAAAAAAAAAAGAAAAGAATGGGAGTGTCACCGAATTACCTCTGAAGGGTCTAAACTTTTGTGTTTTCAACTTGCCATTTGGGCAAGAAAAAATGTGCATCTAGGTCTGTGAAATGGGCATACTTACGTAAATGCATCAAATTTGTCCATTTGGCAGCATTAACATATCTACGTAGTGGGGAGTTTCCAGAGCTGTTCTGCCTTCGCATCGAGATGTTAGTGGAGAGTGGGATAGAGAACTATGCACTGAACCTATGCAACTGGTGTTTGAGGAGCCCGGTCTTCAAACATAATGTCTTTGTTCGTCTGACCCAGCTCCTGCTTCTTCACAAATGTGGTAGACAACAAGAATTCCACTCCCAGGTAAGTGAACGACAGAGATCTTTGCTCTAATTGGCTCGTACTGCAAGGTTATTCTGCTTAATTTTCACATACCTGGCAGCTCTTCTCTTGTGATTACCATATCTTAGGGCCTGTATTTTTCTGCAATAAGAGAAAACGGACCAAAATCGCAGAAATGGCTATCTGAAATGAAATTCCTGATTTTACATGGAATCAAACAATAACAGCTATTTTTACCTGTCTAATCTGTTCAACAAAGGGTTCTTCTATAAAATTGCCACCTTTTTGCATTTTTTTTTTACTCCTGCACATCTAACATCACAACAGAACAGATGACCTTCGACAACAAGCACGTTAAGTTGTTGGCTGGAATACATTATAGAAATTTGGAACTATATTTTGTTGACATGCAAGTCCACAGCTCTGCCTTGATACGTGTGAAGCACCGCTGGTCAGGCGTAGGAAGAGATCAAAGCAAAGATTGCAGTTTCAAAGCTTGTGAAATCACTCTAGTAACAGTTTGTTTTTGTGGTACCCGTCATTTTGAGGTATGTAAGAAGCAAAGTCTGACATTGGGAAGCTGTGATGGATAACGTTTGTGTCGCTCGTTGTTGAATTTTATAGGTTTTGGTCGGAAAGCTTCGCAAAATCCAACAACTCTTGCCACGAAAGTTATCCACCACAGCTTTCCAATACCAGATTCTATATAGGTCCATTTTAAGAAGTATGATGCTTTGAAAATTGTGTGCTTATTTGAAAAAATGTTCACCAGTTGAGTGTTGCAGTCAAGTCACATCTTAAACATTGGTGTATTTGATTCCAAAAATAATGAATGCAAAATCAAGATGACGACATGAAACTCACAAGGTGAGCATATTGAGATTCCAGATCTGGAACTTCTGTGCGGCGTGTGCAGGCAGACTATAGATATGTCAGGCAGTGCCGAATGTAGTTCAGGAAAAGCATGCTGCCAGCAGTGGCTGCCTGGTCCCCCTGCTTTTATATTATAACCCTGTGAGACCTAATGATGCAAATGGATTGGCGTGCAACTTTTCCTATTTAAAGTTCCCAAAGTGCATTCCGTATCAAAAGTGCTGTCAGCATCTTTTTTGGTTCCAACTGATATGGGCAGTTCATCACCAGTTCCCTTAGTGCACGCTAGAAACGTTTCTGTCAGAATCGTGGTGAGGAAAGCTGTGGGCTCAGTCTCCATAGGGTTAAACTGGACTCAAACATGTTAAGATTATGTATTTGTCTTTAGGGTGGACGAACACACAATACAGTTATACAGACAGTAGTACCTGGTCAAATGGTCACCCTCTGTAGCATTAAAAGTGGCCATATACAGCGGTTGACCTGGCACTGCCGGTAAATTGACTAAGACTCTGATGGTGCCGAGAATGTGTCCACAAACATCAGGAGACCTCTCATGGCAGAGGCTCCATTCAGTGGGCACCACTCTGTCTATAAATGTTGTACTTTTATTTCTGGTTGGAGGCAAGCTTATGGGCACAGTGACAGTGACTTGAATACATATAGGAATACAGTTCTTTGGTTATGAAATCTGGTATCGTATCAAATGCAGTGTTGCCAACCGCATTTCCCAGGAGACTTCCAGAATTTTATGCTCAAAATACTTGAAAAAGTGTGGATTTTTGACAATTTTGAGTCACCTCCCGGAATTTCATAAATACATGTATTCCCCTTCTATATTTCATGTTAATTTATCAATGTCCCGTAATTTTACTTTTTATCTCCCGGATTTTAAGTTTGGCAGGTTGGCAACACTGCAAATGAAGAGATGAAAGCTAAGTATACAAGGGTTACATCTAACAAATGTTCACAAAATGTTGTGTTTGTGTATGTTTTTAGTGTTGGGAGGTACCATGCTGCACGGCGGTCAAAATACTACAAAGCCTGGTCAAGTACAATCCGGTAAAATTTTATCTGTTACGTTTTTCAAAAATGAAAGCTCCCAATTATTAAGACCAGGTTAAGGACTCAAAAAATGTGGTCTTTAAAGGGAACATAATTCAGCTAATGAGAAATAGAAACATGACTGGAAATTGGTAGTTTCAATATAGTAGTGGTCTGTTGACAGAGGTGGCCTTAATGACATAAGCCAAGGGACAGATAGTTGCAGACACCACTGGTCAATAGATACACCTGACCATATGATTTGTCAAAATAGGTCAAGTGACCTGTTTTTCAACCAGTGGTGCCCTCTATCCCTTGTCTCTAGGCTTATACCATTGGAAATGGTGTTTACACCAGGCCAGTGCCTGAAAGCCGGGGACCCATAGAACTGAAGTTAGAAGCATTTCAGTTTAAAATAAATAAATAATTGGAGATTCCATTGTATTTTTATCTATGTGCATGGTGAACATACTAAACCTCTAAAACTGCCTGGTGCTGGTTTTTTTTTCCAAGAAAGTGCATTTTTGCTTAGAAATCGCAAGAGAATTTTTTTTTCCACCAATCGAAATTACGCCTACCCTTACAAGCAAAGTTGCTTTCTTTATATAACTGAAAGAGTCCTGCAAAATGGTTAACAGGTTTGTGTTAATGGTTGGGTATGACCACTGAAAAACAAATTTTGGCAATTATGCTCTCAGAACAGCAAAATTTTCTTAGACATAACATCTTATAAGTAAATTTATATGCTGAACATGAAGGTTTGTAAATCAGGGAGAGAGGTGCTTTGACTTCAAGATTGGCAGAAGAAATCAAAAGCTTTAGTGTGTTATTTGGGAATTTGATTCCTGCCGTGAGGGAAAAATCATAGTTTCTGACATCTTTGATCTTGAGCATTTAATTTTTATGATTCTTAAAATTGGCAGTTCAATCTGTGAACTTTTGTAGTTGGAGGGATATAAACTGTGTGAGCAAATAGTAAGTGTACGTGAGTTTATGAGTCATTTCTGTTGCAGTGCTGGCACGTGAAGACTGCAGTACCCAGCAAATTGGTAGAGCTGCTGTTAGACGAGGATGAGAGACAGTCAACCTGTTTGATGATAGCACAGACCTTCCTGCTCCAAGACTGGACCAAGCCAGATAAGTTTTGCTGTACAAAGGTCAGTCCTTGAACACATTATGAATGAATTCAGTTTGTCACACTGAACCAGTAAATAGGAAATTTAAAAAAAGAAGCTCAAAAAATTGTTTTAACGTTGGTTTCATCTTTCATTTCAAAATGGTCAATGTGCAAATTCATGTTGAAAGCCTTATCTGTTTAGACTAACATCCTTCGTAGATCTGTTCACACTGTGTGGACAAACATTGTTTTGGTATAAATTCCAGTAGGAAAAAATGTACTAATTGTGCTGAAAAGTTATGTTAATGATGGTTCTCTTCATAGTTTGTGATACATGATGTTAAAACATACTTGTCAAGTTTCTGCAGACCACTACAGTTAAGGGCATAAGTTGTATGAGTAAAGTTGTCACATCATCAAAAATTGTTTCTGCAGCAAAAACTACACACTCTGATTGACCGGAAATGAGCATACGTTTCTGTTTATGTAAATCAACGTCAATGTGGATGCCCTGAAGATCTTGTTTGTGGGGCTCTCCCAAGATTAAATTAAGTGTGATCGACGTTTAACCCCCTAAGCTAAAGGGCTACAACTCATTCTTACAAAATGTTTAATAATTTAGTTATCTCGGTTGTGTAGACAAAGATGAAAATAATAAATTCATTACACAAAATAAAGTCTCTTTTTGACACTTGCTGCTTGTGCCTACTGAATTTGGGGAATTCACAACAGAGTATAGATTAAAACTAATGTAAATTTTCTTGTTTAACATACTTCCCTTGAAAAGTACAACTTGCAGCAGGTTAAAATTGCTTGATTAAGTCCAGTGTTGTCCATTTTCTATATGTAATGTGTCTGCATGTTTGGCCTTCTTTCAGCATTCTCAGTTATTTGGCCTGCATCTTTCAGCATTCTCAGTTATTGGGCCTGCATCTTTCAGCATTCTCAGTTATTGGGCCTGCTTCTTTCTGCCATTCTCAATTTTGTTGGACTGCGTCTTTCAGTGTTCTCAGTTATTCACCTACTTAAAACATTTTCAGTTATTCACCCTGCTGCTTCCAGTGTTCTCAGTTACACACCTACTTTTAACATTTTCAGTTATTCACCCTCAGGCTGCTGCTTTCAGTGTTCTCAGTTATAGACTTAACTTTGCTGCTTTCAGTGTTCTCAGTTATAGACTTAACTTTGCTGCTTTCAGTGTTCTCACTTATTGACCTTACTTTAAACATTCTCAGTTATTCACCCTACTTGTTTAAACATTATCAGCTACTTCTGTGTTGTTGACTACAGGAGCTGCTGACCTTGTGGATCCAGGCTCAGAGACAAGAGGAGACTGACAACTTGGAATTTTTATCCAGCGTGGAGAAGGTGTCACGTATAGCCAAAGCCACACAACAGCTGGTCACTCTGGTCCAAGTAATGTATGAACAGGTATGCAGTATCTACAAGAGTCACGGCAATGAAATGATACTTAATATTTACAGTTGGTCTGGTGGTAACCAATATTCAGAAATACATAATTGAAAAATAAATTGTCCTCATAATGTGTGTACTTTGGGAGAAGTCCACTGATAGTACAGATGCATGTGTATTCAAGACTCCATAGTGAAAAATTAGTTTATGTTGAAGTCAAGTTAAAAAAGACTGGGCAAAAAACCAGTGGCCAGCTAAAAGAATTTTTCTTTTTTTCACATGTGTAAATTTTCACTTTTTATTTTATATTTTGGACATTTTAATATAATTTCAATTTCACTATTTTGGACATAATTTCTGTTCAAACTGTGCTAAAATACTGTTTCACTGTGTTTTATTTTCACAGTTGTGAGCCACTAGGAAAAATAAGAATACAGTGAAATTAAGTGATTTACAATAAAGTGTGGAAGAAATCAGGCGTGTCATTCATTCACTTATCAGAAATAATTCACTTTTTTCTGAAAATGTATAAAAACAAAGAGTTGTGACTTCAGTCCAAGAATTATGACTCCCCGTGCAACGGGGAGACATATTGTTTTTGCATCTGTTTCTTCTGCTTCTTCATCTTCTTCTTCTTCAACACATTGTTGTGTGCATTGTGGACGCGATAACTCGTGTAAGATTTGACTTGGGAAGTTGAAATTTTCTGTGAAGATGTTCCTATATAAACCCTTGCTTGGGATTGCAGATGGGTGACCTTGACCTATTTTTCAAGGTCACATGGGCATGCCATGTAAAATTGACGCGGACGCAATAACTCGGCAAGGATTTGACTTAAGAGGTTGAAATTTTGCATGATTATGTACCGGATTAGGAACCAGGTTGGGATTGTAGATGGGTGACCTTGACCTATTTTCAAGGTCACATGGCCACTTTTAAATATCATTGCAGATTCACTTGAGAAAGATTTGACTTAAAGACGTTGATATTTTGTGGGATTATGTTTCTATGTAACACTTTTGTAAGACTTTGCTTGTAGCTCTAGATGTATGCCCTTGACGTATTTTTCAAGGTCACGTGGGCATGTCATGTGAAATTGACACGGACGCAATAACTCCACAAGGATTTGACTTAAGAGGTTGAAATTTTGCATGATTATAAACCATAATATGAACTAGGTTGGGATTGCAGATGGGTGACCTTGACCTATTTTTGAAGGTCACATGGGCATGTCATGTAAAATTGACGCGGACGCAATAACTCTGCAAGGATTTGACTTAAGAGGTTGAATTTTGCATGATTATGTACCATAATATGAACTAGGTTGGGATTGTAGATAGGTGACCTTGACATATTTTCAAGGTCACGTGGCCACTTTTTAAAAATCATTGCAGATGCACTCGTGAAAGATTTGACTTAAGGACGTTGACATTTTGTGTGATTATGTTTCTATGTAGACTTTTGTAAGACCTGGCTTTTAACTGCAGATGTATGACCTTGACCTATTTTTCAAAGTCACATGGGTATTTGTACTAAAATCAATGTGGCCGTGATAACTCAAGGAAGATTTGACTTGGGAAGTTGAAATTTTATGTGAAGATGTTCCTATATATGATCTTGCTTGGGATTGCAGATGGGTGACCTTGACATATTTTTCAAGGTCACGTGGGCATGTCATCTAAAATTGACACACATGCAACAACTCTGCAAGGATTTGACATAGGAGGTTGGAATTGTGCTTGTTGATGTTCCACAATACCAACTAGGTTGGGATTGTAGATGGGTGACCTTGACGTTTTTTCAAGGACACATGGCCACTTTTTAAAAATCATTGCAGATGCACTCAAGAAAGATTTGTCTTAAAGAGGTTGACATTTTGTGTGATTATGTTTCTATGTAAGATTTTTGTAAGACCTTGCTTGAAACTGCAAATGTATGACCTTGACCTATTTTTCAAGGTCACGTGGGCATTTCGTCAAAAATCAACGTTTTGAAATGTCAATAAAGAGTGTACCTTCACCATATCCGTAGATCATTGGAATCGGTATGCCTATTTATAAAAAATAAGGGTGACAATAGTAAGGGCGCACGGGGAGACATTTGATTTTCTGTTGGAAAATCAGCCTGTTCTAGTTCAGAATTTGCTATTATCTTGAAAAATTTTGGTTGTTGGGGGTCACCTCTTGTGCAAATTTACTTATTTTGAAATTCCTAAGTGACATGCCTGAGAAATGTTTGAGTGTTTTGGCTTGATAGGAGCTCCTCTGGAAAACATTGTCGGCTGCTTATATAGCAGGGTCAGTATTAACAACTGTCCTGCAGTGATGATCAACATGGAGTATGACCACCAGAGGTTTGTGCGTAATGCGTGTCAGTCCATCAGAATAGACTACAGGTACCCTGCTTTGTGGGATGTGAAAGGGTTGGTTGTCGTGTTAGTGGCCCAGATCAGGTCAGTGAATAGAGGTATTTTTGTCCAAGCAAGCTATGTTGAAATCCCACAAGATGTTCCATTTTGTGCAGCATGTGTTGACCCTGTCCTGGTCAAACCAGTCAACAACGACTGGTTATTTCAAGGATCATGTGCATTATCCACATTATTAAATATCAAGTTTTCAACAAAAAAAAAAAAAGAAAGAAAATTTTTGATGAAAATTTCAATGAATATAAACGAGGATGACATGCCAAAGGTTTTCAGCTTTCCATGTTACACGTTGAGCACTGCACACATGGTGCATTGAGGATAGCTGTTGACTCGGTCAAATAAAATGACCTTTTCAGGGTTAAATCTTGCTCCATATGACATATAACAAAGCATTTTAAGTGTTTTTCATCTACCTTTTGTATTTGAAAACAAAAAAAAATCCCAAATTTTTCCAGGAATCAAAGATGTTTTGCCATTAATTGGCCAGGTTTCTGAATCTCTGTGACAAACTTCCATGAGATGACCTCAAGCTTTGAACAGTTAGTGTCCAAACTTCCTGTGCAAGTTGTTGCTTTGTAAAAAAAAATCAGTCATTGTCTCCTTTCAGTTTGATGCAGAGTTCTTGCAGTTCCTCTCAGATGTATGCCTGCGAGCTATCAGGTTAGACCGCCATCTGTTGGACTCTGCTAGAATTAAACGACAAGACCACGAAATGAACCAGGCAGCTGATGGTCTGTCCAAAGAGTGTTGGACTATCTACAAATTATACAGTTGTGTCCCAGAAAACTGTGAGGAAATCTGTCTGGTGAGTGTGATACCTGTGCCTTGAGAAGAACAATACAAGAGCCAACTCAGTCTTCACTGTTGTGGTGTAGGCCTTTGTCTGTGGTTTTTGCCCCATCTGGAAAGCCATGCTGCAGCATGACTTGTGTGGCAATGCAAAAAACCCCCAACTTGAAATCAGTCGTGCTTGCATGGAAAACTCTTTGTATGAAAAATCAGACTGAAACAGTGGTACCAGCACTACAGACCACCATCTGAAGGGCACTGAACAATTTTAAGATATTATGCTGTTGTTTTGGATTACAGTAAATCCTCCCTAACCGAACACCTCTATATACTGAACACCCACTTTAATATACTGAACACTTTTTCTTGGTCCCAAGTTTGTTCCCATATACTTCCATTATAAGCAAACTTCCCTATACTGAACATGAACACCCCAAATGAACACCATTTTTCAAAAAAACCTCCCTATACTGCACACACATTCAGCACATATTTGTGTGTTTGCACTGAGTACTTACTGATGAGGCTGAAACTAAACAGATCAACTTCAAGGACAGTTTCATTGCTTATAGCAGCAGCAGCAGAAACCACCAACAGGCAAGCTGTTGAACACTTGCTGTCACTTCTGTAGATGGCAACAACAAGGTGAAGGGTGAAAGGGTCAATAATAATTATAATAATTTTATTAACTCATTCCATACTAGTTCCTGATTTTTCCATATATTTAACTAGATTTAAGACCACAATTGCATATTTAAATTCTTCACGAAAAGAGCGGTCATTCAAGTACCAACATGCTTATAGTCTTAAGTCAGTGGTTCTGGCACTGACCAAGGCCTGTGACTGTAGTATGGAATGAGTTAAACCCCTGTCATTGGGGAAAAATAAGTCAAATACAAGAACATCCAGATAAAATAAGACAAATGATAAGGAGATATGAAATACAATTATCATGTATCCATGTTGTGGGTAAAAGTAGCACATTAGTACAATGTCACTAAACACCTTGCTCCTATCCTTTCGGGGATAATAGGACTACGTAGTTTCCTGTGTTTTCTTTAACCATTCTTAGAAACAGTAAATTACAAATTAAATCATTATGTTTGTCTCACCAAAGTCATGAGATTTAATTTCAAGGAGTATCAGTGTACAGAAGTGAGCAACAGCTCTGCTAAAATACTGAAGTGAGCAACAGCTCTGCTAAAATAAAGTGCCGGTACATAAGCATGTCATTTTAGCAGTGCTGTTACTCTCTCGACATATTAAGTTCTGCATGCATTTGTCAACTCAAATCCCTTTTAGCTTTATTTTACCTATCCTAGTTTGGTCTATTTTATCATTTCATGTTATTTACGCCTTATTTGTCCATGCTTGTAATGCTTGAATCTCGCTTATTTTTAGTGTCTTTAGCTTTATTTTATCTTATTCTAGCTTGCTCTATTTTACCATTTACACTCTGTACCCCTTTTATTCATACTCGTTCTATTCATCTCAATGTATTTGTGTGCTTCCCCAACAGGGGGGGGTTCAAATAAAATATTATAAGACTAACCATTGTTATCTAATATGCATTAATATGAACATACACTGTACATTACAATGTACTTTAATAATACATTGATACATGTATCTCAACTTTCCTCTGTCATAGTTAATACATCTTTGTCATATGATAAAAAGTTTCAACCTTTATTAGTTGTTCATCAATTTAATGATGTACATGTAGCTAGCATGAGTATCTCCCACCATAATTACCTCAGCTGGTATCTGTGTAGTATGGTTGGTAAAACAAGAGGCCACAATGTGGAAACCTCCCTAAACCAAACACCTGCCTAAACCCAACAGTTCCCTATACCAAACATTTTTGTTGAGTCCCAAGGACAGTTGGTGAAGGGAGGTTTTGCTGTATTTGTAATGAGCATGCGTAGCTGTTTTCTGTGTTCTCAGCAACTGGGTTGTTTTCATCGTGGTCCACTTGTAAATGCAACTAGAAAACTTAAAATTTCCTATGTAATTGGTACTTTATGCACACGCGCAATGAAAAAAAAAATGTAAAAAAAAATTGTTTGTTTGTATTTTCAGTCCAGCCTTCTAACTTCCTTCTACCTGGATCCAAAAGAATCAACATATCGCGATATTGAAAGACTGTGTAAAGACAAAAAAAAGCCTCCAACTCGTGAAATCAGGGCACCTCCTGGTGTCGAGGAAGAACTCTTTGGAGAACTCTATGAGTTAGTTGAAACCTTACGTCCAGCTTTCTTGCAGCTGAAAGCGGGCTGGGTTGAACTGAAACGACTATGCATCACGCAGCTGAGAGATGCAGGTTTCCGTTACAATAGGAAAACGGACTCGTTCCTACCTGTGAATGCAACAACTAGGAAGCCGGCTCAGGCTGCGAGAAAACAGAAACAATCAAATGTTCAAAGTGATGTTGCCCATGAAAACAGCATGGAAATAGAGCCAGAGAGGACTGTGTCTAGTGGTAGTGTCCCAGATACAAACACAGTGGATACAACACCCGAAGGAGACCAAAATCTCAGACCTGAACACTCAAGTGAAGAGCAAATAGCTGCCAGATACAGTGAGGAGAGTGTAAATAACGAGGACGGTGAATTGCCTGGAGAACTGGTATATCATATGCAGCAATTGAAATCAACGGAGGCAGAAGTGTCGGATACCAGTGCCAGGAATGAATCACTGAATGTAGTCCCTGATACACCTACTTGTGCCAAAGATTCTGCAGTGCAACATGCAAGCACTGAATCTGAATGCGCAGAACAACTGGTGAAACTTCATGCCCAGTTATGTGGAGTCCCTCCACTAGAGGGCACTGGAGTACAATATACTGTTTCCACAGAAACAAATCAGTCAAATGTTAGCCAAAGTATGTTGCCAGCAGGACCTTCTCAACATGTTGAAATGAGAGATGAATGCAGATTAGGGTTACAAAAACCTCCAGGTTTAGCAACAACAGATGAGAAAGGGGAGAATTATCATGGACAAAATGTAGATACCCCAGTATCAAATTTGATAGGTGAAAGTCCAATGGACATCTCATGTGAAGAAAATGTCCAAAGTGGCTTTGCTTCTTCCGCACATATAGAGAGTGTACAAGAAGTCTCAAGTACAATTCCTTCTGGGCATTTAGGCAATTTAGCTGCGATAGATTCCTCTCATACATTGCAGACAAGTAGGGCAGTTTGTTCTGCCAGTGCAGTGCTGTCGGATCATACTCTAGTCACACAATTACAGGAACCTGTCAGTTTTAAGAGTCACAATGAGTCCAGAGTGGGAGGTGGGATGACTTATGCCGGTGATGAAGGCGTTTTAAGACAAACAGGTGTTCAGGTGAACCAGGGAGCTGAGTTCTCAGATGCTTATCTCAGTATGTGTGTTGATTCCCTAGCAAAGCAAGCTGGGGTGGCACCAGCGGGTGACCAAGAGACCCAAGGATTACTCTACACAAGGCCACAGATGGAGAATTTCCACGCCCAGGGAAATGCCATGGCACAGGATACCCTTGTAAACAGGCATGGTGCTCTGGTTTCACAAAACCAGCTGGTGACTGCCCAAGGATCACCAGTGTTAAATACTGCTTTGATAAATGGCCAGCCACCTGCAGTATTACAGAGTGCTTTTGCCATGAACCATACCAGCTTTGCACAGTTGGTGACACAGACGCAGCCTTATGGTATGCCCAGTGGAGTAACAGTTCCAACAAGTGTGCATGGGCCCTTATCGCTTGCTAATATGCAGATAGAGGCCTGGAATAGGAACACCCTGGAGACCCCTGTCAGTAATTCTGTGTCCTGTCCAGCAGTACTCTCCAGCACTGCACAGTCACTACCTGGAATTGACTCTTTTGCAGGTGGCACTTGTATGGGGGGGTTGACACTGGGACAGTCGATGACTCCAGATACGACAGGATCTGTCAATACCGGATCCAGTGTAGGCACCCAGAACATTCCTGAAAAAGCTCTGGAAGAAATCCTTGAATTTTTAAAAACTGATAAGACAGTGGCTCCCTCATATGCTGTGAGTGCAGAAGTAGGATCGTTAAGCCCACAGCAAGTTCCCGATGTGGCATCGCTGTCTGAAGTTGAGTCATGCGGGATTTCAGCACCAGTGACAGAGTCTGTTCAAGTTGACAGTGCCGAGCCAGAAAGTACCAATTTCCCGTCACAAGGACAGGGTAAACAAAGCAAAACACGAACCAAAGCAACAATTGTGAAGAAACTACGTCAAAAATCTGTACCGCAACGTGCTGTGGCTCCGGCCAAACCACCGACGCCACCTAGGCAGGTGGCAGCTGCAGATGTCCCTCTTTATAATGTGCTGCCCATGATGTTAGGAATGTCCCCACAGAAAGAATCCTTGAGATCAGGAACATCATTAAGTACTGCCAGTAGCACCATCTATAATCCACCAACTGTAAATATGCTGCAACCTGTGTCAAGTGCATCCACTCAGCTGCCAGGAGTGAGCTCATTTTATGGAGTTCCACAAGGACAATATGCCATCTCACCTGGACCTGGTGGTATAATGTCTTTTGCAGGGACAACAAGTGCTGCCCCCTGGACAAATTTACAAACACCATCACCTGTATGCAGCTTGCCAACAGACTGGTTGAACAAGAAAACAGAAAAGTCAGGTCCTACAACACAGTATAACACCATCAAACAACAGCTGGCAGTCCCCGTTACAACTGTTCAGATGGATGTGACAGGAAGTAATGAAATGGGCCAGACTACCATAGGGACGAGTCAGGTTGGCCAGGTACCAGGGTCAGGAGTAGACCCATCTCAAGGTGAGTGGAAGTTAAAATAGGAGACCTGTTTAACACAAATGAGTAAAGCGGGAGTAAGTTGACATTAACCCTATCATGCTTGAATCATCCAAATGCATCAGGATGTAAAGAGTTGTCTGATTTAATGTTTTTACCTCAATTCCATGTAAATAGATTTTTTTTTCGGAGAATTCTAGATAAAATCTGTCATAGTGGCATGCCTCATGTCAATAGCTTTCCTTAATATAGGGTGTTGCAGTGCACCCATCCCATGTCAAGGAAAGCTGTTTACTTGGTTATATTCTGATCAGGAGGAGCAGGAATCCTGTTTTGGTTGTCAAACCCAGGACAGCCCAAAATGCCATGTCAGTTTCATCCGTACCTGGACGCATCAGAGGCTACTTCTGTTCAACCTCAGAGTAAACCTGAATATTTATGGTTGCTATTTGTAAAGAACTGATCTTGCTTTCAACCCACTGCACTGTGATTCAAGGGAAAGTGAAGGCTATGTTAGATACCTAGGCTTGTTTAGGACAGGATGATGTTGCATGGACAGTGTTTACAACAGTGTTATCATGTAACTGTTAAAACATCGACTACATACTGGCTCTCATTCCACTGGACACCAGACTGTGGCCGTATTCACTATGAATTTGATCTGCTCCTAAATGTAATCCCCAAATTAAAATCAATATGGTTTGGGCCTTGAACTGATGAAATCCTTGGCTGAATGTTTCATCAAAACTTCGAGGATAAGCCAATATATGAACTTGAGGATTTTCAGGCCTGGTTCAGTTCATCAAATCAATCTTAGTTTGATCCAGGATTAAAATCTGGATTAACTCAAGATTGATTTAATAAAATGGAAACTAATTCCAAAGTTCATTTAACAGTGGGGAGCATAGATAAATATTAATCCTGCAAGTTTAGCTCAAACATCAGGCCAACAATTCAGTAGTTCAAGGCCCAAAGGCACATTGACTTTCATTTGAGGATTAAATTCACGATAAGATTAAATTCTTTGTGAATAGGTCCCAAAGCTCTGGGCCTAATATTATTAGTCTATTGCTAATAAGTTGTCATCAGTGAGTGACGTTTGATTGACAGGCCATGTGAACTAGATGAACCATGTTTCTCCATGTGACACAATGGAGGGAAGAGTATGAATCCCATACAACCAGTGATCGTGTGGATCATCAACTCAACTTATTAATCACCTACTATTCAATGACAATATTGGTATCTAATTTGATATCTGGAGCAAGTTTGCAGTATTCCCATTGCAGACAAAAACGTGGCATATTGTGGTCCTGAAGGAAAAATCATAAAGCAGTGTAGGTAATATTTGTCGAACTGTTTAACATGTTTAAAGACAGGATTCCCCAGGGATGTTTTCCAGGGTTATTTAACACCAGCAACTTGCTATGAAAGATGCCTACTTGGGATTCTTTGCTGTCGGAGCCCAGCCACTGGCTGAATGAGTTCAGAGGTCCTTCAACACAGGAAGTGTCCTTTTTCCACACAACCTGTTAACTCATTCCATACCAGTCCCTGATTATTCCGTATATTTACCTAGATTTAAGAGGACAATTGTATATTTAAACTCTTCTTGAAAAGAGCTTTCATTCAAGTACCAACATGCCTATAGTCTTCAGTCAGTGGTTCTGGCACTGCCTGGCAAGTCATGCTGTAGCTGCCCTTGCAGAAGCTGCAGCATGACTTGCCAGGCAGCGCCAGAACCACTGACGTTGGCCTCTGACCATAGTATGGAATGAGTTAAGTTACCCTGGCTGGTAACCAGAATCAAATTTCCCATGTTTATCAATTTCACAGACTTATTTCATGGAAATATTTTTTAAAAGTATTGCCTATAGATGATGACAAAAGCACTAGCACACTGTCAATAGATGGCGCTGTCGTCCATAACAATTCTTTTCAAAGCTGTATGTTTTACATCTGTGCATTTTTATGTGAAGTAGGTGGATTTTATAATGAAGATGTTCAGTTGAAAGGCTTGTGGCCTAATTAGAGGAATGGACCTCACTGAGCATGCTAGAGTGAAATTAAATAGTAACTCACTGTAGATCACATGACCCAAACATTTGTACAACTAAATTGTGACAGGCCTGCATCAGTGATGTGATGCATTGACATTTAGACAAAATCAGTGAGCATGAGCAATGTTTGATTGTACATCACGCATGACGTGGAATAACTGTGATGAACTTAAACAAACATGGCACACCAGGTCGACATTGAAAGTAGGCCTAGGGCATATTTTTTGTGATGAATACCCAATTAAACATAGAATAAACAAAATCTTACATGGCTGGAGAGTGAGCTACTATTTTTCTCTTACTCAGGATTGTTGTTGATGTGGAAAACAACTTGTGGCCTGTGGTCACTCGCGATTTTCCCCACCAACAAGTATCCCTCGTGAGAGAAAAATAGTAACTCAGTCTCAGCCGTGTAAGATGCTCTATTTTCATGATATGGGGTCCCAATGCAGATGTATGGTTATAAATGTGATATACACATGTAGTGGTACCTGTCACCACACACCACCACTAGAGAGGACCAAAATGTGGTCTTATGAGACAGGTGGTCTTTCATGAGAGGTACGAATAACAGCTATATTACTAAATTAAGTATGTTTAAAAAGTGGTCTTAAAAGGCACGTGGTCTCTCATTGGGGTGGTCTCATGACAGGTTCTACTGTATAGCCATTAGAAAGCCACAGGTTGCAGGAATTTACAGGAACACAGGTGTTCACAACTCTGAACTCATTCCATACTATGGTCACAGGCCTTGGTCAGTGGTTCTGGCACTGCCTGGCAAGTCATGCTGCAGCTGCCCTTGCATTCTGGCATGAAGGAAAACTTGACTGATGATTTTCTGGTGCTGATGATTTGTCTCTTTTGTGCTTGTAGAGTTACAACAGCCTACACCAGGTGGTGCCTTGGTGGAACAGTACAGCCAAGTTCCGAATGCAGATGCTGTGGCAGGTTCATCACTGATGACACAGCCGCCAGCAGAGACTACACCAGACCAGGAAGGTAGAATGTCGGGCTACCCAGGCATTGTGTCGGTCCTAGTGGGGAACTCTCACTCAGGAAAAAGTGCAATGGAAAGACCAGCTCCATCAAATTTCCTTCCCGTTTCACAAACACTGCTCCCCACAGCAGCAGAGTACAAAAACTGCATATCCATGGCCTCTCAGTTCAACACATTCTTGGAAAAGGCATTCCGAAGTCAACTCACCTCACCGAGTTCATGTGGGAGCTCAGCTGAGATGCTTGAAAATCAAACAGAGGTAGAATCTCCAGCTTCCATTGCCATGGCAACAATGTCAGGGACCCAAGTATCACACACACAGACAGCTGTTTCCGTGTCAAAAATAACAGAATGTCAGATGTCACAGTCTCAAGGGCCAATTTCTGTGACATCTACACCTGTGCCAGTAACAAAGATAAGTGTGCACCAGGCGTCTGAATCTCAGTCTTCCATCACCGTAATGTCACAGCAACAAACACCCTTGCCTACCACCACCATGGTACACTCAACAAAAGGAGCCGCAAAAACACCACTAAGTCAAAGTCATATTTTCCAAGGGAGTTCAGTGCCACAGACGAAGACCAGTTCTGTTGGAACTGTTAATGCAGGCAGTACAGAAACGAGCCATAAAGTATGTACAACAAAAGCCTATAATGTAAGCCAAATGAAAAGCCCACTTCCGAGTCTTGCTAGTAGTATGCTCAGTGCAACACCAGGATCCATGTCAACTGGTTTGTCCAGCAAGTTGCAAGCTCTTGTGGATAGAACCTTGGGAAGCAGACAGAAGAGGCAGAAACCTACAGGATCAGGGCCCAAGTCGCATGACCAAAATGCAGTGAAAGGCAACAGTATGAGAAAAGTGGCATCTAGTGGACAGATTATTACTGCAAATGCCAGCAAAACGGGAGCGAGTCCACCCCAAGCAAGACCAAATCAAAGAACACCAACCACTACTGCACCGTCAGCAGCGTATAACATTGCTGCAGGCTTCCGTGCACAGCAGAAGAATGCTAGTTCCCTTGCAAGCAGTGCTGATGCATCTCCTGCATGGAAAACAGGTTCCTGGCGTGAATTGGCAACACCAAGAACAAATATTCAAGAGATCAGTGTTAAAAGAGCAGATTCACCCAGCGTTATGACGGCATCAAAAAATGCTCCAGTTATGCCATTATCTGATGGAAGACCTGTGACTGTATACCCACCATATGAGCCCGCAGTGGGAGCATCTAGGAATGTGGAACCATCCAAAAACCCTGAAGGAACAGGTCCAGAAACAAACTTGCCAGGAAGACCAGATACGCAAGCTTTACATGCCACCCAAACATGCAGCACATCACCAAGGGAACATGCACAGGAGGCCGCACCAACAGAGTTAGAACAAATTCCAGTCAGGTCTCCACAGGCACAGCAGAAAAACAGTGGGATAGCCAAGGATACAACCCTTGAGGCAAAAGATGATAAAGAAGCAGACATCAAACCTGAAAGTATGGCTGCAAGTGAAAATGTTGACAGTAAGTTGGTAAAACTGTCAGCAGGAAAGGCAAAGATACAATCCAAAAAGGCAATGAAAAGCTCTCAAGCTGTTCCAACAAAGACTATGAATATTAGTGAGGTGAACATGGAGGAGATAAATGCAGAACCTTTTGTAGAGGAAAGTAAGTTCCATTGTATATATTGTGACAAAGCATTTGACACCATGGGACAGAGACGACGACATCAGGAGTGGGTTTGTGCCAAGAAAACTCTTGCTGTGCCAGATGCTGAATTGATTACCTGTGACCTGTGCCACAAAACGTACGGGTCTGTTCCACTGCTTAAAGCCCATTTACGCAGAATGCATAACATATATCAAAGTAAAAACAAAATGAAGTCTGAGAGTGGAGCTGATGTCAAACACACCACACCACCGAAATCGGGCAATGAAACTGAACCAAACACTCAAGCAGGAGACCTGAAGCTAGATTATGAACGCAAGACTACACCAGAAAATGCTCATAACAAATCTCTGTCCCACAAAGTTGATAGATATGGGCCCACTATGGACATTGGGAGTGATTCAGAAAAATCAGCTTCTGATAGTGACACTGAAGTTGAAGAACCAGAGCAAGCAAAACAGAGCAGCACAGAAAAAGTTTTTGCAAGAGAATCAGAAAAACTGAGAGCTGAAAAAGCCACAACAGATAAAATGAAAGCAGAAAAAATGACAGTACATGATAATGCGAAAGTGGAGATCAAAAGAATTGACACTGAAATTTGTGAAGTGAAACAAAAAAAGAGAGACTTTAGAACAAAACCCAAGAGAGTTGATCATCAAACAAAACAAGGTCTTGTGGCCGAACAGCCCCAGAAACGTTCACACCTCAGCGCGCAAGAAAAGAAAAAGCGGGATGATATGAAGAGATGGAATTTCAGAAATCGCTCTCAAGTATCTCTGGCTGTCCTTGACACTGATAGTTCTCAGTTCAGTGAATCGGAATCAGAGAGCAGCTCCAGCAGCTCCAGTGGACAAGAAAATAAGTTAGTACCCAAGGGGAAAAGTAGTCCACAGCCTAGTAAGCCTACGCAGAAGAAACAGACTTCTCATGCAAGACCTCATTTGCCATCCAAGAGAGAGACAGACTTGCCAAGCACTGATGATTCAGAAGAATTAGAAGTATATGCTTGTGTTTACTGTGAAAAGACATTTAATTTGTCATGCAAATTAGTTGCCCATCAAAGGGGCTGTGCAAACGAACACCTTCTGAAACAGAAAGCTAGCAAGTCAAAAGAGAAGTCCAAAGCGGGAGCTGTGCCTCCAAAAGAAAAGGTAGTGGCTGAGAAAAAGGGAAATGCTAATAAGAATCCTACTCGCAAAGATCACATAAGGAAACCTGACCACACCACCAAAACTATGACTGAAAAGAAAAAGGCAAAAGCAGATAATAAAGATAACAAAAGACCAGAAAAATCAAGATCTAGATCTTCCACTCCAACACCACTGAATGAAGGAAGCAGCAAAAAGCCTAGTACAGCACAACGTGTGGAAAAAAGGGCGAACTCACTGCCTTCTACCCCGTTACAGCGTGTGAAAGTAAAACGGGATTCAGAATTAGACAAAGGAATCATGCCTGCTGAGAAAAGACCTAGGTCCAGGTCTGTAACACCAGTAGAATTGTCCCAGCAGGGAAAGCAAGGGGACAACACAACACCTGATGAGGAAGCAGAAATAATTAAGCCAGAGGTAAGAAAAACACGCTCGAGGTCCATAACTCCGGTGGAATTAGTAACACAAGCAGAGGCAAATACATCAAAAGTTGACAATTTAGATTGCAGAGTGTCCCTTGAGAGACTGACAAGGTCTCGATCTGTTACTCCTGTAGATGCAATAGTTTCGGGTACGGGAACTGGTCTGGATGTAGTTCACACAGAGGAAAAAGTCCGCTCCAGATCAGCCACACCAGTGCAGAAAACAACCAGAAGTAAATCAGAAACCAGCACAGAAAGCATGTCCTTGGAAACAGAAACCAGAGCTGCTGCTCCAACACAGGGAGGAAACCAGGCCATGCCATTGGATGATGGCACCTCAGTTGAAAGGAAAACCAGGTCACGTTCAGTCACCCCAGTGTCAAGAGAAATCAGACCAAAGTCAAAAACACCAGTGGATGAAGTTGAGAATGTAGAGCAAGGAGTGCTTGGTGATAAAAGGGTATCAGAGGAGAGGAAAACCAGATCTAGATCTGTCACTCCAGTAATAAATGAAGTCCAACACAAATCTGAAACACCAGTGAAGGAAGTTGGAAGTGTTGATGTTACTGATCAGTGCATGGTATCTGAAGAGAGGAAAACAAGATCCAGATCTGGTACTCCACAGGAGAAAGAAACCAGAACAAAGTCTGTTACACAAGTGGAGGGAGTGAAGAATATGGAACCAGAAATTTCTACCGATACCAGTGTGTCCACCGAGAAAAAGACAAGATCCAGGTCTGCAACACCAGAGGAAGAAATGAAGACTACTGAACCCTTAAAGTTAAGTGATTCGAGTATGCCAGTGGAGAGAAAGACAAGATCTAGATCTGTCACTCCCGTGGAGAAACAAACACAACCAAAATCAGCAACTTCTGAGACGGAAGGTGAGAATGCTGGAACAGTAACCCACAGTGATGCCAACATGTCCGTGGAGAAAAAGACAAGATCTAGATCTGTCACTCCCGTGGAGAAACAAACACAACCAAAATCAGCAACTTCTGAGACGGAAGGTGAGAATGCTGGAACAGTAACCCACAGTGATGCCAACATGTCAGTGGAGAAAAAGACAAGATCTAGATCTGTCACTCCCGTGGAGAAACAAACACAACCAAAATCAGCAACTTCTGAGACGGAAGGTGAGAATGCTGGAACAGTAACCCACAGTGATGCCAACATGTCAGTGGAGAAAAAGACAAGATCTAGATCTGTCACTCCCGTGGAAAAGCAAACACAACCAAAATCAGCAACGTTGAAGACAGAAGGTGAAAAGGCTGGAACAGTAACCCACAGTGATGCCAACATGTCAGTGGAGACAAAGACAATATCCAGATCTGTTACTCCAGTGGAAAAGCAAACCCTCGCCAAACTTGCAGCACCAATGCGTGATGTTCACAATGCTGACCCAGAAATGGGCAATGATGTCAATGTGCCAGTGGCGAAAAAAACCCGATCACGATCGGTCACTCCAGTGGAGAAAGAAACAAGATCTGACAGTACACCAGGCAGTGTAACATGTAAAACAACGTGGCTGGCACCAGACAAAGAAACGAGATCTCAATCTGCCACAACAACAGAATGTGTTATAAATGAGGGCACTGCATTAAACAACAGTGCACATGTTGAAAGAACAACACGCTCACGGTCTGTTACCCCAGTGGAAGGAGGAAAAGTACTGTCCAAGCCAGCTACTGGACTGGAAGAAGCTGTAAAGACATTACCAGAACCTGCTGACATGGAGAGCAGTGCTCCTGTCCAAAGAAGCACAAGGTCAAGGTCAGTCACACCAGTCAACAGGAAAAGTCAATCCCAGTCAAGCATACAGGGGGAAGATGCAGGAAGTACCGCAACAGAAGGCAGTCAGGAGAACAAGGTGCACCTTGTGAACAGAAATACTGGAGCAACAACTGAAGAAAGTGTAAATATTTCTAAGTCTACAACACCAGAAGAGGAAGTGGTGAGCATTACTCCAGTAGTACAGGCTGACGATCCCAATACATCATATGAGATGTCCAGGTCAAGGACTGTAACTCCAGTGACAAGGGAATTAAGATCCAAGTCAATCTCCCCCATGGCAGAGAAATCATCAACAATGGCAGAAGTTGATATACCAGATGTTTCGGCAACCATGGGAGAAGTGACATCTGGTTCAGTAACACAATTAGAAGATGAACCTGAGACACTGCCAGAAGGTGCTACAGGGGAAAATGTTGGTGTTACTATAGGACTGAGATCTGTGTCATTAACACCATTGGGAACCGAACATGATACTTTACAGGAAGGTAGCTTAATAGAAAACGTGACCTCAAAAATAATGGAACTGGGCTCCAATGTAGCAACAACATTAGAAACAAAACCAGGGATGTTGTCGGAGGGTTATACGCCGGAGAATATGACAAGAGACCTGAGATCAAAATCATTATCACCACTGAAAGATGCACCGCAGGATTTACCGGATGATGTTAAAATAGGTGCAACTGGCTTAACATCTGTAGTTGAAATAGAAAAAGGCACAAGACGAGCAGGTTGTGTACCTCTGGATGATGCTGCAAACATGGTGTCAGATCAAAAGACATGTTTAGAAAGAAAATCCATATCAAGAGGTGGTTCTCTAGATGAAGAAAAAGCTGAAAGGAATGGGAAAAAAGAAACTATGAGAAGAAGCAAATCAAGATCTGTAACTCCTGAGGACCCACCTTCATCTTTTGACTCTGTGATGCCAACTCAGGGCACATCATCTGAACAACAGGGAAAGTTTGACAAAACTTCAAATCTCCAGAACCTGGATGTAGATAGTAAGTCAGACATAGTGACTGAGCATGGAGCTCTCGTACAAGGTCTCGGGAAAGATTTCCAAGAGTGTTCAAATGTGCAAGCAGAATCAGACGAGAGTATCGAAGAGAGCACAAAGATTGAAAAAGATCTAGATCACTCTAAAAGGCAACACTTATCAAATGAAGTGTTAAACAAGGGAGAAAAGAAACCAGACAGAATTCCTACAGATGACACGATGCTCAACAAGAACAATAAACAAATCAAAACAAGTGCTAATGATAAATCAACATCAGAGGCAGTAATTCGCGACCATTTGTCTGAGTTAGTGAGTGACATTGAGAAATCAGTCGAGCTGTCCACAGAAATAAAAGAAGCCAAGCAAGAAACTGAGTCACAGGCTCAGCAACAGGTTGCAACTACCCGTGGCAGCAGAAAGAGAAACTTAGAGAAAGGTGATTATGATTGTATGCCTCTCCAAAAACATAGCCACTTCGGCGACCAAAATAAAAGGAAGTTGGATGAAGAAAAGGAGTCTGGGAGCAGTAAGAAGGTGTGCAAGGATGGGCATTGTGTCAGTACCACTCCCGAAGTGACCTCTGGAACAGACCTGGAATCCTGCAGTGACAACAAATCCTTAGAGACAAAGAACACTTTCTGTCTGAATGAGTACTTGGATGCTGTAAAAGAACCATGCAAAACGGTAGGAAGCAGCAGTCAAATAGTGACTGAAAAGTTAGTCAAATCTGACACTGATAGAAATGTGATAGAGGACAAAAGGGACATATTTGCACAAGCAGCAGAAGAAATAGCTGCAGTGTGTGGGAAGGAAGTCCTTGTACAGCCACTAGGAAATGTAACAAGCAGCAATAGGAAGGCAATGACAACAGAGGACACGGTGGAAAGACCTTTAACAAGGAAAGTTGCAACAAGTATTAAGCACCAGCATGCAGAAATGGTCGCAAGGATGAGGCTCGAATCACATCTGCCTGATAGGGGTAAAGCTAGCACAACTGGCCAAGGAGTACCAGTAAATAAAAGAAGGCGGAGCTCAAGCCTGGAGCCAGAATACTGTACTACACAAAAGACAGCAACTGGTGACACTGAACAAGGAAGTCCTGTCACCAGAGGGAAAGCCAATATGCTCCAATCACAGCATGCATCAAGAAGTAGACGAAGTGGGTCTGTTGAGACATCAGGTGGGAAACCTTTAGCAAGGAGAAGGAGTTTGAGTGCTGAACCCCGTGGAAACTGTGGTGCAAAGGCTAATACAATTGAGACTCAAAGGCAAAGCCCTCCAACCAGGAGGAAAGGTTCTGGAAACATTCCCCATGACAGAAAATCTCAGAGTTACCAGACCATCGTCGTGGAAACACAGCAACAAAATCCAAGTGGAAAAGGCACTCCTGGTAAGCCCCAGAAAGATATGGAAACACAGAGGGGAAGCCCAACAACAAGACAAAGAAGCAGTGCTGTAGAGGTACAAAAGGATATAATCATTCAGCGGGTTAGTCCAACAACTAGAAGCACAGCACAGGAGTCTAAGATGGATACAGAAACCCAACAGGGAAGTTCCACGGCTAGAAAAGGAATGACTTTTGAACAACAGAAGGACACCAGAAGTAAAAGGTGTACCAGTGTTGTGAAGTCTGGAAATGAGATGTGCACAAAAAGCACAGAGAAACAAACCCAGAGGAGTAGACCTCCAAATGATAAAGTCAGAGTGACAGAAACAAGAAGAGCAAGTCCTACAAAGGTAGTTGAAACACGTAGGTCAAGTCCTACTAAAGTGGTTGAAACACGTACACGCAGTCCTTCCAAAGTTGTTGAAATATGTAAGCCCAGCCCCACAAAACTTGACACACGAAGGCGAAGTCCAACAAAGGTAGTTCAAATACATGGGCCAAGTTCTACAAAAGTGGTTGAAACACGAAGGTCAAGTCCCACTGAGGTGGTTGAAACACGTAGGCCGAGCCCTACAAAAATGACTGAAGCGAATAGGTCAAGTCCTACAGGGCAACAACAGAGTGTAACTGAACACAAGGATACTTGCCAGAGAAGGGGGAGGAGTGCCAATGCAAGTACAGGTGGACCAGAGAAGGCTCTTGATGGCTGCATGGAAAGTGAAGGTTCATCCACTCGACGGAAGAATGTCATGGATAAATCTTCTAAAAGCTCAACAGAGGAACAGAAGGCCAGACCTAAAGGCAGCAGGGTTGAAAATGATAGAAATACTGCCACAACTGACAAAGGCAAAGTTTGGCCTCAGTTGAAAACTGAGGAGACATCAGGTACGTCCCAAGGGCATGTTGCAGTTACCGGAAATAGGAGTGTCTTAGAACCAGGAAAAAACCTGCCTGAGAAACAAAATTCTGTGGAGGACTTGCAAATGAAACATTCCACTGTGGTAATGGACAAAAATGGGGGGAAAACAACAAGCAGCATAGTGAGTGTCAAAGACCACAGACAGCCGTCCCAGCTGGCTGGAACAAAAATTGATAATATATCAGAAAAAATCCAAGTGATGGAGGGAGGGAGTACAGTAGAGGATTCCAAAGATGAAGCAAAGAAATTTTTAGTACAAGAAATGAGCTGTAGTGCCACAAACAAAGGTGACAGCACAGAGGATCAAAATATGGAACAGCCTGAAGGAACTCAATGCAAAAACAGTACACATTGTGACATTTCTCCTCCAGAGATTACAGGTAGCGTCACTGTGGAGAAAATGGAAGATACCATGGAATCACTTGACGGAGAACAAACTCAAAATGAGCCGAGTATAGCACATGATCCAGAGGATGTTGAAAGTGACAGTCCCAGCAGGACAGCAGCAGCCCAACCAGCAAAGCCAATTGTGAGGCCCTTTATCATGTGGTATAAGTGTGTTTGGTGTGGGGAGAGCCTCGACAGATTCCATCTATTTGAGGCACATCAAGCCGAATGTAAAGAAAAACCCCAAGCTGAGACGAAGGTCAAGTGCAGCACATGTGGCTTAAAATTCAGTGATGCAGATGCCATGAGGTTTCACGTGGCCACAGAGCACACGAGTGCCAGCAGTGATATGAAATTGGAGAATGCAGACAAGGCTGTCGATAGTGATGCGGAGAGCAGCAGCACAGATGCATCAGTGTTTGGTGGCAACCAACCAATGGCTGATCCATTCCAGTGCTCACAGCAGGAGGATGTCTTCGGCGGAGGAAGTGACCATAGATGTCAATCTTGTGGGACTGTCTTCCCAAGCAATGGACTTTTACAACATCACAGAAGTTTCATGTGCACACGAATCCGTCGCTATGGGGGTAAACAGTTCAACTGCATATACTGTAAAGGCCAAATAAGAGACTTGCAGAAAATGAAGGACCATGTTCTAGGACGACATAGTGAAGTGTTGGAACAAGATGAGGAGTTGCTGGTAATCTATCGCAACAAAGATTTACTTGTGTTGGCAGAATTGAACTATAACGTTACTGACACTGAGGAACTCGGCTGCAAGTTTTGTGAAGATATATACAGTTCTAAAATGAAGCTTTTGTCACATATGATTGACAAACACAATAAATATTCAGAGTATACGTGTGAAACGTGCCAGAAAAGTTTCATTTCTGAGCGACTTTTACTGCAGCACATGTTGCAACAACACAACTCCTCAGCTTCCATAAGGTACACCAAACCTGACAAGGGCACATCGGAGAAGCCTAGGTACGAGTTAAAAACAGGGAAGCAGCGCGTCAAAAGAGAAAAGGAGATGTGTGAAATGTTCTCCTTTGCACATGATAACAAAGATGCTACTCAGGTGCACAGGTCCAGATATTCGGGACTAAGAACTACAACTGTACCTAAATTGGTGCTTCTTCCTGAGTCTGAATGTCAAGAGCGATGTCCGTCACCGCTTCTGTATGGTTCAGATGATGAGTATGTTTGCTCCACAAGTGATGAGGAAAATGGCAAATCTGGTGTAGAGTCATGCAGACCTAAGTGCTATGGGACATTGAAAAGCGGAATTCGTCTGATTTGCCCTTTGTGTGAATACCCACGGGAGTATGATCGAGAGTTCAGTCTTGAGAGCCATTTGAAGTGGTTTCATGAGAAAGAGTATACTGCAGAACTGCGTGTCCTTGCACGTAATCTTGCTCCCTTCACACAAGGCCACGGCCAAGTAGGCCACGGGGGAAACAAAAGAGGTGATATTTCACTCTTTGAACCTGCCACGAAAGATAGACCTGAAGAGATAGCAAGGACAGTGACCAAAGAGGAAACAGTTGGTTCTGAATTTGCAGAAAAACTGACTGGAAAGGACATTTTATTGCTGAACCAGATGCCAGGAACATCCAGAGGTAGAAAAGAGGAAGGGCAAGCGACGCGCATTCAGTTTGTCTGCAATATTTGCCAGTCAAGATATGTAAAACGCCACAACTTTGTGAACCACTTGCGAAATGTACACAAGATCAATCTTGTTGAAAGAGCAACGGAAGATCAGGAAACCAAAACTGAGACTGAAGTGGAATTAAACATGACCCATGAAAAGTGTTTCCGAACATATTCACGAGCAAATAAAGCAAATACTGTGCCAGGAAATCCAAGCAGAGTTGCTGGTTCTGTGTCCAGTGAGAAAGAACAGGAAAGTGCCAACAAAAATGAAATAGAAACGGAAAATCTAGATGACAGTAATTTGGTTAGGAGAAACAGACGAAGTGCTAACAGGAGTGAAAAATTGCCAGGATCCAATAAACTTGAAAAGGAAGAGGGATTAGAAATGGGTCCAGAAAGTGTGACGGGTCGATCAACTAAGTTGCAAGATCAGTGCAAGAGAAAAACTGAGACAGAGCCGGATGATGGCAAACAGAATAAAAAGCAGAAGGTGTGTCCTGCAGACAGACTAACTGCTGATAAAGAAATAATTCTGTCTACAAACACCAACAAACCATCAGCAACAGAGTTACCAGTGGAATTGAATTTAAGTAGAGACAGTGTGTGTAGGCCCAGATCGGACAGGGTGCTGACACGCCGGTCCAGCGTTGATTCCATCCAGGACAAAGAATTGTGCTCTGAAGCTGCAGAGGAAAGAGCTGATGCCAAAAGATCAGAAAGAGTAGTCACTCGTCGTTCTAGTATGGAACTACACAAGGATTTAAGGACACGATTGAGCAGTGATGCAACTGAGACTACAGAACAAATACCAATAGTAGATGCTAAACAACACCAGCCTCCATCTGTTTCTCCATTAGAAATGTTGTCCAAAGCTGTCACAAAACCGGTTGAGAAGAAAGAGTATGTGTGTGATGATGGAGAAATTGTGTTCTCTAAAGTGGAGTCGGAGTACCCAGGTAGTGGAATGCAGACTCGCAGTTGGCGTACTGTCTCGCGCAGTCCAACCCCAACACTTCCATCGAGTGATTCCCATGGGAGCCAGCACAGAGACGCAGCAGCCAAGGATGGTGATAAGGGCACAGGACAGGTTACCCAGGCAGCAGACCGCGGCATCAGTACAAGGCATTCCAGGCCGATTGTTGAAGCTAGTGTTGTTGATCATAGTACTGAAGAGAACTTCATACTCAGACGCCTCTCTCAAGATTTTGGAAAGCGCATCGCCGCAGCTCCAAGTACAATTAGAAAAGATTGTTGCGGGTTTTCTGCAGACACTGGTTCAAAAAGGAAACGATGTACATCTTGTGAAAGTGAACCAACCCAGTCAAATAACTGTGGAAGTGTGGAGGGTAAGAAAGGACCGCTTCCTCGAAGTGAAAGTATGGACAACATGGGTAGTACCAATAAAGATGTTAAACAAAAGATGCAGATAAGTAGTGCCAGAACTGACACGAACCAAAGTCAAAATGTGAAGTCTAGTCACATAGAAAAACAGTCTTGTTCAGTGGACAAGAAGGCAAATACAGATCAGATTAGTTCAAAAGATTCTGATACAGACAGTAATGCCAGCACAAGGGTAGCAACAAGGCGTTCAGTCGGCAAAGTGAAAAGTGGACGCAGTGGTAGTCCTGCTAAACAAGTACAAGAAAGAGCTACTCCGACCAGACAAACCAGGCACCAAAATGAGGGGAAGGAGTCCAGTTACCTTGACAACTGCAGTCCGTCCCAGCAGGATGTTCGGCAGACAAGAAGAGGAAAGCATAGACTTAGCTTAGCAGGTGATATTTCGCAGTCACAAGAAGCACCACCTGCTGCTAAAAGTGCCAAACAGACAGAAGAGGCCTCTGGTGGTTTAAGGCCAAAACGGTCCTGCGTGTCGGGACGCTACAGTGACTCATACATAGTGTTTGGACTGAAAAGACAATCCATCCAAAAGAATTCTTCTTCTCCAGCAGTGAGAAGAGGATGGCGAAAGTGAAAATGTCTTGACCAGGAGACAGATATAAGATAGATGAAGTAACTACGTGGACAGAGTGAAACACAGTTCTGCTGTATTCATTCAGATAAATGGACATATTTTGAGTGCAGCAGTTATATATTTTGAAGTCTGCATCAGACGCTGTAGAATATAGGTTTAAGTATGGCCACATTTTTATATTCAGATACTTACATGCGGTGCTCCTAATTCTGGCATATAAAAGGGCAGAATAGCCTGTGCATTGAAAATTGTACTCCAGTGCAGGCAGTGCTAACGATGGCTTTCATGGGTATACATGGGTCACAAAACAAAACACTGAATTTCTCAGTGGTTGGCAAGTTTATGGTGTTAGAAAGTTATCAGCAAAAAAAAAAAAAATTAGTTAAGCAGAACATTGGTGCTGGTAGAAATGTGGTCAAATTGCAGTTGTGCACAAGTGTTTAATCATGAGGTTCTTGGGGTCAAAGTTTTACAGCCCAGACTGCATTGAAAATGAAAGTTAAGTATTTGCACCCATGTGTACCTGTTTGCAAGGTTCATTTTGATCTTTATGGGCTTATATGACTGGTGAAAATTGATGAGGGAGCCGCTCCCCTCCCCCCAAAAATGGTGTGATATACAAACATTGTATTTTAATTGCTCGTTTGAATGTTTTATAATGGGCAGACCTGTCCTGTACTGGTTCACATTGAACACATTTCTTAAGATTGTACAAGTTCCAATCATGGTATGTGGTGAATGTATAAACAGACCATGAACTGATAAAAATTTTAGAATGTGATAAATTTATAGCATATAGTCTTTTTCTGGAGAAGTATGAGGAGATCATGTATGTATAATGTAGTGTTGCCAATCTTTTAGATAGTTTCATGTACAGTTGTGTTAAAATTATTCACTTGTGGCACCAGTTAAATAGAAAGCTTATGAATCTGGAATTAACAAAAACCCTTTGTTTATTTTTAAACCACATTGATGTATGGATTATTTAAAGAGGTTGTTGTCAGGGTAATTTCTTGTGTACATGTGAACTCTTTCCATGGCACTGCTGTTCGTTTATACCATATTCAGAGACTCCAACCTCAGAGGGATAGTGGGCTGGAGATTCCTGTCAGTAGGTACATTCAGAGGGAGGGCGCGAGGGAGAGATGCAGCCAAACCGGGCAAGGGTCTCCAATGGGGGCGGGGGGAACCCTTCGCGGGTAAGAAACTTTTGGGAAAATGAGGTTGAACTAGTCCTTTCTTGTGCATATTTGGGCTTTCCTGTGTAGTTCCAAGGCCAATATAGATAGTGATTGACAGTAATTTAGAGAAAACATGTCAGATCAATTTTTGGACACATTATTTTTTGGATAGAGGGAGAGAGAAGGAAAGCTGAGCGGGAAGATTTTTAAAAAATTCTTAAAAGTGGGAGATCTCCCGCCCAAAACGGGAGGGTTGGAGTCTCTGCATTTTTTATAAGTTTCTTGACTTCTGATTGGTTGATACCAGTGTTACACAGTACGTATTCCCCAATACATCCACATCACATAGAAAACCAGTGGAGTACAATGCGAATGTAACCAGCCAGGGGATACAGTTTGCTCTCACTAGATCACACTGTATGCTTCTTCAAAGTTGACGTGTGTTAGCCACTAGACATCTCTGTGTGCATTTGCCTTGCCGATGGCAGAAAGCATGGCAGCAAGAAAGTTTTGAGTAGTGCAATGTTACCTATAATTACGTTAACTGATTCGTTGATCAAAAATGGGATAAAGTCATCATTCACTGTGTAGTTTGGTATACAGGGAGTATTGACCCCGAAGACTGCAGTATTACCCGAGGGGAGGGTAATACAGCTGTCTTGAGGGGGATACCCCCTTGTGTCCGACACTAAAGTAGTAAATAACTGCTAGTATTCTAACTATAGCATTAAAATTGTCTTCATACTGCATTTTCAGTCCTCGAGCATACAGTTGTGTTCAGAGCGACGTAACCACATCAAAATGAGGAAACATACTGAAACTGTCCAATTAGAATGCTGGAGAAATGTTGCGCTGGCAACATTCATTGTTTTCAAAGGGAAGATACAGCTTCCTAATTTAAATGGCATTGAAAGTTAGTATATCCCTAATGTTTTTAATGGGCCAATGAGAATGCTCCTTTGTAACCTTGACAACCAGCCACGCTAGTGTTAGACCAGCAATCATGATTACTCCAGGGGAAAGGCAGCTGGGCATTCTGGCCGACAAAATTTCAATTTTTCTTATAGAACCACAAAATGGATACTGGTATTTCCAGGGTACATAGATCACCCATGCCCAATTCAATGTCCTTGCCTTCATAGATCCCCTCAACGGCTCAAGACTGTATCCTCCCTCGACCCTTCAGGTGTTGGGTGGATACAGGCTCTTGGGGGGGATCCATCCAGGCAAGGATGACTGAAGTGGGCATAGGATGGCCTCTGCTTATATTTAAGAAGAACAGCTAGAGAAGGAATTTGAGTCCTTGCAAAATAATTGCTCGTGCCTTTGATGAAATTTGTATGGAGATAGTATTGAAGCAGTTTTGTGCATCCTTGTAGGGGGTGTCATATCCACTGCTCTGCTTGGTGGCAGCACCTGCTTCCTGTGTCACAGACGTTTTCTACCAATGAATGAAGCAGGTTTCCTTAAATCCCTTAGATGTCTCCAGCTGCAAATGGTGGCTACCAAGGGAAGGTACCTGTAATGTAACGGCAGGTGGCACGCTCTGTTAACCAGGACGTGATGAAAATTATGTCACAGTTTGTAGCCGTTCAAAGTTTACCAATGGGACATGTGACAACTCTGACAGGACTCCTTGGTAAAACTTTCATTTTAGAGGTGCGTCCCCAACTAAGGAAGAGTTCCTGCAACATTTATACCTGCACCAGGATTTTTGCGCTGCAGAAATGGAAGTTTTACTAACTCCTTTGGGTGCTAGTGTGACGATATGCAACAGCTTAGAGTGGCAAGGTGAACACTAACACTTGCCAAGTGACATGTTGACAGATCTGTGCAATTTTTGACCAGGAATGGTGAAAAATAATAAGGGCAAAGATTGCCAGAAGAGCAGGAGACCACGTGGATTAGAATTCACTTGTAATCACAAACTGGTGCAGATACTGTAGTCATTCCAGTTGTAGCACACCATGCCAATGCAAAAAAAAAATCCTGGATCAAACCCTGGGATTTTAGACACTGAAATTGATTCTTTCAATTTAAAAGTATAACAGTCATTTACAGTAACAGCTTGGAAAGCTAGTACTATGATCAGTGCTGCTTGTCTTTTCAACAGAGATCAGTATTTTTTTTAAAAAGTCAGGCGTGACATTGACACTGTATGGTGGGTCCATAAAACAAAAAGTGGGGAAGGTGCTTCTTTTGGAACAATCATGTGCTATTGTTGGTATGAATACTGCATTCATGGGTGAAAGAAAATTGAGATTGAAAAAAAAAAAGAAGTCTCCAAATGTCCAGGATGGAAAGTTACTGAACAGGGCTCACCAATCCTTTTTCTGTCCAGTTGTCATCAGGGTTATTGTCCTTGATATTTCGCTTGCCCGTCACCCAAAATTACTTGTTCATCCATTGAAATCCTAGTGTAAAGGCAGAAATTTTGGTTGACCCCGGGACAAGTCCTCTTAAATTTTCACTTGTCCTGACTGGGAATTTACTTGTCCAAGACAGAAGAAGACCTGGGAATTGATGAGCCCAGCAGGAAGTGACTGTGAAATGTTGATTAAACAACATCAGGGCACAATTTCCATGAGGTAAAGCTCTGACAGTGATGGCAACCTAAACTTTTTACCTAGTTCAAGATTTTGAGTCAAGGAGAGATATGTTAAGAGTGTTGGAACCATGGGGCTACTTCAATGTGTTCTCAAAAGAAGTAAACATCCCCGAAGCTTTCCAAACATTTTACCTGGTGTAAACACTCGTAATATCCAATCATTTCTGTTGGTGCTTATGTTCTTGTATAAAACTGTTTCCGTTGTCGCAACAGCTGCTTGCCATTGAAAGTTGTGGTCATTTGTGATCGAAACATGAGTGGAGGTTAGCAAAATAATATATTTATTTAGCTGAAGACAGTTAGTAGCTTTAACAGTGTGTTGTGATGGCGGGAGGCTTTCATAATTTATGTAAATAAGCATGAGGTTTGAGGATGATGAAACAAGAAAAACAAGTCCATGTTATTTATGGGAAGAGTATCGGAGACCTGAACTAGCAGAGGGCAGCTACAGTCGAAAGGGATTGCCGGACACCTGCCATATCTGATTTATCAATTGATGGTGGTAATCGCCCTTCAGCGGTGGTGCCCTCTGGTGATTCAAGTGTTCTAGCCTTATCGCTTTCAGGCAATACTTGTGATAGGAAGTGCTGAAATTTCAAGTATTAATGTAGTATTACACCACAGTTCTGGAATACATAGCACGTCAACTACCAGATAAAGTTGAAAGCAAATTTCAGGTCTTCCAAACGTCATGTACAGCAGTCAACATCACCACAAATTTAAATTGATTGTATTAATGAAAAATGTAAAATAACACTGAGAGGAAGATTGGCTGGAGCATTGCTCAGTTTGTTAAAAAGGTCACTGCACTGCATATGAATTATTTTATGCAGCAATATTGGCACGTCCTGGTTTTTTCAGTCGAGTAGATGGGTTAAATATGCACGGAATGACCATGTACAGGTTAATACAAAAAAAAAACAATAGAGCAGCACTTTGATAGGTTTCATTTAAAGAAATATTTGTGAAATATAAATTAATGTTTAGGAGAAAGAAACTTCCATTTCCACGTTTCCACTGAGGGTGTGCTACTGAGGTATCCAAATACACCATCGCATGCACAGTGTTACTCTCAAGAGGATACTTCCTTCCTAAGATCGCTAGGAACAAAAATGCTCCCGTGTGAGGAAAATTTGAAGTTGGTAAAAGTGCAGCAAGAAAGTTGGTTGATGCAGTGATAGATGACACATTATGCAACCTGTCCTCTGATTACCCAGAACATCTTCATTTATTCTTGTTTATTTAATGATACATGTTGTGATTTTAACATTTTTAGGGTTGAATTTCTCTATTATTTTGCTCTTGCCAGACCTGTGTAAATGTATATAACCATTTGTTGTTGAGTTCCATTTGTATTTTTCCCCCAATACTGGGAGACTAGGTCTGAAGAAAGTCACCACTTTTTGTGTTTTCAGCATTTTTATGTGAATAAATTATCAATGAAACTTATATTTTCTCTGGTAATTAACCCCAGATGCTCCAAACGTAAAATGAAAGAAATGAAGTGTCATGTACTGAAACTACTGTATTCTCCCTAATTCGCACCCAGAGTACTTGGACAGTTTGTGTATCTCTGTAAAAGGTTTCAAGTTTTTACTTCTGGCAATGCATGTAAATCAAAAAGGCAACAAAACAAGGGGTGTAGAGTGGTAGGTAACTGAATAAAATTATCGGTAGAGTAGTACTTCTTAGGAGATGTATAATGTAAGTAGTTATTCAGCAGAGTGCATTGGATGACCAATAAGTTGGATCGGTAGTAAGTTGCACATTTTTGAAAACAAATTTGTGTTTGTTCCCAATACAGTAAGACTTGAATCAACAGGTTTCTTTGGTTATAAAGGGATGACAGGCTTTTCCACAATTATCTTTTTTTAGCACTGAAATGGACAAAAAGAAGGAGAAAAAAAAAACATGACATTTTGCTTCCAGACAGAGTCATTTGGGGGAAGGGGAAGGTTTACAGTACATAACGAACTTGGAATGTGTGGAAAGTGGCTTTTATGTCATAAAGAATTTTAGCATTTTAACCCAGAATTTTGTGGCAGAATGATGCATGTACACGTATTCCTAAAATATACATGTGTTGAAACTGAAGCAGAAAAGAACCTCTGAGACAATTTGAAGTTCACTGAATTTTTTAATTAACTAACAGCACATCACTTGCCTGACAAAAATGCGGTCAGTAAAAAAATTACCAGAAATGAACCAGTATAGTGAGTGTAGCCTGTTTTGCATTTTTCGTCAAGAGGGATACATGTAGAGACACTAGTCAACAGGTTTTTTTTTGGATGCAGTGCATTCTGAATGTACTGAGGATGTGTTCTGAGTGCAGTGAGGATGCATTCCGAGTGTACCGAGGATGTGTTCTGAGTGTACCAAGGATAGGTTCCAAGTGTACTGAGGATGCGCTCCGAGTGTACAGAGGAAAGCTGCCGACTTCATGCCCTGAGAGAGAGGCCAGATTTGAAGTCAAGGTGCAAGGGAGTTAAATATTTTTACAGAAATAGAGGCTATTCATGTATGTTGAAGAACATAATCGAGAACACTGAATACTGGAAAGTCTTCATTTGAAAATGCAAGCCACGTCAAGTGTATTTTCACTGGACTTGCAACTTGTGGCAAATTTGCCGTGATAACCTGGCTGCTTGGAAACAAGGACTTTTTCAAATGTTTGGAAAAATAATTCAGGAAACCAGGGTCATTGCATAATGGATCAAAATGAGGCTTCAAAAGTGTTCAATAATTGCAAGAAGAAAATGTAAAATATAATGATACAGTAAATGACACTTATGTACGTCAAAAGATACTATTGTAGTGTGATAAACAAATATAGATATATATTATCCAGAGGCTGCTTGTACAGACAATGCAGTTAAGTGTAACAAAAGGGTTGGGGGTAAATTTTACATGTGCTGTCAGCCTGGGCTCTGTGGTAATGTGGTCTGTATATTTTCTGTTTAAAAATGAAGCTATCATTTGCCCTCTCAAGCCATGTGTACAAGGCTGACAAAAACCCTGTAAATGACTAAATATTATGTACATAGGCAAGCATTTTCCATGGAGCCTGAACTATATCAAGTGAACTTGTTAACTGGGATTTTTTTCAGAAGAGTTATTTAGCTGAATGAAATGTGGCATGTTGGCTTGATATAGAGTAACACAATCCAGTTTGGATATTCCATTGTACATTTAAGACACTACCTGTTCCAAGGTTCTTCAACTCTTTTTACGGCTAATTGAGCTTCAGAGAAGTAGACTATTTTTAAGGGGGAAAGTGTGACTAACACATGCTGAGTCCAATGTGCCAACTCCACATTGAATTCGCTGGGAAGAATACATGAGAATGGCACTCAGCTGGTTGTGCCCCCTAGCTGCATATACTGAATATGAGAATGCTACTTCAGCAAGTGGTGCCACCTAGCTGCAAAACCTGAATGTACGATTGCCATGATTTTATGTTGTGTGTAAGTAGAATGTATACTTTGGTGCCCTTTGCGTATTTAGAGTGACTGTAAAGTCTTGATTTTGTATGTTAGGTGGTGTGAATTCAGAGCAATTGTTCATATGTGGAAGTATTAGGGACAAGATATTGATAGATCCATGTTCTGTTCGCAACTTGTTCATTAAAGAATGTTATTTTTGAAGAAAAGAGTTTGTTCTCATTTTCAGGCAAAGGCTGAAGGATCAGCCTGTTGTATTCTGAAATGCATACTGGAGAGTCAGGCTACATGAATGCAATTTTAAGAAATTTACAGGTCTACAAGAACAAGGGTCAGGGGAAGTTGTTTGATCAAAGGAACCCATGTATATTTATTCAAGACATTGCAAAAAATATAAAGACTGGTGACATTTAAGATCCATTCACTAGCAACAAAATGACACTGGGTTTTTTTTTTTTTTTTTTTTGTTTTTTTGTTTTTTTGTTTTTTTGAAACTATGCTGACCTAAGGTTGCAGAGCTTATGCGACCACTCATGTCTGTCCACCCGTAAAGTTTTGCTTGTTAGCGCAATAGCGTCCACAGCCAATATAGCTTTCAGGACTTCTATAGGATGTGTGAAAATCTAGGTCCCTTTCAATATTGGTGGTGCTACCTACAATATTATGTAGTATAAGGGTCAAAATGAAAAGATCTTGTGCACATTGTAGCATCTTTAATTTTTGGCAGATCTTCACTGAATTGGATGGGATTGTGGTGGAGTTCAAGGTGTAAGTTGCTTATGCTACTAGCGGTGGTACCTATAATTTTGAAAAATTGTGAGCCAAAATTTGTTTTTAAGATATAAAGTTCCATATCTGGAAAAGTAATTTGATTAGACTTGCCAAATGTATAGGAAAAATAGACCATGTGCACTGATAGAATGTTATGTAATATCAGTGACCTTGACAGATTCTTGTGAGGTCACCATGCCTGTAATTTCTTAAGTTGAAAGAGGTGATTTTTTAATGGCAGGGTGTATCTTGGACGTCAATGGGTAAGAGAATTGAGCCTCCAGATCAAAATTGCACTTCATTACACTGTACATGAAACTACTTGATGACCTACTTTTGGGGTCACCGTGACCCAGTAATTATGGAGTTTGGCGCTTGTTCAATTTTTTTTTTTTTTTTTTTTTTAACTTGAAAAGTTATTACCTGATTTGAACAAACACCATGTATGGAAAGCTGGATGTGGGGAGCATATTTTGAACAGTAACAATTTTTTAATCCAAGAAGGCTTGGATATAGGGCCATTTTGTGAATGCTCTGCACGCCACAATTTTTTGAGTTAGGCCCATAGAACATTTAGAATTTATAAAGTATATGAGAATCTTTGTCGGCATCAATGTTGGTGCTGCCACCTATAGTATGTAATATACATGTCAAATATGAAAATCTGGTGACCCTGATCCCGTCCACCATTTTCAAGTAAAGTTAGCCCAATATGACTTTTAGGATGTATATCTAGGTCCCTTTTGTTGTTGGTGGCGCCACCTACAATATTATGCAATATAGGGGTCAAAATGTAAAAATCTTGTGAACATTCTAGCATCTTTACTTTTTGGCGGATCTTCACGGAATTTGGTGGGGTTGTGGGAGAGGTCAAAGTCTAAGTTGCTAATACTAGTGGCACCACCTATTATTAGACAGAAATTATGAGCCAAAATTTGTTTACAATTTCATATCTGGAAAAGTGACTGGATTAGACTTGCCAAATTTAGAGAATATATAGACCATATCCAATGCTAGAATGTTATGTAATATCAGTGACTTTGACCTAGTTGTGTGAGGTCACCATGCCTGTATAGTTGAAAGAAGTGCAGAGCACCAGGCCCCTCTGCCCACATAGGCCTGGGGGGTATTGCTGTCACCTGCCTCTATGTGAATCCGTCCATCTGTGTGTCCCTTCTTCTTGTGCCTGATTTCAGAAGAACCAGATAAGCTGGGATCATGAAACTTTTAGTTCATCACCCTTTTTGATGTTTATATCAAGTTTGAAAGACAATGACCTTGACCTGATTTTAAAGTCACCTTGATCAATTCTCTATGAATGTCTTGCATGCAATATCAGGAGAACCAGACTTGCAAGGATCATGAAACATTTACAGATAATCACCATTATAAGGGTCTTCATCAAGTTTGAAGGACAGTGACTTTGACCTAATTTGAAGGTCTCCAAAGCAATTTTTCTGTTTAAAAATGTCTTGTACAGGAGATGTGAAGAACTGGATAAGATATGATTATAAGACTTCTACAGTTAATAACCCTTATAAAGTCTAGCTCAGGTGTGAAGGAAAGTAACCCTGACCTGATTTTAAGATCACCAGAGTCAATCCATTAAACAAAAAATTGCAAATATCAGAAGAACCGGATAAGCTTGTCTCACAAAACGTTTACAGTTGACCTTCCTTTAAAAGTTGAATACAAGTTTGAAGGAGAATGACCTGGACTCAATTTTAAGGTCGTCCTGGTCAATCTACTTTGAAATTCTTGTGCATGATATCAGAACCAGATGTGCCAGGAATCAAGGAACTTTTATAGTTGATACACCTTTGATAGGTTCTGCTTCAGTTTGGAAGGACAGTGACCTTCACCTAATATCAAGGTCACCAGAGACATTTTGCATGCACGAGTCCTGGTGCTTGCGTATATATCATGTGTGTGTGTGTGTGTGATTTGAACATTTCAAGGTCATTATCTGACCTACTTTTTGGGTTACCATGACCAAAATTTGGCAAGTGTCCAAGCTTATTGCTTTTCTTCGAAAAGTTATCACCAGATTTTCAACCAGACCATATATGGATAGTTGGATGCGGGGGCACGTTTTGAATTGGATTACATTTTATTTTAATCAGAGTTGAAGGTGAAGGTCACACAAGCAATTGGAATTTAGGGGTCCAATGTGAAAATTTTATGAAGGCTCTGCCATCTTTAATTTTTAGTGGATTATGAAATTTTCTGCAATTGTGGAGGCCAAAATTTCAATGGATCAAGATGCTACTGGTGTCACCCACAGTTTGATGGAAATTATGAGCCAAATGTACCGATTAAGATGAAATTCAAAACCTTGATAATATTCTAGACATTCAAAATTGGTAGGCTATATAGATTATGTCCAACACTATTATATGGTAGAATATGGATATCTATGACCTAGTACTTGTAAAGTTGAATGAAATGATTTGGTGCTGGTAAGGATAACTGGGACATCAGTGGAGCAGAGAATCTATCCTCCAGATCAATATTTCACTTGAACTTTGCATTCTCTATCAAATTATAAACACATCAATTTACACAACCTGCTCATTTCCAGTCGTTGTTATCATGATATATAACAAGTCAGCAGAGCACCAGACCCATGGGCTTTTTGTTTTGGTTCATCCCCCTCTTGTGTTGCTCATTATACCCTCCAATTGTATCTGTGACTTGCATGGCAACATTTTTCCCACCCCAAATACACAAAAATAACGCTAGATTCTTTACTGCATCGATTTATTACAAAATGTGACAGTGATTACATAGCCATACCGACACTCCAGGAAACTGCTTTAAATTTGTATAATGTGCTGGCCTGGACTTGGCTTTGTTCCATTATCACCATGGGGACTCATTCTCATGGCTACAGAGAGTCCTTTGATTGGGTGGCACAGCTGTAAGTAGGTCAGATCTAGTGAGCAGGGATCTACACTGTCTCTTTGCCACCACAATTGACAACATGTGTGAGTATGATCATACAGAAGTCACTCAGTGGCACAACATATTGTAAACAGCACTTGTAAAAATGACTGTCAACATGACTGGTGTTCTGATAGTTTACCAGTGTCCCACACAACTGGGTACTCTCATTCATGGCCATCTACGTGAAATTTATAAAGCATCACCTGCTTTTTGAGACCATCCCAACTGAAGTAAAAAAGTGGCCTAACATTGTAGGTTCTCTTTTCCGAAAAATACAACTGTGTTGTCAGGGAAGGAAAGAGTTAAAGATATGCCTCATGAGAGGCAGTCTTTTGTGCAGAGTGTTAAAGATATGCAGTCTCTCATGCGCGGCAGCCTTTTGTGCAGGTACGTGTACCACTTGATTCACAAAACTACAGTCATAATCTGAAAACCAGGCCTTTTTTAGAAAATGCATTACAATTGGAGTACTGAAACTGCATTCATTTTCTCCTCCTTGGTCAAAAATTCTTAGAGACAAAAACGCTGCTATCCAATACAAGATGTGTATATATTAATTTCCCACCACAAAGCATGGGGTTCATGTCTGTCTATCAGGGAGGACACATGGGCATATTATGGTCATATAGACGGGGCCTGATCATAACTCCCTGTCACAAAATTTGGTCCTTTTAGAGAAAAATACTGGAAGCTTACAAATGCCAAGTTCCTACTCATTTAGTGCTTGCCGAGTTGTAGATAAGAATATTTTTCCATCTGCTTGTTAAAGTATTCTTAATTTCAAAAAAATGCTAGTAATATCCTGTTTGCCCACACAGGCAGCTGCCCGTATCTAACTGTTTACTAGGGACACCAGGTATTCAGTGGTGGCTGGAAATCAATATGCATGCCACGTATTGTAACACATTGACATGTTTTCAAAGCCTGTTGAAACTTGGTTGGGACTGCACTAAGAAAAGTTCGGGACTCTTATTCTGGTATGTTTATTTGGTTTGCCAAAGGCCTTCTGGCTTCAGCCAATCCGAGAACAGGATTGTAGGTTGTTGTGAGATGTCCACAACCTAGCCTTGGTCAACAACCCTGTGGAAACAAGCATGCCTGTCAGTGGTTTCCATAGATAAGGAAAGCCTGGCACAAACAAATTACCTCAGAATACTGTAAAATGTTTTAATTTCACTGTACTCTTATTTTCACTTATTTCACTGATGGCACAAAACCATGAAAATAAAAACACCGTGGAATAGTATTTTAACATTGTTTGAATAGAATTATTTCCAAAACAGTGAAATCAAAACTAGTGAAATGTCACAAATACAAAAACCGTGAAAAATTTATACAGTTTAGTCATAGTGCAATTTGGGGGGATATTCCTCCTTTTTACTCAGTCTGTAAGGTTAAATTGCTGCTGTTCCATTGTTTGTCATCAAGAATTAATGCAATGGCTGCCGTATTTTACAGGGATATGAAGATATAATTATGAAACAACTTGTGAACTATTGGCCCTCTAATTCTGAGTATTAAACTGCTAAGACACTGTAAAATCTTGTGTATATGATAAAATTGATCAACTTTTTTTACAAAAAACCTGATCATATTAACCATGTTAACTCCACAGCTGTCATAAAGGTTACCCATTCATCTGAATCATTCAGCATCCAGTCAGTTTTGCTTTGTCTTCTTTCTTTTGGCACAGCAATATTATAAAGTCAAACTTTCAGTTTATATGACATTTTAACCCTTTCCCCCTTAAACCGGCTGGTGGTCAAATGTCGTCTGCTTCAGCATTTTCAACTGATTTCAACAGCAATGAAAAACAATTTGACTGAGAATTGAAGATGAGACCTGTCAAGACAACATGACCCAGGTCAACAGCTTTCCTCGGCATGGGTTGGGCACTTAGTGCCCAACCCATGCCGAGGAAAGCTGTTGACTCCATCTTAATAAAAGGGGGGAAAGGGTTAATTGATAATACTGGTCATACATATACCTAAAAATACCATTTAAATACATGAAATTTAACACCTAAAACACAGTTGTGATCCTCATTAGTGGATCAAATACAGACAAGCCTGGGAGACTCGAATCTCTGGAAGGCATCATTGATCACGAGGAATCACATGACACTGCCTGCAATATCTGATTGGTCAGGAGATGTCTGAAGATTCTGTGGACCAGTGATGACCCCATGTGGTGCAAGTTGTCCAGGTTTGTCCCATTATTTTTGCATGTGGCACTGCAGCACACCTTGTGGCCCACTGGTGAAGTCCCTTCTGATTGTGGGGCATGACACCCTAAAAGCAGGAGCAATTTCATCAGGGGGATCTAACATACGTCTGTAAGACACGTCTTGCAATATAACTTTGCATGGAGTTTAACAAATCACTTAGAACATTTCTACATGTTATAGTTAATGTACACTTCAGATTTCTGGTTCAGCAGATTATAATTGTGATTGTCAACCTCAGTAAAATATATCAATGGGAAATTATGAGGGGAGGGGCTTGCATATTGACCGTACTACCGATTTTGAAAGAATTTGCTTGATGTTCTGTGTACTGTAACAATTGAAGCCAAGACTAATTGATATTCAGGCAAATTTTACCAAACTCAGTGACCATGCAGAGTTATAACTAGTAGAAAACACTTTGCAAAATTTAACCTGATATCCATCAAAAGTTTTTACTGTTTTGTTGAGATTCATTATGATAATGTCATATCAGGCCACATTCGAAACAGTAATTATATCCCCAGTATTTATTAAATGGCATTAACCAGATTAAGTCTACCGGTATATATGACAGGCCAGTGAACGATTCAATAATATAAAATTTTGTTCTTAAAATTCAGGGACCTACTTGATATTACTTTTTATTAGATCTAACACTTAGGTATACATGTACGAGTGCCACCTGGTGGCCACTGTATCCTGTACAGTAACTGTTACACTGAAGATCATGTACACTTACAATCTTTGGCTTTCTGGAAAAAAAAAACAATGAAAGGCATTAGCATTGATTTTTATATAAAGTTTTGGACCACACTGTGAAACTGGACAATATTTTGAGTTCCCCTGTTTCTTCCTTACACAAGCTGAAAGCCATTACCAAAGATACTTGTTGCATTTAAAACAAACAACACCATGGACACTGAGCAACATTCTGACATTATTTGACAGAACAGCAAGCCCATCAAGTCAGATGTTTACAAAGTCTACTTTATAATCACTACCTCCAAAATAATGCATTTCTTTTATGCTGGTGAAAAAGGCACACAAATATGGCAGCATTGGATCATGTGATTGCAGCGAAAATATGAAGGACTGAACTCTGTAGGCATACATCAAATCAGAGAACCAGAATTCTCAACTCTTTTCAGTGCCAACTGCAACTCTAGTCAAACTATTTAAAAACAGACTGTTCTGAATTATAATAAGGGTGCTAGATTCTTGTTCCTTGCAAGGAGACCTTTCATTTAAGTACCTGTATGCCTGTAGTTACAGAGAATATAATAGTCCAAGTCAACAACATTCCTCCTTGTGCCCAAAGTGTGCCTAGGAAAGCTGTTGACTCAGTCAAAAATGTGGCACTGAAATAGTCAGAAGATACAGAGCTGTGTGTCCGAAGGCATCATAACAAGTACACTTATTACTCCAAACACTGAATTGTGCAAATCACAATCAAAGAAAGTTGCAGAGAAGCCATAGTGCATGTATGCTTGCACCAGCCAATCACAATACATGGCACTAACTTCTCCTTTCAGTGTGCTGGAGATAAGAACCAATGGCAAGCAGCCTTACAATATGATGCAGAGAGTCTTGAAAGTGCATGCAGGCTTCTAAATACTACATGTAATGAAATCATGTTCCATTTCATTTTTGTGCCAGCTTTTAATGGGTCTCCACTTCTCTGAACCCTGTATCCTGTAAAATGGAGAATCTCTCGGCCAGTCAAGACATTTCATGGCTCTAAACATATGACATAGATACCATACACAACCTGTCTTTTTTAAGGCAACAGCTTATCCCATGATTGTCCACTTTTTACCAATTAGTTTTTCACATTTGATACACTAGCGCAAGTGAATATGCTTTTCAGCATGTAATGTAATAGTACCAACAAAAATATACACCAAGTCATTTCTACACTAGCAAACATCTCATGAACCACATACTTCAAATACACCTAGTCATTGCAATAATTTTGAAATTTTCACAACATATAAAATTTGGGGATTTTTTTGTACTTCTTTAACAAAAAAGTCAAAGCCAGCACAGAACATTATAAATACAGCCACTAGAAAAGTTTGCCACTCAACATTGGTGGGGCACATTTTGATAAAGTATATCCGCTCATAATTGATAGTTACATAAATAATATATTTCGTCTCTCTGTCTATACTCTACCAGCATATAGCCAACATCTCTGAATGCCTTAATAGTGCTGATAAGATAGTCTATTCAATTCAAAGGTTCTCATATGCCCAAGAAGCCTATTATTCTGTGGCACTCAGCTGGAGTTGAAACTTAATTAACTGATGTTGCCTTTGATCTAGTGTGGTTCCTACGGATGTATTTTTATAGCAAATGCAGTCCCATGAATGATCAGTTTTGCACAGCTTGGGGATTGCACAGGTACAATATCTATACACCCAATGTCGATGTACATATATAATTATATACAAATGATATATACTCATTCTATTCGGCAGAAAAACAGCATGCCCACTCTATACAAAGTATGATCAATTCCTGTAAAATGGGACTTCACAGAATTACCCCCTATTTACAGAGAATGCAAGTTTCGTTGAAAATGGTACAATATTCTGAACAATTTTACAAAAAGTTGGCAACAACTGGATTTTTTGAAGACCTTGTGTCCTCTAACATTGCAGATGGCACTTCAATCAACAACGCACAAGTTAAACATTGTACAAAAAAGCCCCCAAGTACACCCAACAGATTTCACCTTGTTTATATAGTGTTCAGGCATAAAGGTACATACTTTGCCATGCACCACAATTTCTTCCATTTTACATAATTCTGAAGTCTGTGTACCTTGTACATGCAGACATCCCATTTCTACGTAACTTGTATGCAATAAAATCTGTCACTTTGGACTACCATTTGCGTCCTTCTGCCAGTCACATGTGGTCTCCTGGGGAATGTGCTCTTTCAGAGCTGGCAAAATTTAGGAGGAAATTCATCCCTTCCTCGCTGGTAAGGTCCTTCTCCCTGTGAAGCTGGGTCTTCACCAAAGTGAGGCTACCTATATATAGTTACCAGAGTGAGGTTAACTCCTCACTGGAGCCCCTCTCTTCCCCCCTACACCACCGCCACCCACCCTCACCCAACACAAAATATATGGGCCCTCCACTGTATTGCTTCCTCCAATGGGACCAATCCTCGGCCACATGGGGTGGGGGTGAGGGGGACCATAGGAGCAATCTCTTGACAGGGTGATCGTCATACTTTAATCCTACTTAAACCATACAAAGCCACCTGGTGGCCACATATCTTCAGCTTCAGTATTTTGGACTGATTTCACATTGAAAAGCAACTTGACAGGACCTCTAGATCAGACCTATCAAGATAAGAAGGCGAGGAAAGCTGTTGACTAAGCATTAATTCAGGGGTGGGGTGGGGTAAGGCTCACGGGCCATATGGTCACTCATAACAATTTCTTTTACAACACGTATCACTGCAGGCCAACAGCTTTTTCTTTTGACAAAAAGCTAAATGTTTCTACAAATCGGACTTCATTTTCTACCCAGTACTTGTCATCAGCACTCCGGGAAATGAGAGCCCAGCCCTCCTTGATGTACACTGGGCACAATACAGATACAGTGAACTGAAGAAAACTGCCCACTGATCACTCAGATCATCCTTGGTGAAAAAGATACACACATGACATTAATGACACTGGACTGATTCTACAATTTTTTTCATGAAAAAAAAATTGCACATACTGGTACATTAGCATTAGGTTCCATGGGATTAAAATGCACAGAACTGAAAAAAAAAAAAAACCCACACACAAACACAAAAAAAAAATCATGGCATAGCAAATAGCATGACTAAATTTACATCCTATAGATTTGGAAGCTCTGACAGTCTCCCAATGGGAGATTGGCATGTCAACAATAACTTCGAATATTTTTGCAACAAGTTTGGCACACATATTCACTGCAATTTTCAATGAACGTTCACGACTTAATGTATGCAAGCACTTGTTCACACAAACGACAAGTTGCGCTGACTTTACGTAGAAATGACCACCCCCCCCTGAATGAACATGATTACACATATATTTGTTACAGGTTCTTACAAACTTTTAGGACCCCAAAACTGAGCAGATATTTTTTATTTATTCACCTAAAATTTCATTTCAAGTTTACGCTACCAATGAGCTCTTGTCTGCTTCTGCATTTTGTGACCAAATAGATCACATGTACTTTTGACGATTGTCCGCAATGTGGTTGTATGCAATAGTAGGCTTCGATTTGTTACCAGGGAAACCAGCTTAGCAATACTTTTCACTTTTCTCAATGTCATTCATTTTCACTGAAAATGGCCACTTGAGCCAATTCACTGGACTTGCATGAACAAGATGCACGCCAGTTAAGTTCTTTAGGTCAGACATTGGTGCGGGAAAAAAAAGATACTGTTAGTTTATCCGATTTTAGATCCAGGGCCAGATTCTAGTCAAATGATATTGCCCAGTCAAAAAAAAGGTAACCAAATAAAGAAAAGAAATTAATTTAACTAACATAAAATCAACAAAAACTGTCATTTAGTTATTGTCCCATATGTGCACACTTTGTTCTTACAGGTAACTACACATATGCCAAAAGATATTCCGTAATTACTGAAGTGTAGTGAGCCTTTCCAAACTGGAAGGTTACCCTGCTGTACATGGCAAGCATTATAGCCAATATAATCTGAATGGAATCCTTAAATCACTGATATATAGCTACCGGGACTTCACAGAATTGGAATGAAGTTTCATTTACATGGCAAGCAATATAGCCAATACACTAATGATACTGTTGCCAACTGAAAATCTAGGCTGCCGTGACCACATCGTAATCAATAATCAGTGAGTCTGAACTCTCTGATTTCTCTAACGAGCTACTGATCTGACTTCACCACTCAAATGAAGAAAGAAAAAAAAAAGAGAAGACAATATAAGGCCATCTTGAATTGACTTTGCACCTCAGTGGCTCCCTCTACCTGTCGCTTCTGTACCAGTTACCAAGAGAATGGCTATAGGTATACCAGTAGGTCCTAACTTATGTCTGTGCACAGAGACTGGTATCCTGTTTTCTTTGAAGTGACGTCTTCTATTTGCTATTATTGTTTATCCAACATTTTCTTGGAAACTACAGTGCCTGGAAACACCAACTGAAACATGTAAACTTGAACCTTATTTGAATGTTGTTGCTGGTAAATTTGGTAAATTTTCATCAGTTAGCCTAAGACCAGTGGAATTCTAAAAAAAGGGCAAGTTAAAATTGAAGAGCATTGACCCAGTAGAGGCACCCAGAAATTGTGGTTTTCTAAATGAGGTTTGTATAGATGGACAAGCAAGTATGAGAGGGTTAAAATGCCAAGCCTACTAGCCTGATCAAAGGGCTACAGCACATAAAAACAATTGCTGAATTGTGTTTTTAGCAAAAATTTAGATATCCAAGATCTTCAAAGTGTGTTACATACTCATGGATCATGTTGTATACACATGCACAAAATCCAAAACCTATGTCACACTGGAGAAAAAATAAACAAACAAGAGGGCCAAGATGGTCTAGTGGTCTGCTGTTTCAAGCCTCCACCTCAGTAGCTTCCATTAATCTGTCCCAGATTTTAGCTCAGTGTAAGCATCACTCAAACATGGATCAGCTGTGGTACATTTAAACATTCAGGCCTCTTTGTCTAGAACCTGAATTAAATTTTTTTGTTGAGCAATTTGAAAGCTGCTAATGGTTGCCAAGTTTTAATAGCAAGCCAGCTGACAGTTCTGCTGGGTACAGTCTCAGTTCTATTGTGTACAATTTGGCCAGATGCAAAAGTGTCTCAAATATTCAAGTGATGAAAGCCTGTGATCCTCACAAGCGGGCAACAGAGATATACATGTTGAGCCAATGACTCCAGTGTATCTCTCTTTCCTTCACCTGCCTTCTGCCAATGACTCCAGTGTATCTCTTTCCTTCCCCTGCCCTCCGCCAATGACTTCAGTGTATCTCCCCATCCTTCCCCTACCCTCCGCCAATGACTCCAGCATATCTCTTTCCTTCCCCTGCCCTTCCCTATCTCCATATCCCACCAAAGCATCCAAAGTAGGTTACTCTTCAGCTTTGTAGGCACACAGATGGACTTGCCGCAAACCTTATTTTGTACTTTTATTCTGCTGCCACGTCCAATCATATAACATAAAGACACGTTTGATATGCACAGATTGACAAATGCCCATTCACTAATTGGTCACTCTATCCCCCAGCAAGTAGTCAATATTCAGATTAAAATCACTCTTCCCAACAGGCCACCAGTATTAAAGTGTCACTGTGGACAAGCTTCAAAAATATACAATGCATCTGTTCTTTTCATTTTGAATGCTTCAAAGATACTTAGATATCAAAAACATTTTGTCCCAAGATATGTTCAGCACAGTTATCCTTGCCCGCTGATAGGTTGTTAAAAAGTCTCAGTTTTTTTCGATGTTGCCGACAGTATTAAAGATCACTGATGAACACATGATTACAGTGTCGATATCTTCTGTTTTGTACACTTGACAGATATGAAAATAGCAAGTCTTCAGGTACATTTGGCACAAAGTGCCTGGTAACAAACTGGTCCTTTTGCAGATTCTTATTTTCTCCGGCTGTCCAATGGACTAAGGATTCGTTGTTTGAAAAACTATAAAGACAAACACTACACTTTCATTTGGTTTTGTTTCACAATTGTACTAAAATCAAAATATTCAGCATCAGAGTATGTTCAAGACAACTCATGTTTATTCATGCTCTCTTGGGCCACTTGTATATAAAAATGTTATTTTCACAGACCACAAGACATGAAGTGTAGCTACATAAATCTTGATACATTTTGAATCAACTCTTGAAGCATACATTTAATATACAGTACCAGCTGATAAATTTGTTTGCTTTTAAGACTGCCATTTTCTTCATGCAGTCAACAGTGAAAGAAATCAATGAAAAACACACACCCACGATGCACACATAGTACATATAATATTAACATAAGTTGGACATGACCTTGAACAATAATGTAAGTTAGATATGACCTTGAACACATTCAAAATTGTGTATTGAAATTTCAATGATATCAAATAAAAAGACCTGAACCTGAGGTGATGCTTTAGGACCACATCACTTTGCTGTGGCCAATGTCACCCTGTATATGAGCCTCGGTAGCATTAACACTGTCAAACGTCAGTCTCTGATGAGCCCCATCTTAAGAAGAACTTGTCATGCTACCATATATTCTGTACCTATGATCTCCCTTTTCTTTGTAGACACTATGTTCTTTGCTGTCAGGCACTTGCCAAAATTTTTTTACTTTTGAATGAAAAAAGGTTATAAGGCGCCTAACCAAGACAAACATATTCTAAGAGATGGTATGCCGTGCATACAGGAAAAAGGCTATAAACATATTTGAAGTTCTTATATTTTGAACACAGTAACAATGGACAATCTCTAATAAGGCCTTTACACCAAAAGTCAACTCGACAAATTCATTTTACATTGATGATGGACTTTCTCGAGTATTCAAATGATATTTACAGAGTTACATTTTGAACAAGATAAAACTCCTCATAAAAAGAAGTTAACGTTTCATAAAAGTAGTGATACACCTAGCATCCACTCCACACTTTTTGTGTTCTACTGAACACTCTTTTTTTGGGGGGGGATACTATTTTTATTTTCATACTTTTGCACTCAAATTTCTAAAATTCAAAATACTATAAAAATTGTGCGATTATAAGTTTGTTGTTAATTTCTCTCCTGAGAGTTTTTTTCTCACCTTATAGCTGTATGCATTTTAATGCACTCAGCTCATTTTCTGGATTGTATTTATGAACCTAAAAGTCACAAATCAAGTCCTCACAATTTCATTTTTTAAATTTGCCAGGCCATTCAAAGCCCAGAAATCAAGGCCCTTACCAACCTGGAACAGAATGAGTTATGGCATGACATTCTGATACGGAGTCTTCAGTTTTCATCATATTTTAAACTCTTCTCAGAGGACGACAGCTGACACAGCCTTATACCAGTGTGGTTGCTATATGTGTCACTATACATTGGGAACTGTGGCCTACGGAAAGAGGTCATGCCTCTCAAATTAACCTTGGATGTTATTTTCTTACCATTCCATTGATCTCCAGTAACACAGGGTTGGTGCTATGTTTTAACATAATAGGATGTATTCATATTTAAATGCAGTCCTACTCTAACACCTATTGAGCAAAAGAGGGAGCCACCTGCATCAGGGCAGATCCATGTATTAAGCATGATCAAATGTACTTTCTCCATAAAATAAACAACACTCACACAGAATAATCTTAAGAAATGTTTTAACATATATTTGAAACATAAAGGATGCCTAAATTGATTAGAAATGGACTCTCTTTTGGTTGAAAAGGTGTTATTTATGGATGTTTATATAGTATATAATACAAATCTGCCCTGATCATGGTGGAAGCATCAGTCTGTTACCCTGGCAACACAGGAAGTGAGCAGGATCGCAGTTAAATATGAATGTCTCCTAAAGCCTGTTGCCATGGATCAACGATGCAGTTGCCATGGTGACAATTACTTCGACTACAGCAGAGCCTACTCAGGTTAGACAACTGTGGCACCATGTGATTCCCCTTGCAACACGAATTGCAGATATGTCATTACTGGATTCCAGCTTTTCAAAAACACAGAGAAAAATAATAGCACTCAGGTACAGATGGGTCATAGCTAATACACTATCAACCTTATAAATCTATCATACTATCTCACACTATCAACACCTTGGTATTATCACTTGTCTGATGCCCATATGAAAAAAGATATATGGCCATTGGAAGGTCAAGTCAGTTTTGTTTCTTGGTTTAGACAGTAAAATAAAGAGGGATACAATTCTCTCATTGAAACTAAGATATGATACACTGGTGAACTGATTCTAGACTTTACATTTTAGAATCATAAAAATGTCAAATGTATATGCACGTATATAAAATAGGGACAATGATGATTGGGTGAAGTTATTTTGGTGCTTAAAATTTTAGCATCATGAAAACAAAAAAAATATTATAGATACATATAAAATGTTTGCAGCAATGTGGCCCACCCTCAATTAAATGTATAAATGCATAACTGCTATAGACCTCAATATATTTTGTAGGATATTACCGATATATACTTTTTGCACATTTCATTTTGCAATTTTTTCAAACAGAAATAAGGTTTCAAGTTGCACATCAAGAAAAACAACAAAAACAAATAGCCAGCTTGATTTTGGCAGCTAAATATCATGATCCATGCATCTGATAATTCAATCTTGTTGACAAAAACATCTTAAAGCTTTGACATGGAAACCAGATACCCCCCCCCCCCCCCCCCAGTATAAAAACATCCACAAAGCATATAAACAAATTTAAGGGAGATTCGATGTCATGAAAATCCACACAAGAGGACCAAAACTGAAACAATACTGGCATGTAATGACCATTTAAAGTCTGCAACTTTAATTGACTAGATTTTTTTTTTTTTTTAAACTTTGTAGTTTATGTTCATAGTGTTATCACGTGATTACATCTGACATAGGCGACGTCTGATCAGTATGCCTTGGCCTCTCACATATATCAATATAACTACCATTACTACTCGAATGACTGGGCACCGAGTGCATGTCCTCCATGTTGACATATATATTCTGGTCCCCAGACTGGGAATCAGATGCAGGGTGTGTGGGCTCAGAGTATATATTCATTTGGGGGCCAGGTGGCTGCAGTTCATGTCGTGGTTCTATAGGGTCTACAGGTTCCATATAGACCCCATTTTGCTGCAGTAGATCAGGCTGGGAGTACCCGTGGTTGGCAATAAGAGCGCCACCTGTTGGTCTCGCCTGCGAGACAGGCAGTGGTCTGTATTCGTTGGGTTTGGCTTCAGTTCGGTACCTGGGCTGGGTTAAGTTAGCAAGGCTGTGAGAGGGACTGTCAAAGGAACTGTGCCTTCCTGATCGCCGCCTACAATCAAAAACAGGGTTACATCCATTAGTGTCCATAACTCTGTGCTACACCAGCAGGCCGCCCTGCAAAATGACCTAGATTTGGTTTAAACATGTCTTTATTTCCAACAAAACACAATTAGGAAGAAAGGCATAGCTCCATGCAAGCCCCTCTTCTGCAATAAGCTGCATTTGAAAGACAGCTACATTCAAACCAGCCTCCAATTCCTCATACAATCAGCCCCCAGGAGGGTTACAAGATGCGGCCTGGTGTTGGCTCAATGTTTAGTTCCACCACCATCATTTTTGTGGAGTTTGCAGTGGGAACTTTACTTTTCACTTTCTTCTTCACTTAGGTCTAAATGAAGGCTCAACAACAGAGACATACTGTGTTTCAGTTTTATGTCAAAATGGTAATTTAGCAGCAGTGTATACATAATAGTTGACATGATCACATGAATAACGCTCATCATTATACAAGGCACTTCCACCAAAAAGATGAAAGACAGGCTACACACACAGGTATAGAGACTCCAAATGTGGTCCCATATACAAACAGAACCATACTACTATTTCTCCCATCAGACATAATTACATGTACATGTACTAGACTTACGCGACAGTACTCAGCAAGAAAAACTAATCCATATTAATGACGATGGGTCAGGCTGACATTTTCTGCTTAAGCCGCTTTTTTTAACATGTCTGCATATTTGGTTAAATAAGCTGAGAAATGGATTGATTGAAAAAAAAAAAAAATACACACAGGGAATGAGAAGTAAAAAACAGTGATCACCTCCTGTAGACCAGTAGGCCCCCCACACCTATGAAGAGCACCATCGTGATAAGAATGCCCACCAGTGCCCCGTACAGCCCAACAGGAGTACCTGCCCCCATCAGTGGCACCAACTCTGTAATTACACACACCAATACATCAGTACAGTGTATATATGAAATATTCATATAAACAGTACCTCCTCCTCCTGGACCACCACCACCACCACCACCACCACCACCACCACCACCACCACCACCACCACCACCACCACCACCACCATCATCATCATCATCATCATCATCATCATCATCATCATCATCATCATCATCATCATCATCATCATCATCATCAATTCTACTTGTAACCAATGCAAATGCACACCTCTAGAACTGTAGGATTTCATGTGACCTCTTCCATTTAAGAAACACTAATTTAGCAAAATTTCAAAGAGACATGTGTTAAAATAAAACTGAAATCCTTGGGGAAAAATGGTCAGCCCTGTTGCAAAACAGAAAACAGGGTCTTGCATTTGTATTGACACCATGTTTTCCGACCATTAGTTTGAACATGTTAATTTATCATTGCAACTAGGAAACAGGACTGTGTCCTATATTGATCCTTCTTTTCTAACAGTTACATATACTTTGTCTCTGTTAGGGGAACGCAGCAGCCTTAATTCGAAGTATTACACAGTCAACATCACCCTGAGTACAAAATCCTCAGTGACAAGCCCTTGTAAGCATTACAATAATTATTTCTGCCATTTTTCTTTCTAGTTTATGTTTCCTATAAACGCTTATTTCCGCATACATGTATATCTAAATATTTTTAGTTTTTGCATTTCAGGCATTTAACTGAAGTTTAAATTTCACTATTTTGTACATGTTTCCTGTTAAATCTGTGTTAAAATATCATTTCTTGATGTTTCAAGTCATATTTTTTTTTTCCATTTATAGCACAAAAATATAGTGGAATAATGTGAACTAGCAGCATGCTCCACATGAGTAAGAACAGAAAAAGCCACCATATGAAGAAGTATAACCCATGATCAAGTGCCCATCCAGTAGAGGTCACTTCAGTCTGCAGGACTGGAGTCACATGTTTGTCTTGTATTTTCCATTTCTTTCCACTATTTGTTATTCAATAACTCAAAAAGTGCTGAACATAGATTAGACACTTTAAGCTCCTTGTGGCAAATACAGGAATGTACATGAAGTGTTCACCTACATTTTCCTACCTCAACTGCAAGTTATATCACCAGTTTACTCCATATCATACAAGTCAATCATGGTAGCTGCTGTATTTGGGGACCAGTCTAACATATCACCTGCTATGTGTAGCCACACTTTTCGGGACAAGTGTTAAATCTATACAATGTGTGAGTCTACTACCTTGTTCTGATTTGCCTGCAAGAAAATTTGTTGTTTTGCCTGCGGCTGTTCTCATTTTTTCATAAAGGTGTGACCTCTAAACATCAGATATCAAAGCAATACAAGGGACAAGCACATCTCAAGACAATACGAGGCAAGCACATTACTTCCCTGCCACAACAGCATACCTGGTTGTCTTAGTAAAGTAACCATAGTCTTGCCTGGCAAGACATGGGCAGCCGCCTGTGCGGGCAAACAGGATATTACTAACAGTTCAGAAATAAAGAATACTTAGTACAGGCAGATGGAAATTTATTCTTGTGTCCAATTTAGTGGACACTAAATGAATACAAATTTGGCATTCGTATACTATAATTTCTCAAAAAGACATTTTTGTGGGCATTCACTGAACATGACTTTGGCATTAGAAACTTTTTATATTTCTCAAAAAGACATTAATTTTGTGAGAAAGGAGTATCAAGCCCTATCTGCAACAGAGATATGCCCATGTGTCCTGCATGACTGACAGATGTGAACCCTGTGCGTTATGGCAGGAAACTGCATATGCATGTCTCATATCAGAATTGTGATTGCATATTGGTTTGGTTTCATGTACCTACCTGTGGTTGCTGCATAAGGTTGGCATTCCCTCCCCTCATCACTGTTATCGCCACAGTTATTCCAGTCATTACAACGGAGATAGTCGGGTATGCATATTTGGGGAACTTGCTTGCACTTCATGTAGCCTGCACGACATGTGGTACCACCTGCAGGCAAGTCTGTCAAACAACATCCTCCAATTACCATTGAGTGCACAAGATTTATGTTGTACGAGAGTACTTTTCTATGTATTAAAATTCTTTTTGGTGGCATAAAAGTACATTAGCCTCCATCCTGACGAGACAGGTTATTTCACTTCGTATGTGCATCATAATGAAACCATGCTTCAGTATCTCTATAGAACATTTCTTTTGCAATTTACATTGGAAAATACTTTCAACAAAACGGGGTGAGGATATGGTACCATACTATGCTTAATTACCACCACTTCACTGCAGCCCCCCTTCTATGTTTCTGTACAAAATAAATAAACAATAATACTAAAAATAATGATAATTTTAAAATGTCTATTATTTTAGCTCCATGGACCCTGCAATCCAATATTATTCGCATAAAGCCAATTACATGACAATATGCTAGGACTCGCAGGTGTGGGTATCATGGACTAATGTCCAAATACAGATCTACAGGTGTGGATTTAACATTTCTTTTGGAATTTCTAAACCATGTGCCTGAGGCCATCAGGAATACTGTGGCACCTACATGTATTATATTAACCCTTTCCCCCTTGAATTAAGACTGAGTCAACAGCTTTCCTTGGCATGGGTTGGGAGTGCCCAACCCATGCCAAGGAAAGCTGTTGACCTGGGGCATGTGATCTTGATAAGTCTCATAATACATTTCTCAATTGTTTTTCATAACTTGAAATTAGTCGAAAACACTGAAGCAGATGACATTTGACCAGCCGGTTTTGGCCGGTTTAAGGGGGAAAGGGTTAATATCAGCTTTGTTGTGAGATGCTGTAAGGAACCACAATATACTCAGTGCTGAGCAAAGTTGAAAATTTCTTGCCACAACAGGTAAACAACAATTTCTTCCAAACAGCTGTATATTCTACCTGTACATGCACTTGATTTTACTGATAAACTATGTATTCATTCATTGACATTTCACAATCACACAATTTTACACAAGTTGGAGAAATCAAACAGCTTAGGGAAAAGAGTTTTTGTATCTTCTCTCATGAAGAAATACCACACTACAGGTTTTTTTTCAATAACTGAACATTTTACATCCAAAACTACAAAAAATTTAAGGAGAATATAACAATTTTCTTTGATTACTTTGTTAGAATGGGAGGCATCTAATAGACAATGATGATGCAGCATATGAAATAGGCTATGTATATATTGAAGTTTTAACAGTCAACCATTTTGACTAATGTCAAAGAGCACAATGATACAGTAGGGTTGTGACAACAAAAGACACCTGAGGATTTTGCCCAAACTCATTTTTTTAATGAAGACGACTTGTAGACATAGCTTACACCCCCACCCACCCACCCACCCACCCCCCCGAAAAAGGAAAAGAAAAAAAAAAATTCTTACTTCGATTTCAATGCCGGTTACCACTTTCATTTACTTGAAATTTGTTGATTAACGGTACCACGCTGCAGCCATTCCTGATAAGCCACACTACTGACAAAACCGGTCGAACAGCACAAAAGTGAAGCCATACCTTTGCTCGTTTCTTCAATTTTTAAAATTTGTTGACACTCAAGTTTTGGCTTGGTATCGCTATTGCCCTGCTGACAACATTGATAAGGTGTGGTATCACCATAGATGATCTTAAAAGCCTTGTAATCACAGTGCAGTGTTCATAACAATTTTGTAACCAATTTCTGCAATGACTAACCTCTAAACGTTGTCAGAACCATAACAAGTGAATCTTGCATTGGATGTCCTTTATACTCCAACGTCAGGCCGGAGCTCAAAGAGTAGTAGTCCTTTGGCAAATTTGGTTGGTTGTCCTTGGAATCCTTGCTATTATGATCCAGAATTCCCCACAGAGGACCCCCCAGGGGAAATGGCTGACGTCCCAGGATTTGCGTTTGTGAGTCATATACAGATAATCTGTTCAAGAAATCCAAACAAAACCTTGATACTTCGATGGGGCACGTTTGCGAGTCATACGTTTGTGAGTCATATACTCTCTCTCTCTCTCTCTCTCTCTCCTCTCTCTCTCTCTCTCTCTCTCTCTCTCTCTCTCTCTCTCTCTCTCTCTCTCTCTCTCTCTCTCTCTCTCTCTCTCTCTCTCTCTCTCTCTCTCTCTCTCTCTCTCTCTCTCTCTCTCTCTCTCTCTCTCCTCTCTCTCTCTCTCTCTCTCTCTCTCTCTCTCTCATATGAATATATATATATATACATACACATATTTATGTATGTATACATATATGCATATATATCACTGTACATTTTATATGCAGTTCTGTCTTTAAAAATAAACCACTTCTGTCATTGTTGTGTCAGTTTTCAATTTGACAAACTTGCAAGAAACAAAGTTATAATACATTCCTTGCTCATAATCATATCTGTAAGACTGTAAGTATTTAAGCTCTACAATTGATATTTGCCTAAACATTAACAATTGCTGATCATGAAAAGTATTAAGGGATGGTTCAACAGTATCATCATTTTTCCTTAGTACTTGGGGTACTAAATTTCATGCACCCCCCCCTAAATCCCTCCCCCAAATTAGTAGAGTGAAATCTCACTATAATGACACTCAGTTATCTGACATATTCATTACAATGACATACGTTTTGAATGGCAAAAGTTCATTTCCTTGTTGTTTGATTCATTTATCTGACATAGTCAGTTATCTGACACATTTCTAAGGGAACAGATGGTGTCATCATAACAAGTTTTCACTGTCCTTTAAAAACGATGATATTCAAACAAATTATACCAAAATTACAGAAAATAGGCCAAAAATTGACCATCATTTTCCATATTCTGTGAAAGTGTACAGACCCATTTAACCCCCCCCCCCCCCCCCGCATACTGTAAGTACTAATTAAAAAAATGATGAAAATGTAGAACCATCCCTAACTATTTTATTGTTTACTCATGGTAATGTGTTAACTGGATATAACCACAATCAAATTGAACCCTCTTATCCTTCTTTAGCAGATGCACAAACATGTAAGTCTTATCTCATATTTCAAATGAACCACAACTTGTATAAGCTTCATGACGAGAGTCATACAAGTACCTATGTACATGGATCAAACAAGTTTAACTTCTTGCCCAATGAATTAGTACAAAAGTTGCAATCATCCACATTTCTAGAATCAAATTTTTCATCTTGATCATAAAGGGACATCTCATTAAAGTACCAACATGCATGTAGTTCCACAGTTGAAAGTTAAAACCAATCAAGTCGTTCGGCCTAAACCATAAACTATCCATATACAGATAATATGGACATAGATACAAAGACTCAAAACTGTATAGAATGTACATGTGTATATTATAGTGTGTATACATGTGTATGTGTGTTATTGATCTACCTGTCTGCACCAAACATTTTATAGCCGACATCAAAGAAGTCCCAGTGAAGAAACAATTTTGACACTCCATCCTTGGCTACAAACTTCACCACGCAATGTTTGTAATCTTTCGAAGTGTACAGCATCGGGTGTCGATGGAGTTTAACCACCAAAGTCCCATTGACAGGCGGCGGCATGATGGAGTCTTTCATTCCATAACAGGATTCCAAAAAGAACACTTCTGGTACATTGGCAACAGCCGTGTGGCAGCTTATGAACACAAGGGCTGGATGAAA